>CM076571.1:198359662-198484837 GCA_034641835.2 Pinus albicaulis | reverse complement strand
ATATCTGCAGCAGTTTCATTTGAACATCAAGTACAAGAAGGGTAGCACCAATAATGTTGCAGACTGCCTCAGCCGACCACCGATCGTGGCGCTCACCACCGTGCTCAACTCTTGTGGGCACGAGACTTATGATTGGCCGCTTCTCTATGAGAGTGACCCAGAATTCGGCCACACTTACAAGGCACTCTTGGGCGGAACACAAGTTCCAAATTTTCACCACCAAGATGCACTTTTATATCACCTGGGACACCTTTGTGTTCCTTCAAGCGAGCGTGCCAAGATGATATGGGAAGCACACTACAGTCGAGTCGCTGGGCATTTCGGGGTCGAGAAAACAGTAGCAATCCTGCTGAAGTATTTCTATTGGCCGAACCTTCGAAAGGATGTCGAGAAGCACATCAGATCCTGCACTGCTTGTGCCATTGCCAAACCGACCATCAAGAAGCAAGGCCTATATACTCCTCTACCTACCCCTAGTCGACCTTGGGAATCCATCTCCATGGATTACATGTCGGGCCTGCCTTCTACTAAGCAAGGAAATGACTGTGTTTTTGTGGTCGTCGACAGATTCTCGAAGATGGCCATTATGGCGGCTTGCAAGAAGAATATCACAGCAGAAGCCACTGCTAAACTCTTCTTTGAACGAGTGTGGGTGCACTTTGGGATCCCACAGTCTATCATATCAGATCGGGATAGCAGGTTCCTCAGCACATTTTGGTCCAGCCTCTGGTCGATGTTGGATACCAAACTCACCAAGTCCACAGCTTTCCATCCCCAAACAGATGGCCAGACAGAGGTCGTCAACAGAATGATTGTACACATTCTGCGCATGTACAATTCAAAGCATCCACGCGCATGGGACGAGAGCCTCCCCTATGTACAACATAGTTATAATCGGGCTCTCCATAGTTCAAGCTCACCAAGTCCACAGCTTTCCATCCCCAAACAGATGGCCAGACAGAGGTCGTCAACAGAATGATTGTACACATTCTGCGCATGTACAATTCAAAGCATCCACGCACATGGGACGAGAGCCTCCCCTATGTACAACATAGTTAACAGGGCTCTCCACAGTTCAATTTGCCATAGCCCCTTTCAGGTGGGCTTGGGATTCCAGCCACTATGTCCCATTGACGTAGCCATGCCATTTGCAGTTGCTCAAGCTGATTCAGCTCATGTCCAGTCTGAAGTTGACAAAGCAAGTAGCTTCATCGAGCACATTCAACACATCCACCAATAAGTTCATGATATATTGGATAGATCCAATGAGAATTACAAGCAGTGCCATGATCAACACCGGGTGCCACACAAATTCCAGGCAGGCGACAAAGTATGGCTACATTTGCAGAAGGAGCGCCTCACTGGACCCCACCGCAAGCTTCGCCCGCTCCGATACGGGCCGTACACCGTCACCAAGGCTGTAGGGAATAATGCCTTCGAGCTTATTATTCCACCATTCCTTGGTCTGCACCCAGTCTTCAATGTGGATCACCTTCGTCCTTACTTCCCACCTCTACTGGACACCTCGGACATTGCAGAACAACTCACACCAACAGAGTTAAACCCAGACTGCATGGAACAGGCCACCACAGTTTGTATCATGGACATGCAAATCAAGAACACTCGTCAACAGCAGATCCAACTGTATCGGGTTGTCAAAGCTGGCCAACTCCTGCACCAAGGAAAGTGGTTCACCAGGGACCAAGTTCAGCAGAAATTTCCTCATCTCATGGAGAAACTTAACGCAATGGGGACCATTGCTTCCTAAGGGGGGAGGAATGATCCAGGTGGATATTGGTGGCCACCCGCCTATTCCACTTGGGCCCCCACCATTGTCTCTTTCAGTTTTTCAGTTTCGGCATAACTTACTTTTAACGAGTTTTAGGTCTGAACTTCGATGGCTGAGAGCCTAGCGACATTTTTGGGCATCGTGCCTCCAAAAAATATCATTCCGTTCTGGAATGATATTCATGGTGAAATTTTTAGTCCTCGGATAGAGTTTTCTAATGATGTATCATGAGCGTCAAACGAAGATAGTATGCCAAAGTTACGTCCCTGGGAAGTTGAAACACAAATTTACCCAAATGGGGCCCATAGTTTTGGCGCTTCATCTCCTAGGGTTAGGTTTTTGGATGTTTAGGGTTCTCCATTGTTTCTCAATAATAAATAGGCCCTCGAGCCTCATTGTAACTCAATTCAGAGGCTTGTAGCCGCCACATCTCTCCTCAGATATAGCTACCAGTGCCCTAGCTAGTTTTATTTCCATTCTGTCTGTAAGCAAATTTCAGTTCTTTGATATTAATGAAATGAAGTGTTATTTCCGCTGCATCTCTGTATTTATGGTTACATGTTTATTCTGTTACGTTCCTGCATAAATCCGGATCACTTGTATCCTTATGTTGGATACCTAAAATAAGGATTATGAAGAAAAAAATATTTTTTTTGAAGAAGACAATACTCGTCCATGCTAATAGAAACTGATATTTGTAGTGTTTTAACAAGCCTATGAGTCTATGGTCACAATAAATACACATGAATAAAATAAATACCTATACGTATCAATGAAATATCAGGAGGTTAACTTGAGTCAACTTGAGGTATGAATTTTTGTATTCTTTCTTATCTCATTGATGCAAAGGAAATTGATATCATAAGTATACCATTTACCTACATGCTCTTGGTTTTACCTAAATTAACCCAGTAATTTTATGATATTATAGTTTCCATTCATCAAGAATCCATTCTATAGATTCTCAATGTGAATCATGAAACAATGATATTATTGTTTGAATCTATGACAAGTTACAAGATAAGCCCTTGTGATGCATTCATGTTAGAGTTAGAAAACATTTATAATAAAAAGAGTTTGTACAACATTAGTCCTTCATATTCATCCATCTAATTAAATGGAATGTCTCCATGATTGCATTAGAATTTTATGTCTAAAGTCTTGATTATTTTTATATCGCTACCAGATTTTGTAGTCATCGTCCATTTATATATCCCTGTACTGTCACGATTATCAATGTCCTATGGGATGGATCCCCTGACTACCATTATAATGCCCCTTAACATTGTGATTATCACCTAATAATTATTGTTGCATACCATTCCCTTATGTACCATCGTAGCATCAACCCTCCATTTACCCAATTCCAGATCCTTAATCATTCCTCATCGTTTTGAGTATAACTTGACATCACTAACATCAAAGGTAGTCATTCAATTTAGTGGTGTATATGGGAGTCTTGCCTAGTTTATTCACTTGTGCATGAGTGTTTAATCCCATAAACCATTCAAATCAATTACTAAAATAACTTGTGATTACCTCTATTCACCTTTGTTCAAGTTTTGAAGAACCCAAGCGTTGAGTCACCTTATTAGTCTCTTAGGAGTTATAGGGAAGTTGAAATATGATCACCATGATACATCATCCATGGAGGAACTAGAGTGAATTCTAGATTATAGTGGAAGGATGGTACAATTTCTTTTCCAAATTTCAGGGATTAAACGATGAAGTTGCTTTATAGCTTGCACAGGTCTTTGATGGTAAAGTAACTTGTATTGGGGATTTTATTGTGACTATAAATGAGAGGACCATTGCTCAACCAACTGGTCTTATGGAAGGAATGAAATTTTTAAAAATAAATCCATTGAGAAGCAATTGAGCATGCATTTTATCAATACAAGACACCAAGAAGTTGACTAGGAAAAATGAGTGCCCCATTCCTAGATTAAATATGAATGGCGTAGTCTATTGTTTATTCTCTAGAAGTATCTAACTTGTGAAGGAGAGAACACAATGAACTTATTGCATCATATTGGGTTATTTCTTCATTTTAAGGATCAATGTTCCCTGTTTTCTATGGATAAGCTTACAAAATATGTCTCAATCATGCTAGTCTTTACCACTATGTGCTAATCAAGTTATTGATTTTGGACGAGTTGAGCATCAGAAGCAATAATTGGGATGATTTATTGGATAAAAATGGGTTTGTAGAAGCTTTTGAAGAACCAAGTACTTAGTCTAACCCTGAAATAGAGGAGACAAAAGGAATTGGTAAATCATATGACATCCTTTCCTCATGTCATAGAAAGTCAAAAAGAAGGAAAGTCGGTGAAGAGTCCCTTGTAGATCAACCACTCAAAGCCCAAAATATTGTCACTAATCGGAGGATTACATGAATTATGGAAAAAGATAACCAACCTCGTTTTGTCCCTTAGAAGACCATGGGACTGCAAAAGATTGTCGACTTAGACCAGGATAATAGAAAAGAAGAAGCAATGGAAAACATTCCTGATACTTCATATAAGGTAAGAAGAAAATTTCTTAGGGTTGAATAATTTGTAGAATTTACTTTTGAATTTGAAATCCCTAAAGGATAAGAAAATGTATTCTTTAGTGCTCAAGGGAAATATAAACTAGAAAAATCAACTGTTATAGGGAATACAAAGATCACTCTGTCTCCACCCTAAGTAATGTCTTCAATGTTCACCCTAATGTTAACATTCTAGCAATAGTCTAACTATGTAGTTTCCTAATAACCTTACCCTTACATCCCAGTGCTGACTCCTTTTGTTTTTCCACCGCACTACTCTTTTGAATGGTTTTATGTGATATTTTTTTTTTCAAAAGGGAATTCTCCCCCCCCCACTCCTCTCCCCCCACATCTCTTTTTCTTACTATCACTATCACTATCCTCTTTTATACCCATAGTCTTCGAATCCCCCCTTTTTTCTAAGATCCTTCTATTGATTTAATTCACTCGCCTTCTCTCTGTCAACATCATTACTCTTTCTTGTTGATAGTCCCCCACATAGTCCACGATACAGGAAAAAGAGTATGGGCTTTTTCTTTATTGAGGAAGCTCATACTCTTCCTCAATATCATCGATTAGTCTTTGTCAACTTCACTAAAATCAAACCATCCAGGCATGTTTTCATAAAATGAGCACCTTCTCCAATTTCCCAAGCAATATCCTCTTCAAGGTAGTTGAACTTATGTCCCTTGCTAGTTAATTGTGTTACATTTCCACATTAGTATACATGAATATAATTCCTAGTAAGGTTTACAAGAGGGATTAGTAAAAGGTTTGTCACAAACCCGCCCCCTTAAAGGAACACCATCCTTAATTTTTTATTCTTAAACACAAAATTCTAATAGTGATCTTTATAATTATAGATCCTTTACATCTAAATACACATTTGCTTTCCCAACAACTTGATGGGTCTAACACCCCCTAAAACCAACCATTTTCTCAGTGGATTCTTGTTGCGACTTTCCTAGCTTGATAACTACTTCTTGAAGTGTTTTTTTCCTCCAACATCCAATGTTTTAATCCATTGTGCTCAATCCTCCTTCAACTTTGGCTCATTGTTTCTCTGGATAGACCAAATGTACCCCTAATCCCAATTAACATTCAAGTATTTGGGGGTGGGGGATTTTTCAATATCTAGTGTAATCAATGGTATTCTTTAACATCCCACAAATTGTTGTATTTTGAGCTTGTAAGCTTAACTGAACAAGAAAGAAAAAATGCACACAAAACAATAAACTAATTTCATAAACAAGACACAGAATATACATGGTAAAACCATGACAGTATGTCAAGGAAACCTTCATAGGGCAAGGGGTGGGAATACTTCTATTAATCAAGGTCAACAATGACTCTCCAATACATTTTCCTCTTGGGTTACAACATTTTAATCAATAGGCACCGTTACTAACTGCCTATCATTACACAACCACTTGATCAATAAAACAAAACTTACTGAGGTAAAAATTACATTTACAAAATCTTTTAATTTTTTTCATTTTTAACCACCTCCACTTTGAAAACAATTTTCCTAATCCCTCACCCATGTGCATGCATCATCTTTCCTGCAATCCAAGAGAATCCAAACACCATTGCAACTTCTCTACCAAAAATAGTTTTGTGAACATGTTTGCACAATTCTAGTGTGCAAAAACCTTTTTGAGAGCTCCTTTGCCACCATCAATTACCTGTCTTACAAAATGGTATTTTACATCAATATGTTTAGTCTTGTTGTGACAAGCCAAATTATTAATCAAATGAATAACACTCTCATTGTCACGGAATACTTTCAGTTTCTCCTGCATCCTTCCAGGCTCGTCTAGTAGACCCTTCAACCAGATTGTCTCTTTACAGGCATGTGAAGTAGCTATATATTATGCCTCAATAGTGGACAATACAATTGTTTCTTGAAGCTTTGTCATCCAAATAATAGCTCCACTTGCAAGAGTAAATACATATCTATTAGTATATCTCCTCTTGTCCAAGCCACCAAAACAATCTGAATCAACATCTCCATGGACTGAATCACCACATCCACTAAATATGATACAATGGTCACTTATGCCTCTTAAATACTAAAGCACACATTTTACTGCTCACCAATATTCTTTTCTTTGATTTTCCATGAACCTACTGACAACTTCATCTACATGTGAAATGTCAAGTCTTGTAGACACCATCACATACATTAAGCTACCTACATCATTTTCATGTTGTACACAAAATGTATGCTCCTTTTATGCATTAGTGATTGTGCTTAAACTCAAAGAAATCTTAAAATGGGAAGCCAAAGGAACATTAACAGGTTTCACATTGTTCATGTCATAATTTACAAATATATTCTCCACTTACTTTTGTTGTGATAACCAAATATTTCCATTTTTCCTATCTCTTTTTATCTCCATGCCCAAAATCCATTTTGCACCTTTAAGATCCTTCATATCGAATGTCCTAGCATGATGAGACTTTAAACTATTGATCTCTTCCATGCTTTTGCTTGCGACAAGCATATCGTCAATGTTGGCCGGATAAATCGTTCTTGCGGACAAGACCGATCTCCCTAGTGTCAGAAGACAATCTAGCAACAAACGAACAACTAAGTTTGTCTTTCTCTAGATATATTCGTTTTACAAATAAATGTTATGAAGGTGTCGATCCTACCTTAGATCCAAATGCTTATTTGCGGTCGCAGTGCTTCCGTTGCATCGATAATCCTTCGTCGCAACAAGGGCCCTTTTGTCACAAGAAAGTATCATCTTTCGTTGATCTGCAATCACAAACAAGAAAATATCAATAGCACCTGTATAACAAATAATTATAAAACATACCTATCATAGTGATCAAGGAATCTATGAAATAAACGATCAAACGATAGCTTATTGAAATAAACAATCGAACGACAATTTATTGAGAAAAACAGAACTTGATTATATTAATCTTAAAATATACAGAAGAACCTTACAACCTTAGCCTTGATGTTCGAAAGGTCTTCCCGGGGTCCGAAGCAGGAATCTCCTCTACTTTGATAAGTCTTGCACTCTTCCTTCAGGAGAAAAAAGAGGTATGTGATCTTTCCTCTCGAAAGCTCAGCAGAAAGAAGTCTAAATCTCAACAGCACTTCAACAATCTTCTCAAAAACTTATTCTTCGATCATCATTAGTTGCTTCTCAAAACTTAACCCAGGCTACCCAATGCCTCCTTTTATAGAGCAGATGAGGAGGTTAGGATTCCACCTTTAAAAGGATAGAACCCTCCTTCAAAGGGATAGGCTCCTCACATCAAGGGATTAGTTCCTTAAGGTGTGGGATACATGCACCTTACTAAAGCGTACTCATCCCCAAAAAATCTCATCCAGAACCTTCTAGAATTGACCAAAAATCAACTTTTTTGGTTTAATTTCGCGCATTTTTGACTTTACAGGGGTACCGCACCTATAACACTGGAAAAATGCGTTCTAGAACGCAGTTTATCTTCACCTTACCTGCGTACCCTAGCTAAAAACGCAGGCAGGCTTCATATTAACTGCGTACCCAAGGTGTTTTGAGCTTTTTAGGGTTTTTTCTCCAGTTTCAGGGCATGGAATGAGGAACAAAGGTTGTAAGACTTATGAAGGACATGTATGGTGTTAATGAGCTCATACGGTCATCGAGTGTCAAGGTAGCGATTTTTGGTGTAACGGTTGCCCCTAAGGTACGATCTGAAATAGATGAAGATAGAAGTCTGTCTTTTAGAAGAAGTGGAAAGTACTGTCATTTCGGATCATCTTATGGACACCCAATTGAACACAACAAAAACATTCGATACCAAAATATATACTATATAATCATATCATCGCTGAGGTAGGCATTCCCATACTCAGATCAAAACTAACTAAAACTAACTCTAAATTGTTCTGATACAGGAATGATTTTGAATACATCACAGTTATAGACATATGTAGACACAGTATGGACGCAGCCATCTGTTTATAAATAGTCTATTGTATGAATGATAACAAAATTCCTCGCAGCCTGGATGGTGGAAACTAGATCCAGGGTCTTGATTTCCGCTTCTCGAACCAGTACGATTCTATCCATGTGAATGAATGTGTCGAAGTCGAACATCGTAGAAACCACTTGATTACCAGTCAATAATGTAAACTGTTAACAAGTGTGAGAGTAACCACCAGTAATGTCAATGGCTCTCAAAGTACTCAGTACAATCCATGAAATGTGAATGAATGAGCTGAAGTCGAACATGTCACGGAATCATTCGATCGAAGGTCAATGATGCAACTTGTCGTCGAAGGCGAGAAACCTGCCATTGAGGCATGCAGATTTCAAGGTACTGACGATTTCTAGATCAACTTCCTAGATAATGAGTTGTCGTCGATAGAAAGTAATCCGTCGTAGGCAAGCCCACAACACGAAATCATAGATCAAGTTTTGAAAATATATTGGCAAGGACTGACTCAGGGATGGTCAAAATGGATGACAGATATTTTGCAGATGAATGGTTTACTTGAACTGTCCTCTTGAACACATAACGACACTGCAGATGGCTTGGTGACAATTGACCCAAAGCTAATACCCAGAAACCGGTTGAAGACTTTCAATATGGTTTGATTAACTGTTAGGCAAAGGATTTCCCAACCCAGGTGAATGAAAGTGTCGTGTTCAAGAGTGGTTGACTGAATTTTCGAAAAATTTAAAATACAACAAACACGCCCATTTTTCTCTCTTTTTCCCCCACCATTTATGGCAAGTACCTCTTTATTTTTGACAAGCTTGAGGAGGATAACATTTGCTTGGTTATAAGCTCATCCTTTGGATGAGTCCAACTTAGTTTAAAATTCGAACCCTAAGAAGGAGTCGTTCACATTAGAAATTGGTCTTCTTGTTAAGTTTTAACGAGTCCAGTATAGGAGAAACTCGATGTTTTTCAATTTTAGGGAGTCAGAAGAAAAAATTAAGAAAACTCCATGGGTGTACTTTTCCGTAAATTTAGTCTCTCGAGCCCGAAAAAGGATAAAATAATGCGGGAGAGAACTCTATTGATCGTAATTAGTCAACGTATACCTTTTTCGTAAATAGTCCATTTCGGTCCGTAAAAGGGGTAAACTTATACTGAAGGGACGATCATTCATTTACTTTAACGAGTTCGAATAATCAAGTGCTCGGCAATCTTTTCATATTTAGAGAGTCTGAAAAGGGCTTAAAAGAGAACTCCAATGTTTCGCTTTTTCGGTAAGTTTTAATGAGTTCGAAAAAGGGATAAAAATGTACTCCTGGTTTTCACTTTTTCGTAAGTTTTAACGAGTTCGAAAAAGGGATAAAAATCTACTCATATGGCCGACTTTCAATTTAACTAACGAGCAGGAAAAGACGGAAAGAACTCGGCATTTTCATGTGTTTTACGAGAATGAAATATAGCAAAATAATCTCGAGAATTTCATGAGTTTAACGAGTCTTGAAAATAACCGAAATTGACTCCAGATAGGTTTCATTTTTACAAAAGCTTGAAACAGAGAAAAACTATGCTTCAGAGTAGTTTCATTTTTACACAAGCTTGAAACAGAAAGAAAACTGTGCTTGATGCCCCCTAAGCGTAACTGCTAGAGCGCATACCCCCCCAGCTTCATTTCATTCAACTAAGTACAAGTCTGGTAATTAATCGTTGGATGGAATGAAGGTTCATTTACGAGATCATATGAAAGACCCGACCTAAAAACTAACCTAAATATACTACTTAACATTTACGAGGTCTATTCAAATACTCGACTCAATTAGGGGAGGATTTGTTTCATTTTTTAACGAGCTTGACACAGGAAAAGAACTATGCTCATAGCAACATGTTTCATTTTTTAACGAGGTTGACACAGTAAAAGGAACTATCCTCAGCTAACTACTTGTTTCTAATCTACCTACATAACCTACTGATTCATTTTTTAATGAGGTTGACACAGGAAAAGAACTGTCCTCATACCTAATTCATTTTTTAATGAGGTTGACTCAGTAACAGGAACCATCCTCATGACCAACTGATTCATTTTTTGACGAGGTTGACACAGGAAAAGAACTATCCTCAGATCAACTGATTCATTTTTTAACGAGGTTGACACAGGAAAAGAACTGTCCTCAGAAACTACCTATTTCTAATCTAGCAATCTACTCTCTACAATCTACCTACATGTTTCATTTTTTAAGGAGCTTGACACAAGACAAGAACTCTGCTCCAGACACCTGTTTCATTTTTTAATGAGGTTGGCACAGGAAAAGGAACTATCCTCACACCTGATTCATTTTTTAATGAGGTTGTTTCAGTAACAGGAACTATCCTCTGAACAACTGATTCATTTTTTAACGAGGTTGACACAGGAAAAGAACCGTCCTCAGACCACTGATTCATTTTTTAATGAGGTTGACACAGTAAAAGGAACTTTCCTCAAAAACTACCTATTTCTAATCTACCAATCTACTCTCTACAATCTACCTACTGTTTCATTTTTTAATGAGGTTGACACAGGAAAAGAATTGTCCTCATCGCCGACTGATTCATTTTTTAACGAGGTTGACACAGTAAAAGGAACTATCCTCAACGAAGCTTGTTTCATTTTTTAAACGAGCTTGACACAAGAAAAGGAACTATGCTCTCGACTAACTGATTCATTTTTTTAATGAGGTTGACACAGGAAAAGAACTATCCTCAGACACACTGATTCATTTTTTAACGAGGTTGACACAGTACAAGGAACTCTCCTCACTCCTCACTGATTCATTTTTTAACGAGGTTGACACAGTACAAGGAACTTTCCTCACACTCACTGATTCATTTTTTAACGAGGTTGACACAGTACAAGGAACTATCCTCACTCACTACTTCTAATCTACAGCCTGTTGGAGGTTTCCTCAACACAACTAACATTTGAAGGTTGGTGATGTTGAGATGGTGAACTCTGCTTAGGTGAAGCATTCAGTTGAGGTGGAACAATTGAAGTGTTTGGGGCCAACGAAGTTGAAAATAACCATATCGGTAAACCTATTGTAAATCCAGGTAATGACAATGCAGCCATATAAGGAGGACCAACATTTCCAAAGCAAGGAAAAGGACTAGGATTCTCGTTAAAAGGGGTTCCTTGGTTGGTAAATTCCGTAGCAGTTGCCATTCTATTCAACTTCAGTGAATTTTATTAAAAATTTAAAACTAAAATTAACAATTAACAATTAACAATTCACACCTAACAATTAAAATTCACAAATCACACCTATGGTCTCTAAAAGTAAAAACAAACAAATTAACACGCGCTATCAAATCTAGGAGTCAAACCACACACAAACAGTAACTTTCCGTACTAAAAACACTAGTTGGTGATGAAATCCAACATCGTAGAAATTTAATACGAAAGAAGCGGTTGGAACGATTACCAGAACAACACCTTAATAAACGGTAGCACAAGTTCTTCACAAAACCATCTCGATGGAGAGACCCCAAGAGTCAAAGTGAGTGCAGTGAAGACGTCTACATTCCGAGGGTACGATGGAATCTTCCCTCCACCAATCACCTTAGGAAGAATCCTAGGAATTGTAGGCCTGGTTACCAACGAAACAAATATGCAGAGGCAGGTCTACCGATCCGATACACACGCAAGAGGCAGTGCTCGACAATCCCCTTGAAGGCTCCTTGAAATAATCCAAGGTTTACCGACAAGTGACCCCAGACTCCTCGACAATGGTCTATCCGAGGTTTACCGTTGTTAATACGTGTATATCTTCTATCGTTCCTAATGAGGAAGGATTGCTTACCTCACTGGTTCAGATATGATCTCGTGCTTAACTCCTTTAGGAGGAGCTTCCCAGAGCATAGATGCAACAATTGGAATTTCTTCCTACCGCAATATTTGTCTACTTGTTTGTTTTAGCTATCTTGGAGAGTTAATTACTCCCTACTCCAAGATACTAGCCTAAGCTATGTTGGTGGAAGAGCCCTAAAAATGTAAAAATTACTAGATGAATTTTTAATTAAGCATTTGTGTTATTTAAGTGTTATTACTCAAGGTAAATGGATATAAACCAATGAATTAGTTATGACCCAGGAACAGAAACAGATACAATCGAATATGATAATGCTAATCTTTTCAATTGATAGATCCTACCAAATACAGGAGGGAACATCGCTACCATTGTACAAAAGATTGATAAAAAATATAACAGAACATAATTGCACTTGAACATCAAGAAAAACTAATGCAAATCAATCCCAAAACAATTTTTTTATTTTTGTGTTTTTAAAACAAGCATAAAAACATCTAAATTCAAATCAAAGAAAACTAATCTAAATCTACGATTATTTTTCAGAATGCAAACTATGCAGTTGTAATCTATGCACAATTCACATGAAAAGTATGCAAATGTAATCTATGCACATTTTTCATTCATATTCTGAAAATGAGATTTCTAATTATGCAAGTGTGATCTATGCAAGAGAATTCTCAAACACAAGATGATTCTAATGTAATCTAAGAACCAATCAAGTGGAAGTCAAGAAAATCGGGTGAGAGTTCCAAAGATCAAAAAACACTCAAAGGCGATTAACACTCATACACAATTTAGCAAAAACAAAAGCAAAAAGATGCAAAATTGTGAAAAGAATGAGACAAACCTTCAATTAATGACCGAAGGAAATCAAATTAAGAATTTCTCAAAAAAGAGACTCAAAACACCCAATAAACTTAATGGAGATTGATGAGATGAAGAATTGCTGAAAGAAATTCAGAAACAAGAGATTTTTGATAGAAAAAATACAGATCTGGGTAGATGCTAAGAATCCTAAATTAAATCTAAACTAGACTAAAAGAAGAAATCTAAGTTTTTCAAGACTTTTAACAAGGTCCGCAGGTCCCAGAAGTAACAGGTGCGGTCCCGCACTGGTTACTAAAGGAAAGTGCGGAAATGCCTGCTGTGTGTGAAGACAAAGTACGGTCCACATAAAAGTTCAAAAACACAAAAAGGTTTTAAAAATTTAAAAAAAAAAAAAAAAAAAAAAAAAAAAAGAAGAAGAAGAAAAACTAAGCTACCCAGGCAGGTATCCATCAATCAAAAACCAGGAAAAACTTTTCCTCAAATCAAAATAAAAGAGAACTAAAAACAACAAGTTTCTTTCCCCAGTGGAGTCGCCAATTTGTTGGCCGGATAAATCGTTCTTGCGGACAAGACCGATCTCCCTAGTGTCAGAAGAAAATCTAGCAACAAACGAACAACTAAGTTTGTCTTTCTCTAGATATATTCGTTTTACAAATAAATGTTATGAAGGTGTCGATCCTACCTTGGATCCAAATGCTTATTTGCGGTCGCAGTGCTTCCGTTGCATCAATAATCCTTCGTCGCAACAAGGGCCCTTTTGTTACAAGAAAGTATCATCTTTCGTTGATCTGCAATCACAAACAAGAAAATATCAATAGCACCTGTATAACAAATAATCATAAAACATACCTATCATAGTGATCAAGGAATCTATGAAATAAACGATCAAACGGCAGCTTATTGAAATAAACAATCGAACGACAATTTATTGAGAAAAACAGAACTTGATTGTATTAATCTTAAAATATACAGAAGAACCTTACAACCTTAGCCTTGATGTTCGAAAGGCCTTCCCGGGGTCCGAAGCAGGAATCTCCTCTACTCTGATAAGTCTTGCACTCTTCCTCCAGAAGCATAAAGAGGTATGTGATCTTTCCTCTCAAAATCTCAACAGAAGGAAATCTAAATCTCAACAGCACTTCAACTCAAAAATCTTCTCCAAAAAACTTCTAATCCTCCATCTCCAAAATCTCCATCAAAACTTCTCAAAACTTAACCCAAAAGGCTACCCAATGCCTCCTTTTATAGAGCAGATGAGGAGGTTAGGATTCCACCATTAAAGGGATAGAACCCTCCTTCAAAGGGATAGGCTCCTCACATCAAGGGATTAGTTCCTTAAGGTGTGGGATGCATGCACCTTACCAAAGCGTACTCATCCCCAAAAAATCTCATCCAGAACCTTCCAGAATTGATCAAAATTCAACTTTTTTGGTTTAATTTCGCGCATTTTTGACTTTACAGGGGTACCGCATGCATTACACTGGAAAAGTGCGTTCTAGAACGCAGTTTATCTTCACATTACATGCGGACCCTAGCTAAAAACGCAGGTAAGCTTCATATCAACTGCGTACCCAAGGTTTTTTGAGCTTTTTAGGGTTTTTCCTTCATTTTCAGGGCATGGATTGAGGAACAAAGGTTGTAAGACTTGCAAAGGAGGCATGTATGAGTGTTAATGAGCTCATACAGTCATCAGAATGTCAAGGTGACAGTTTTTAGTGTAACAGTCAATGTATAAAACCAAGATAATGAATATACCATTGAACTTTTGAAGTACACAAAATGGTCATATTTACTTCTAGTGAAGTTCTGGCTCACCATGAAGGAATCAAACTTCGTGTACAATTTCCTAGGTGATTGGCTCAGGTCATACAATGATTTCCTGAGCTTGCAAGCTAATCACTTGTTTTTATCTTTTAAAAAACCATTTGGATATTCCATATATATATCCTCATCTATATCTCCATGAAGAAAAGTTGTTTCAACATCTAACTACTCTAACTCAAGGTCATGTAATGTAGAAACACGTTTTAAAACTGGTGAAAAAATGTCATGAAAGTCTATACCTTATGTTTGGGAATACCCTTTTGTTGCAACTCTCGCCTTATATCTCTCAATATTGCCATCAACATCTCTCTTCAATTTGAAGACCCATTTACATCCAACAACACTTTTCCCTTTAGGAAGTTCTGCAACATCCTAGGTTTTGTTCTTGGCCAAGGAATACATTTCCTCGTCCATAGCCTTGTTCCATTTTTTACTATCCACATCATTCATTACTTCTCGATAACAAGAAGGTTCCCCATCCTTAGTAATCAAGGCAATAGATGAAGAAAAATCTTCATATCTATTGGGATATTTTCTTTCCCTTGTAGATTGTTGGGGCCCTTGTTTTGAAATTCAACAGATTTTTGAGTTGCAGTAGTACATGGCGGAACGCAACCACGGTAGGCAGAAAGATGTCAAGGTTACGAAGGAGCAAAGGACAGGTGTCGCAGATGTTGCGGGAGCAAGCACAGATGGCAGAAGAGAGCAGAAGGAAACGAGTAGTGGAACTCCTGACTAACAGAAAGAAACAGAAGACAAGTGAGAGAGAAGAAAGGAGGAACTGTCAGTCGCGCTGGCAGCAGAACACATAGGCACCCAACCAGCGGAAAGGGAGGTTGGTGTAGATGGGAATGGGCAACAGGGAGTCGCAGGAGAGCTTTGTCTATGTTTTATTGTTCTCCATTCCTTTGTGTTTTTGTATTTCTATCTGTCCAATAGGACTTCCTGTATTATGTTCTACTCATGCTCACGCAGTTGAGCCTTGTAATGGTTTTTCATCGATAGCCGATTCTTAATATAATCAAAAGTGTTGTTTCAGGTGTCTGTTATGGTTTTGAATGAATGGTTTTGCAAGAACTTTTAAATTTTTATTTACTGCAAGTCTGAATGCATTTCTGAGAGACATATGTTATGGACCGTTGTGTTATGGTTGTTTAGCCTTTTAACATAACTTTGATTCAACCGTGTCAATGTTGTTGGGGTGATACCGATCGACTCCCTACCATAGTAAGGTCATGGCACACCTCGAGTGAGACTCTCGGCTCTTCGAAGTAGGGTGCAAATGCCGGCATGAACCTAGACTACGGCGGAAAACCTTATTGGTCCTTAACCTGAACCTGGGTCTTCTCTGCGAGACCTGTTCTCTCGCCAACAAATGGTTAGTAAGGTCGCAACATGCCTCGGGTGAGACTCTCAGCTCTTCGGAGTAGGGTGCAAATGTCAGCGTGAACCTATACTACAGCGGAAAACCTTGTTGGCCCTTACACCCACCAACTACTACCTGCCACCTCATCCATCTCTCGGGAACCCCACAACTCTGCACCATCCACTTCATCAGCTATTGTGTCGGACCCAGTAGTCAGGAGAATAAATAATGGGGACCACAGGATGGAGGTTAACTCAGGTATAGAAGTGGTACCCCCAGTTGACCCAACCATGATCTCGCAAACTACTTTTACCGACCTCATTAATCAGATGGAGCAGTCAATGGAAGAAACAATTGGGTCACTCCCCGAGCAGACTCTGCTCCAACCACCTGACCTAGCAGGTCAAGAAGGGAAACCAGATCTACAGATGGCTGACTCCTGCAACCGGCTATCGCACCAAACCCCACCACAATCACCTCAGGACCAGTCAGTGAGATATGTCGCCAGCGGACAGCCACTCCGTGCATGAATGCCAGATCAGGGTACCTCTGGTACCGAAAGCATGGAAACATGGGGGACAGCCCAATTGTACCATTTCATTCAGAGAGCAGCACAGCAAGTTGAGAGACTCCACTCGGAGCTCCAACAGAAATTCAAGTAGCAACAACAACAGATAAGCACGCTTACTGAAGAGCGTGAACAGTTGAAGACAAAAAAATAGCAGTTACAGGAACAACTGGAGACAATAACCAGAGTATTCAAGGATGTTTGGCCTACAGTAATGGCCAGCAGTAGCCAAATACCGAGGAGATGCAGGAAACTGATGTAGTCGATCGGGAGGTCCACCTCAGGGTGGCATATTCAAATCTCCAGCAGGAAAATGTGGAACTCAAGGCAGCATTGGCAACCCGACCCACATTACCCGGCCCAGTGGTTGTGTACACGGCACAAATATCAAAAAGGCAGGGCCAAGTAACGAAAATGCAGGAAGTTCTGAGTACTGCAACAAAAGAAGCATACGACCTACTGAAGGGTCTACAAGAATGCTCCAAGGCCCTTACTCTAAAGGCACAACCGGTCTCGCTATAGCTACAACATATATCAAGAGAAATCCAGAAAGCCACAGACTCGACTAGACTTGACCAACTCTATGCAAAGGTAGACATGTTAGAAGTCCAAATACAAAAAATAGAGGAGAAATCAATGGCAGCCAAGCAAGCCATTCGAGAGCTTCGGCAGCCCATAAAGATCAGTGCACAAACAATGCAGCAATTGGCCTCTGAGGCTAGCACTCAGATCAACATCGTGTTTGGTGCCTTGCCACCAAATGTAGGGGAAGTTGTCACAAAGATCACGGTCGAAACCAATGAGCTCATGCAAGGATGGAAGCAGGCCATGGCAACCTTCCAAGAACTCAAGGAATCAACTCTAACCAAGGTCCCAGAATTGGGGCCCTTGTTTGGAAAACCAGTAGAAGGGAGGCAGGCAGAGCAGGGTGCAGGGCCGAGCGAACCCATGGAAGTAGAGACAGTGCAGGACAATTGACTCGGGGCGAGTCAATAGGATGTGGTCGGGGCCTGTTGGGGCCCTTGTTTTGAAATTCAACAGATTTTTGAGTTGCGGCTAGTACGTGGCTGAATGAAACCATGGTAGGTAGAAATATGTCAAGGTTGCAAAGGAGCAAAGGACATGTGTCACAGTTGTTGCGAGAGCAAGCACAAATGGCGGAAGAGCGCGGAAGGAAACAAGCAGTGGAACTCCCGACTAACAAAAAGAAACAGAAGACAGCCGAGCGAGAAGAAAGGAGGAACTGTCAGTCGCGCTGGCAGCAGAACAAATAGGCAGCTAGTCAGCAAAAAGGGAGGTTGGTGTAGACGGGAACGGGCAACAGGGAGCCGCAGGAGAGCTCTGTATGTGTTGTATTGTTCTCCATTCCTCTGTGTTTCTGTGTTTCTCTCTGTCCAATAGGACTTCTTGTATTATGTTCTACTCATGCTCATGCAATTGAGCATTGTAATAGTTTGTCATCGATAGTCGATGCTTAATATAATCAAAATTGTTGTTTCGGGTGTCTGTTATGGTTTTGAATGAATGGTTTTGCAAGCACTTTTAAATTTTTATTTACTGCAAGTCTGAATGCATTTATAAGTGACATATGTTATGAACTGTTGTGTTACAGTTGTTTAGACTTTTAACATAACTTTGATTCAACAGTGTCAATGTTGTTGGGGTGATACCGATCGACTCCCTACCATAGTAAGGTCGCGACACGCCTCAGGTGAGACTCTTGGCTCTTCGGAGCAGGGTGCAAATGTCGACGTGAACCTAGACTATGGAAGAAAACCTTGTCGGCCCTTAACCTAAACCTGGGTCTTCTTTATGAGACCTGTTCTCTCGCCAAGATAGACCTTCTAAGAGTGGTTGGTTGTTGAACTTCTACACTTTCGTTTATATTTTCTTTGCCTTTTTCTTTAGAAGCTTCTTCTTGATTTTGATTTTTGAAAATGGTTGAGTCTCCAACTGAATTTGTTGATTTCGTGATACCTGTCCTTATTCAAATTTTTCAAAATCTACTTTTAAAAGAGAATATTCATCAAACGTTATCTCTTTTTTGATGATGATGCATGTATCCTTTCACAACATCGTCATAACCAACAAAGATATAAATATTTGATTTTAGGTCTGACTTAGAAAGTTGATTCTTTGAAGTAAGAGCATAAGCATCACAACCAAAAATTTTAAAGTAGGAATAGTCACAAGAATGACCTGACTAAAATTCTTCAGGAATTTTACAGTTAATAGTAATTGAAGGTGATCTAGTTAACTAAATAAGTAGAAGTGGATAATTTTTTTTCCCACAACTTCTTCTGCATATTAGCATTGTTGATCATGCTTTTGGCTCTTTCCATAAGAATCTTGTTCATATGTTTAGAAACTCCATTTTGTTGAGGAGTATAGACAATGGTTTTGTGTCTAACAATCCCTTCATCCTTGCAATATTTCTCAAATTCAAAGGAAGTAAATTCCTTGTTCGTATTTTGAGCCCATAAACTTAACTGATAAGAAAGGAAAAAAATGTGGCTCCCTATTCTTTGCTCTGTGGTTCCTCTGCGGTATTTTTTTTTCTTTTGTTGCTCAACCGCTCTTTTGTTGCACAATTTCCTTGATGGATCAAATAAGGTGTCCACTCCTTTACACAACCTCGAAGAATAGTGACATTCCACAGATCCCTTCAAACACATCAGACTCTTTGTTCTAGCTTAGTCTTCTTCGCGATGGTCCAATAGAATAGTGATTCTTTGTAGCTAGGACCTTCCCACACACGAGCTTCTCTTTTTTCTTCACAAGACAGTCTACCTGAGTTGTTTCACCTTTTCCTTCTACCCTAAATCAACCTTTTAATTTGGGAGTTGTCTAAGGAGACAAAGGAATTGCCCGGATGGCCAAAATTGGCCGAAATCCGAGCCATTTTTTTTTTAAGAAATCTTACAGTAACAGTGTTTGAATCATGATTTTTATGGTGGAAATGGATTCAACACCATCAAAAACCTCTAGGACACCCAAAATATTAAAGTTTGATAGTTATAACGTGGATTTACAAAAATCCCTGCCAGATTTTCTTAAAATCTTACTAAAATTTCCATGATTTTCAAGTTGAAAAAGTAGTCTAGTTAGACTACGACTTTAATTTGGCCCTACAAATCCCCATGGATCTGATACCACTTGATATTATTTTGAGCCCGTAAACTTAATTGAACAAGAAAAGGAAAATGCACACAAAACAAGAAACTAATTTCATAAACAAGACACAAAATATATGTGGAAAAAACGTGACAGTATGTCAAGGAACCTCCGGAGGGCAAGGGATTGGAAGACTTTTATTAATCAAGGTCAACAATGACTCTCCAATACAAATTCCTCTATGGTTACAACATTAAATTTTAATCAATATAGGCACAATTACAATTTGCCTACAACATTACATTTTAATCAATAGCCACAACTACAATTTGCCTACAACATTACATTTTAATCAATAGGCACAATTACAAATTTCCTATGGTTACACAACTTACTAGGGTAAAAACAAAACTTACTAGGGTAAAAATTACATTTACGAAATATTTTAATTGTCGTCCTTTTTTAACAAAGAGGGGTGTGTTATGTCACAAATTCACTAAAGCGCCTCCATGCATGGAGCATGTTTAAAATTTCTTGGAATTTTGCATCTAACAATGGGATAGCCTCCATATTTATTTGTAGTAACCCTTTCTTATTTTCTATAGGATTCCCTTTGTAAGAAAACCCCTCTAGCTCGTCCATTTTTACTTTCTCAATGTTGTGATCCCAAATTTCTACTAGAGATTTCATTGTCTATGACTCTATGAATATTGTTTAGGCAAAGCTTTTGACCTCAAGGCTCTACCCATACCACATGCTTCTAATTTAATGGCCATAATTTTTTTAAACATATCTCAAATTTAGTTTTTAATACATATATCATTATAATACAAGAATCCATATATCCATCTAATCTTAAATTCACATAGATCCAATTTAGGTACATTATATGGGTATTTCGGATTTCCAAAATCTTATTAATGGAGTTGGGAATGCCAGATCTAGTAAATAGTAAAGACTAATGAAACAATATGTTAAGAATTATAATCACATGATTGTCAAGGAAGAAGAAAAATCAATAAAGAGAAAAAACACTTTTATTGAAAAAAATAAAGTTTGTAACATTGATATTTATTATATAATAAGTATTACATTATTGTTAATAGTTATTGAAAAAATAAAGCTTGTAGCATTGATATTTATTATATAATAAATATTACATTATTATTAATAAAGAGAAAAATATTTATTGAAAAAATAAATTGTGTAACATTACACTTTATTATATAATAAATTTATTTAAATAAATATAAAATATTAAAAAAAATAGACTTTTCATTAAATATAAATCAATACTTTATAATAAAACAAACTAAAATTACAAGTTAATTGAATGTATAATTATATAAGTCTTATACTCTTTTTACAACTAACACCAATAATTCAACACTCTCTTACAATAAAACATTAACCTCTTTATCCAACCAAAACCTACACATAATATTACCAATTCATTGAACTGTAAAACTTTCTTAAAGTTTCCATATGTCATGACAAAGAATGAACTCTTGGTTGGAGGGTGAAGAATGTTACTATGTAATATTCAGGTTTAATCATTTTGAGGTTTAATCATTTTGAATACGGTATGTATTTTTGTTTTCCATTTTTTCTGGTGATTTGAATTTGAAGAATAAGTTTATGGAGCTTTCTTTTTCAAATTTTTATGATAATTTGAATTTGAGAAATAAGTTTCTGAAAATGTATCCATAAAATTCAATTTTATATAAAAATGATTAAAATCAGCAAAACAATATCATCTAAATGAAATATGATATGCCAAAAAAAATTGTAAAAACATCTAAAGTATATCATAAAAACAAATATACCTTATTTTATCTTGAAGCTTTAGTTATTCAAACCTAGTTTATAAAGTTAAGAGTAAGAGGGGTGAACGGAACAAATCCTCGATCCATCACTCCCTATAAATAAGGAAAGAAAGAAGCTGGGTAGGAATCCAGCTGTTGTTCATGCATGGGAAATTTAAAGGAGGGGGAGAAGTCTGTTAGAGAGACAAAATGAACAACGTTTAGAAACATGGAACAATGGAAAAAGAGTTATACAGAATTTTGAGATATCAATCTAGACCTATTAATGTCCCCACTGAAGAGCATTGGAGTGAGGAATTTCTAATGCGTAACCAAGAAAGAAAAAAGAAAGTACTCCTTTATGTTGTGCCGTGGGGTAGGTAATGTGGATGGCTAAAACCTGCTCTATCTTCAAGAAAACTTAGTAATGATTGTGTAACCAAGAAAGAAAAAAGAAAATACTCATTTATGTTGTGCTGTGGGGTAGGTAATGTGGATGGCTAAAACCTGCTCAATCTTCAAGAAAACTTAGTAATGATTTTTGGAGTGAGGAATTTCTAATGCATTGTGTAACCAAGAAAGAAAAAAGAAAGTACTCCTTTATGTTGTGCTGTGGGGTAGGTAATGTGGATGGCTAAAACCTGCTTTATCTTCAAGAAAATTTATCTTCAAGAAAAATAATAAAATAAAGTTTCTAGAAAGTCCATCAAGCCTATAAAAGGGGAGAGAAACTAGGCATTTAGGATCATTCTAGTATTATCTATCTTATTATGTTTGGGTTGAGACCCTGCCCTGGCCTGGCCAGTTCTAACATTGATCCCGGGACGAAAACCCCGCGGTGATGTTTATGTGGTGGATCCCTCCTGGATTCACAAGTGGGCTTCAGTTTCTTATATTTATCATTGTCAAGCAGCTGTGCATGCCATTTGCAGGATTTTATGGTCTGAGCATATATTTACTTTTAGTGAATAATATAAATAAAATGGCAACATTTCTTGTGTTCTGGTTCTTGATAAAAAATTGTATTAAAGGAGAACACTAAGATATTTTAGATCTATCAAAATTTTTATTGTTTGGAATCTTACACCAACTACTTATAACTAGGTAGAAATTGCTTGGTCTTAGCAACTTTGCATGCTCTCTATTATTCAACAGATGAGTTTTATCTTCTTTCCTCTGAAATTTTGATTTATATATACAAATACATCTGTTACAGAGTTTAAGCTGATGATGAAGATAGCAAGAAATGTTTCAATTCTGTAATTTAAAAGTTTTCTGAATTTTCTACCGTAAATTTTCCATCCTTCCTCGTCTTCAATTCAGTTGGTTATCGTCCCTGGATTATTCGAGCTGTGAAATGCATCGCATTGTGTTGGGTATGATGCATTTGCTTACCTCTGTATTTCCTTGCCAGAGATTTAATAATGATCTATAATGACGATAAACCCGCCTTTCTGCAAAGTTCCTATTTAGTTTCTCGGCTGAACAGAGGACAAACAGTCATGTTTAAAAGAGTGTAGAGCACAGGAACATCCATATCCCGCATTTCTTTCTTGCATTGTTGTCTCTTCGGTGTATATTATGATGGTCTTTCCCCTTGATTAAGGGAAGGAAGGCGTTAACCATGTAGAGTTTCCCAGGCATTTGGGCTAAAGGTTTACAAACGATGTATGTATAATGTACAGAGCCAGACCCATCTTGATTAAGCCAATTGGTACTGTCATGTCCACAGCCATGCCGCTCTCTGGTAGGAGATGCTAACCCGATACCCACAAATGCCATGCAATGACATTTCCACCACCATTTATAAAAATTATATATGAAGTGCTGTTCAGTGTTCAGAGACATTGACGGCATGCAGAGTATAAAAAAACACCTTTTTGCTCGTCCCTCTAGCTGAATTCTAGTGAAACAAAATTTCACGATTTATAATGATGTTGGCTAAGAATTACCTGGTTTGAATCGATTGAATTTGTTTCAAATGTTTATGAGGTGTTTGAGTCTTTTCAATAACACATTGTTCATCCTTTGGTTTAGTTGAGTGTGCAAGAAAATAGGGCGAAGGCCCTGTCCGATTTTCTGGAATCCTATTTTGCCATAGACATAAAGGAGTCGTGAGTGCCATTCATATTCAAGAATTGGATATTGTAAATAAATGCATCCAGATGAAACCTTTACCCTGTCATCATTACTCTGTTTTATTCATTTTTAATGGTGAGTGCCAACTTGCTTTTTAACCAACAGAGAACAGTTGTACTTGTATCTCTGCTTTTTAATCTGTCGTGGGCAAGCGATGCGCTGACATATTCTCTTTAAGCATAACAGAACTGGTGCTTCTATTTCTTTTCACCCAATACTTTATCATCAGACCCTAATGCTGTCTCTATAGTGAATGGATTGATTTCAAAATAATTTTTCTCATCGAGTATTTTTAATTGTAGCGGAAGCATAATTTTGTCATTAAATTCTTGCAGTACGCAATGCCAGTGGCAATATGCAGTTCACAATCAGAGCATAACATGGTCTTAATGTTGTGAAAGCTCAGTAACATTTTTATATAATTCTTGTATTGATGTGTCAGTCCAAATTTTGCACAAGTGGAGGCATTGAATGAATTTCCCAAAAGGTTGTATTCTGTTTCCATAATGCTTCAGGCATTTGCAGTAAAACACTAAAAGCTAGATGCCAAAGATATTTGTGTATTTCATATATTCTCATTGAAATACTGAATGATGCTGGCATTGTTGAAACTGTCAATTTCACTCTTAAATGGTCCGTGAATTGAGTTTTAACTAGTTGAGATCTCTGTTTCTACGGAATTGAGTTCAGTAGCATCATAACAACTTTTAGTTTTATTATTCATCAAGTTCTGTACCACGTCTGGAATTGGAATTGAGTTCAGTAGCTACATAACAACTTTGAGTTCTATTCCACATCTAGGTACTTGCCTATGAAATCTGGCACATTTGCAAACCTCGAAAGGGTGACAATACACAAGAATAAGCTCATGGGATAGATACCCATTTCACTCTCAGGTCTCCCTCACGTTTATATGCTACTGTGTGTCAGCAACAATGGCGTTCAATGGCGTTCATAAGGGGAGGACTCTCCCATGACAACCCAAATCACTGGTGGAGAGAAAAAACCCAAACGGACCGGATGAATTAGGCACTTCCAAGTTTGGTGTCAAGAGTCAAACCACTTCATATCCCTGCTAGGGTAGTATATATATCTTATATAATTTAAATGTCATAGTATTTATAAGATATGAGTTGGGTTGAATATGTGACATATATAAAGGTATGGACAGGGACAAATATATTCAAGAAATTTCACGGTGTTACCTAAATTGGCTGATGTACCAACAAAAGTCAAAAGTAGTTATTTCAATGTAATTGATATGTGGAATAGGAATCCAAGTCTTCTTACTGATGTTTTTGCTGTCTTTGCTGTTTTTTCCAAATAGAGGACATGGGTTTGACCTTGGTAGGTGAATAGTTTTAAAATATTTTCCTTAACCATTGTTAGCACGAGAAGTATTGTTTTTTTTTTGTTTTTTTTTTTTTTTTTTTTTTTTTTGACGGAAATGGTTATGATTTGTATTAAAATTTTCGGCATAATTGCCCATTTACAAGGTTCCAACATTTCCAGGACAGCTCACAAGCTAACCAGTATCCATCCATCTTTAATTCGGACAAAATGCATCTTCTTGGATTCCGTGAGCCATTTCGTCGTCGAGATTTCCCCTAACTTAAAGACACAAACAAACTGCTGAAGTAATAAACAATAAAACATAACTCACATCTCTGGAATTGGGTCCCAGCTTTCCTTCTCGTTCCATACTAGATTGCCCGTGGGAAGAAGGGCAGCTCTATTTGCTTCCACATCTGCATCTTTGTTGTTGATCCGCAATACATGGAGGAAGCTCACCTTATGAAAGGAGCTAGCAATCTTTTTAATTCTCGTCATCAGCCTGAGTAGCCGAAGGTCCTTTGGACTTGAGTTTTCCACAAGCATTTTTATGGGAGTTTGAGAATCACCTATAATTTTTGCCTCTTTGATTCCAAGCTTTTGCAAAATCTTGAGACCTTGCAGCAGTGTCATCCCCTCTGCTTGCGTATTGGTGTCTTGGCCTAGACCCCAAGCGCATTTGTGCTCAATTTGGCCCTCCATGTTCTTAATTACTCCTCTTGCTCCTGCATTCCCCGGGTTTCCTTTTGCTGCTCCATCGAACAATAGAGTAAAACAAGCCACATCCTTATTCCAGTTGCAGAAGTTATCTTCAGACATTCTGATCTGGCAGAATTTTTTCTTTTTCTCTTTTAAATCTACTCAGGAGAATTGTAATCCCAGCATGTCACCCCACTCCAGCTCATGAGGGGAGAGATTCTCATCTAAGATAGATCCCACATGCTCATACAAGAATTCTTTGAGAATACTTTTTATCTTAACCGTGACCACTTGTGCATTATGCCTTTTTCCTTGGAAGATTCTGCAATTCCGCTCCAACCAAATATACCAGCAAACTAATTTAGGGAGCACTAGCCAACCAGCCTTGAACCAAGCATTATTTGGAAGTTGTCCAGGAAATCGATGAAGCCAGCTAGAATGCAAGTCAAAAATGGTGGAAGGAATCGAAATTGCCGCAGACCAGAGCTTCAGCACTTCCTTCCAGACCTCAGAAGCGAAATTGCAGTCCAGCATGATATGCTGGGCGTTCTCCTCGCATGTCAAACACAAAGGACAGCGTGAAGGCCCTAGAAAGCCTTTCTTCTTGAGATTATCAACTGTGAGGATTCGATTATGGCAAAGCAGCCAGTTAAAAATATCAATTTTGGGGATCGATTTCTGATTCCATAGTCCTTTCCAAAGTTTCGGGCAAGGAGGTGCGTATGGAATTGCGCACAGCAGTTTGTAACCTTGTGCCACCGTATATGCTCCAGTAGACGTCCCCCAACCATGCTATTTTTATCGTGTTTCTCTACAACTGACGGAGCCTTCCCTTTGAGCCTAGAACACAGCATCTGCCAAGCGATATCAAGATCTTTGGGCAAATCTGGCCTTCTCCATCCCAACCAAACACTATCATTCCAAAGGGAGATGTCTCACAAAGAGACCAATCCTGCATTCTTCATCCAAAGGCGCAGATCCTATAGCTCGTTAACCTCCTTGAGGGGCACATCATTTATGATTCTGTCCTCCCAGATGTCAATGGTTTTCCCATTCCCCGGAATCCAATACAAATTATCCTGAATGAGTGCATGAGCTTGCACACACAGTTTGAAAATTTGAGAACCATTTGTGGCTTGAGCAGGTCTTTCCAAACTTCGCTTTCTTTTCCCTGTGAAGTATTTCTTCCGAAGAACCTGTTGTGCCCAGCCGGCCTTAGGGGCAACTTGCCTCCATAGAATTTTGGCCCCCAAAGCTAAGTTTTGCTTTCTCAAGTCTTTAAAATTCAAGCCACCTTCCAGGATTAGTTTGGTGACTTTGTCCCAATTAACGAGCGGTAGTCTGTTCCTGTTTGCTTTCCACCTTTCCAAAAGAAGCTTCTTATACAACCTTCCATTTTTCTGAGGACTCCAGGAGGGGCAAGCATAAGTGAGGCTAGGAAGGTTGGGAGGTTGTTCAAGACTGATTTTATTAGCACAGTTTTCCCTGCTAGATTAAGCCAAGAGAACCCCCATACTTGCAATTTGGATTTGAACTTGTCAAGGAGGGGGATCCAATCCTTGCTTGAAGGATTTTTTTGAAATATAGGCAGTCCTAGATACTTGAAAGAATTCCATCAAATGGACCCAGCAAATCCCTAGCTTCTGGCAATTGCATTCATCTCACATTGAGTCACGTTCCATCCAAATATGTGGCATTTTTCAGCATTCGAGCTACAGCGAGAAGCATCACAAAAGTCATCCATGACCAATTTAAATTGCTTGGCAGTATGGATAGAAGCAACCCCCAGAAGAAGGGAATCATCAGCAAAAAGGGCATGGTTGATCACTTTAATCCCTCTCGCAATTTGAATTCCCATTATATCCTGATCTAGTCTTCTTTTTTCCAGAATAAAGCTTAAAGCAGAGGCATGAAGAACAAACAACAAGGGGGAAAGAGGGCAGCCTTGCCTTAGCCCTCTCAAGGCTTTAAAAAAATCAGCAACTCTACCATTCACCAATGGAGCAATCCATGGTTCAGAAATACATGCTTTGATCCAACTAATGAATCTGGATCCAAAGCCAAATTGTTGCAAGACTTTAAGCAAAAAGGAATGCCTAACCCTATCAAACGCATTTACAAAGTCAAGCTTAACTATCATACCTTTTTCTTTCCTCTTCAGGCTTGAGTGAACCGCTTCCTGAACTAGGATTATATTGTCCGCTATTTGTCTTCCTTGAATGAATCCCCCTTGGTTCTCCAAAATGAGATCTGGAAATATCCTCTTCAATCTGCTAGCAATCACCTTAGTGATAATTTTATACCCAATGTTGCACAATGAAATGGGTCGGAATCTACTAAAGGAATTTGCCCCCTTTTCTTTGGGAATGAGTGCAAGAAACGCTGAGTTTGTACTGCCCCCGATCTTCTTACAATCTTGGGATTTCAGAACCATTTGATATAAGTCTTTTTTAACAATCTACCAGCAAACTTGACAAAAATTTGCTGTGAACCCGTCTGGGCCTAGGGCTTTATCTGGGCTCATGGCAAACAAGGCCTCCTTTATTTCCTTCCTGGTAGCTTTAGCCTCTATTTTTTGGTTCATTCTAGCAGTGATTTTAAGAGGAATCTCATCTAAGAGTCTATCACTGCATCCCTGTTCCTCTTCTTCGTTGTAAAGGCTTTTGAAATGGATGTAGGCAGCCTTTTTAATACTTGGAAAATCTCCATAAGTTTGGGTTTCATCTTTAATTTCTGAAATGGAATTGAACCCTCTCCTACCTTGGGCTTGCTTGTGAAAGAAAGTTGTGTTTCTGTCTCTAGATTTCAGCCAGAGGCTTCTGGATTTTTGCCTCCAATATTCCTCCTCCTGTCTGTCCTGTCTGCAAGCACTATGAAACTTGTGTTGAAGGTCTTCCTCCATTTTTAGAGACTCGCTTAATATTTATATGTCTTCCATCAAGTCTTGATGAGTTTCAAGAGCTGTTTGGGCTTTCTTCCTTTCTTCCACCAAGCTAGGAATGTTTTTAGCCCAGCTTTTTAAAGCAATTTTCACTCTTCATAACTTCTCCCCCGAAACGAAAAACAAGGAACCCATGACTGGCATCGTCCATATTTCATCAACCCTCTCCAAGAAGTCCTTTTGATTTATCCATAGAGGACAAAATCGAAATGGGATAAGGCCAAGATTTGTCTGGGAAGATAATGTCAGCATTATTGGTTTATGATCCAAAGTACTACTAGAGAGAATGCTCATCTTAACTTCTAGGCCCAGTAGTAGAAAGGAACTTTGAATGAGGAACCTATCTAGTCTAGCAGCAATATGCCCAGGGCCTGCTCGTTTATTAGACCAGGTGTACTTACCACGGCATGGCTTGATGTCAATCAGATCCCATTCATGAATAAGATCCTCCACCCACTCCCGAGTAGGATCCCTCACAATACATCCTCTGCGCTTTTCTCCTTGCCTTAGAGAAATGTTGAGATCTCCTGCAATAAGAATGTTTTCCAGCTCCTCCCCATCCGCCATGTTTCTCAGGGAGTTCCAGCAGATTTCTTTTTCCTTGCCACTAACCGGGACATACACATTGAACAGGCTGAAAATCTCCTTCGATTCTTGATATTGAAACTTTGTGAACAGCCAGTGCGCATGTTCCTTTTTAGCTACCAACTTGAGCTTGGGAGAATTCCAGAGAGTGCCCAGACCTCCCGAGGCCCCTCTCGCTGAGACAGCCATTGTCCCTCCTTTATTCCAAAATTTCTTACTCCTTTGAAGGAATTCATTTTCCTCCATTTTTGTCTCCTGGACAAGCATTATGTCTGGGCTTTCTGTCATGTTTAGATTCCTCGTGGCTTCTTCTTTTTTCTTACTCCCCAAACCCCTGCAATTCCAAGAGATCACCTTCAATATTTATTTTTATGAGAGTGAGGGCCACCCTTGGAACCTTATCCCTGATTTCTTGCCATCTTTGGATTTTTGGCCAAAAGCTTTTCCAATATAGGCTGGCTTCCTTGTACTTTGTCTTTGTACGTTTCTTTCTCTCTCTTTTCCTTGATTGACATTCTTCCCCTTTCCGACCTTCTTACCGTGGATTGAGAGTCTCCTATCTCTCCTTCCTCTTCAGATTCCTCCGAGCCTTGACTTTCCACCTCACTCACTGTGTGCTTGTCTTTGGATCTTTCTGTTTCTCCAACCCCTTGCCTTGCATCCTTTGCCACTGCAATCTCGTTATCTTCCTTGTTTTCTGTCCTTGCATTCTCCGTTGCTTCCTTCTAAGTCGGATCCATTTCAGGGATTTCTTGTGAAACTGATCCGAGGGGCCTGAACATGTTCCCTGAATCATTTGTAGGAAGGGTTTGTTGAGCCGCACTATTGCCTTTAGGCTGATGCCCTTTGCCTTTTCCTTGGCCTGCTGGATTAGAGGTCTTAGGGTTTGCTTTGGATCTCTTGGCCTACTTCCAACCTTTCTCTTTCTCCTTATCCTCCTCGCTCTTTTTGGGGCAGTTTCTAGCGAAGTGCCCGTATTCATGACACCCCTGGCATTTGAACGAGAGTTGTTCATAATCCAGTTTTTGAATGTGAGACCAGCTTCTGACTTTAATTTTTATAGCTTCCGGAAGCCCAACTTCAAGATCCACCTCCACACAGATACGAGCACAGTCATATTGATCTTTAATGTTTGCCCTGTCGATGAATTTGCCCAAAGAGTCCCCTATGTGTTTCAGAGAGACCCAGTTCCAGCAGTGGATTGGAAAGTTGGGCAATCTAACCCAAACAGGCACAGCTGAAGGAATGTCCTCTGCTGGGTCAAAATCTGGAGTCCACTTGTTCAGATACAGCCCGTGTGGCCCCATAAAGTAAGGTCCATTCCTGAAGATCAACTCCTTATCCTCTTTGGAGGGAAATTCGAATAAGAAATAACCTCTGCCCAGAAAATAGGAGGTAACATTTTGGTTTATCAGCAGCTTCCAGTTCTTAATCACCCAGGCTTCCATGGCTTTGGGGGACGGCCACAAGCCTGTAAACTGTCCCACAAGTGCACGCTCAGTCATAGTCAGAGCGACCTGTATAGGTCCATCCGGCGGGAGAGAGACCATCGGCATTTATTTTAATCTTTTGACAAATTTTGATGCTGCAATCTTCTTCTTCTTGGGTAAGGAGGCTATCAATGAGCAGAATGCTGCTGCATTAGGAGAAGGTGGAGCAGGGGGGGGGGTGAGCAAGGGAGGCCCTTGGCGAGCCCGGCTCCTCCATGGCTGCGGCAGCCCTAGCAGGCTTCAGCGTGTATGCAGGGATAAATCGAAGATTAGCACGAGAAGTATTGTTAGAATCTACCTTCGGAGGAAATTAATTGTATGAATGTCATGACCCATGTTTTGGCTGAGAGAGTTCCTACAGGACACAGACTAATGAGACAGCAGCACTTAATGAGCGGATCACTTACAGGAACAGCAGCAAGATGCTAATCAGAATCAGCATTGTGAGAGTTTGCTTGGATAGATTTGACATTAATATTAATGAATAGCAAATTGTCAAAGGAGGAGGTGAAGTGGAGATTGCATACAGGCCAAGTTTGCTGTAGGAAGAAGTCAATGACACTCTCTGAAAAGGAAAAAACCTTTAGAGATTTGTCACAGTTTGAATCAATTGACATGAGAATTCCCACATTCTTCTACAGGATTCAGTGTGATCTCAAGTGATTTGTTCAGGTTTTGTAGACGGGCTTGGTGGAAACATCTCATTGAAGACATGTTCCGAACAATATGAGACTTTGGAAGTGATTATGCTAACCAGCAAGTCAATTCATTAAAGTAGCGCCATGTCTCCTATAGTTGGAGAAGTTTCGTTATTCAAAGTAGTCGCCTTATTTGATTTATTTAGAGGGTTTGATTGGCTGTAGCTGTAGGTTGCCTATTTGAAGCAGACATGCATGATTATTCCCTTCCAAGAGTATGGTATGAAAGATGCTGTTTGAGAAGATTGACCTGGTTGAAAACAACTACAGCAGAGGTTTGTTGTTGGAAGTTAGAATTACGAGGTTTATCATGAAAAAAACAGCAGTTGGAAGTTAGAGTCAACTGCTCTATGGGATTTGTCATGAACAACAGCAGTTTTCTTTTGTCACCAAAAGTTCATTGAAACCGCAATTTGAGACAGATGGCAGCGAACAAGAATTTGAGAAAATTATAAATTACTTTGTTAACATAAAGGAATTATAAAACCCCATTAAACGGTTTTCATATTGCTCAATTAATTATCTGGTAACAAAAGTTGAACTATTCTACAGAGCTGCAAACTTTTCGGTTAAATTCATCTTAATGTTTTCCCTTTCCTGGAGAGTGCCATGAACCTCTGAGACCATGTCATCACTACGAAACTATCAAGAATATGAAAACAAACCACAAATCCAAAGCAAATGTCCACAACAAATTTGGCAACATCTCTCTTTATCTTATCCAATAAACCATCACTTTATTTACAAATAAAACTGTACCTGTACTACTTTTACAACCATGAAACAATCTCAACGATCAGCATTACATAAACACTAGACACTGCTGCTTCAGGTGTGTCGTTTATAACTCAATACTGCCTCAACAATCGTCATAACTTAAACAATAGTCACTGCTGTTGTTACTGTGTTCTTTGTAACACAGCAATACCATCTTCAGCAGAGGTTTTGATTCAGTTGTTGGCGAAGCTGATCAATAATCCCCCACTCGTTTTGTAGTTTGGAACATTACGCTAGTCTCAATACAACGAATTTTCCACACCAGGTAGCTTCCTACACCAAGAAGCATCAATCACTTCCAAAGATATCAACGTTTGAAGGCACGACAGCTTCTCTACTTGTTCACACCCGCTGATATTTAACTCTCGAAAATTTTCCCAACTGCAAATATCCCCTAATTGCCTCAATTCTTTACAAGAATACAAGGTCAGATGTTGGCAAATAAGCTATCAGGGAGCTTCTGTTTCCCTGTGGTCTTTGGAATGTGTCAAAGGGAAGCCCCATATTTTTTATTTTTGCAGTTATAGAGGCACCTGCAAATGTAAATATTCAGGTTTCAGCTACAAGTAAATAATAAATGAAATAGACTGAAATGTGAATCAAGACGCGTTTGTCTACCAGAAATTCATGCTGCCACAATAGTTGTAATTTCCTCCCAATCACTTGTAACACTCCGAATTTCTCCACATGAATCCAGGAATACAAGAAATTATAAGATGTGGCTATCCGTCTTCATAATCTTCTTCCTAAATAACCATCTTTTGCTGCGACAAGATACCGGTTCTTCATAACACAAAACTGGAAAACAGTAAGACACCTAGAACCTCATCCCCTATTTTTGCTATCATAATATTTTTGAACGCATCCCCTTGATATCGGATATGAAGGTACTGACATCCGTAAACTTCGGTTATTAGCTGTTCATGGAAGAAAAGTATACAGATTTATCATTCAGCGCATAAACAAATTTGAAAAGTGTACAATTATATCACTCTTCATTATCTACTAATTCAGTGAGGAAAAATATGCACTGCGCAGATCTATCATGCTAGGAATAAACAAATTTAAAATAATCATTTTACATAGAAAACAAAGGTTGAAACAATTGCAGTACTTACACAAGACGATAAATACAATAAAACTTCAATCTGTGTTGTTGGTTGTCTGATTGAAACGACTACAGAGCATCCGTTTTTCCTCGACAATATTTCTCCCAAAATCTTTGTCGTGGTCAGGTATGTTTATTGCATTTGTTATTTAAATTTCGAAATCCCATATTGCTGCACCATGTATTCATCTATGAAAAAACATACCACATAGAGAGATTCACAGATTCACTTATCTGAACGGTGTAATTTTCTTTAAACAAGCGCTCCAAACACTTTAAGAGATAATGGCAATCTATCAAAATGTTTGATAAACAGATCTACCAAATCTATCCGCTGGATTTGGCTTGATTTATTACAAGATGGGAAGATGGATAGCCCCTTGACTTCACGGCAAGGTCGAGTTCATCCAAGCACCAATTCGATTGTCCATATTTTGCATAAAAAATGGCAATGTGAATGGAGACTGTTTGAACATCGGCTTCTGCTGTAAAAGAAATGCGTTTCCTACTTCCATCATTTCCATTGAACTCTTAACCCGTTAGCTTTCAGGCAACCCTAGAGATCAGAGGGTAAAATGTTCTTAACATCTGGACCACTGTGATTTAGAAACACATCGTACTACGCGATCGAGGGGGTGAAAAGGTGAAATGTTCTTGGCATTCAGACCACGGGGTGTATGAACACATCGTTACAGGGATTATAAGTCCAGACGGAGTTGGAAGCAGAGGAGGGAAGATGGAAAACACTCATTGTAATGGACAGCGGTTGCCATTGATGAACAGAAAGATGAAGCCCAGACACAGACAGACAAATGCAAAGATCATGAAGCCAGGGCAAGTAAATTATAGATAACAAGATAGCCATTTCCCTGAAACTGAAGCGCAGCCCAACACATGATCGCTGGAACTGCGCGCTGCAATGTTGACCTACGCCTTCAGTGAGCAACATCCCACCACATAAAGACTCTTTATGTTACTTGCGAACAGACAGGCGATTAGTGCTTGACAACTCATTAGTCGTTATGTGGTACTTTCTGAACCGATAGTGCTGACCATGACTCCCCTCCACACCAACCACTACTTTTGCTTCTGCAATTAATATTCGTAGCACATTATTCCATCTAATGACTCAACTATCGACATGGTTAATTGGGGGCACATGGCCATGAGAGGCGATATGCGATTTACTTGGTTTTAAAACTTATACAAATAATCGGGGGTACCAAACTTATAAAATAAATCGTGGGTACCAATTGAACCATAGAGGTTCGGCTCGCTGTGGGGCTACCGGTCAGCTTCCTCTTTATGATTTCAAATTTAAAAAACAATCTTCAAGATTTGAGCATATACCAGAGGTTTGGACATCAGATTAGTGCACGTCAATGTAAATAAAAGATGTCTCAAATGCATCTATAAAGGGCAGATAAGTTGGTTTTCTAAAGTTATTTGTCAAATTTTAGGGTAAGGGGTTGATGTGGAAGGTATTCAATAGGTTGGTTTCTATTTTTAAATTCAATTTAGTTAATTAAAAAGAAATATAAAAAATGTATGATGGTTATTTTAAATATTTATGAATATAAAAGTGTATTTGTTTGATGAATAATTATTTTTAGCTTCAATTTAAATTTGTCAAATTTTTAAAGTTAATTTATTAGTAACAAAATTTCAAGTTCTATTTTTTTCAAAGTTCTATCTATTTCACAATATTTAAATAGATGTTGGCAATGAAATCAAAGCTAGCTAAGTGTGTATTATAGTATTAGAAAAAAATGTTCTTGAATTCAATTTATCATTATTATTAGGCTTAATCTAATTTGAAAGAGTGTGATTATTGTTGAGGAAAACACAATACATGTTGTATTTAATTAATTTGATAATATATAAATATTATTGTTGCTCCACTCCGAAACATGTGTTATCTCATTGTATAGAATTATTTTCATATTTCTATAGCGGTATACATATGATCCATTTTTATATATATTTAATTTTTCTATCAATTTTTGGCAGAGGTCGCCAAAGGGCCCATAACTTAAGAGAATATGATATGTGTGCATAAGATTCATAGACTTTGTAATTGTGAGGGCAGTTTTGTTGGCCAACGCAACGCGACCTCATCCGACAGACAAACAGACAATAGATGTCGACGCTCTTTGCAATGCCAAGTTGGAGGTACAGTAAATAGTTTGAAACACTTTCAGCATCGTGGAAGAAAAACATTGACCTGTGTGTTTATTTTTCCACGTTGCTATGACCCCAAGAAAAATAAATTTATATCGAATTGCCCCAAATTTACCATATATTGGAATATTAGGGATCTGAATTTCTATGGTAAAGCTAGATACAACATAACCATTAGTTTAAACAATAGTGGTTCATCCTTCAAACCAAAAAATTATCATTTTAACTCTACTTAAGCCCGAAAAATAAATAAATAAATACATTTCATTCCATTTTTAAATAAACCCGCAGGCCATTGTACTACGTACCACTTGGTACAATCATGTGACGACCAAAATGCTTTATTTTAAAATGGACACTAAGGGGAGGGGGCAACAAACTGAAGCTTAGTAGTTTCGATTGATTTTGTGGCCTTTAGGTTTTTGTTCAAGGCTTTGAAATGATACAGAGATTGCCAAAGGCCAAAACTCGAGGCACCCTGAACATAGCTACAAGCATCATCAAATGCACAGGGGAAAAAGAAGAAGTTGGAAAATATTCTAAACAACAATTGACTCAGTAATCATGTGGAGGTGATCTAGTCTACCCATGTTTGTAAAGCACCACAACATATGGCCATCTCTTCTGAATATCCTAATTTCATGGAAATATGAGGTGCCTATTCTTTTTCCTTTACAAAATTTAAGTTATTATGCGACCGTGTGTCTTTTAAGTTGTGAAGGTTGCTAATTTTGTGGAAATTTTGAAGAACTACGTCATGAGATGATCATAAAATCCTAACATGAAATTTGGAGGAGCATTGTTGATTTAGCCAATTCTAGTTGGATCCTGGGAAGAAAACGCCGTGGAGAGTGCTTGGTGGATCCATACAGGGTTCACTATTGTATTTTAGTGTCTTGGAATTTTCTAATAGATCAACAATCGTGCATGCCATTAAGAAGGACTTCACGGTCAATCACATTGGCATGTAATATTTCCTGATTAATAATAGAATAAGTGGTTGCTTTCTTTTCAAATCCCTTGTGTTCGATGTTTGATTGTAAGCATCTTTGATTAGAACACTTAAATGTGTTTGATCTATTAAATTTGTGTTATTTGGGATCTTACCATGGTATCAAAGCTCTACATCATGCCATCCTGAGGGTTTCATGCAGGGTGATTCAGTGGGATTTATTCTCACCCTACTCGACATTTCCATCTTCGGTAGTATTATGTACCAACCTAGTTGGTTTTGTTTTTTTTTTTCTCAAATGATTGACAATGAATTTTCTAATATTGATCCAAGGGTAAATTGTAAAGAATCTATCACATTTGGCAATTAGTGGGACAAAGAACCACATGTCGAAGGCCAAGATGAGAGGCCATTCTTATCAGTGTTGTATCATGCCATTGGTCAGGAGGTTTATCACATTAGTTCTGTAATATTCCCTTCCTTGACTTGGTCAAAATGGACGAAATCTGTCCATGGTATTCACTGTGGTACTCTCCCATGGTATCAACCAATGTATTTGCCTTCGGTTTTCGAGGGAATATAATAAAATAAGGTATCTCGAGAGTCCATCAAGCCTATAAAAGGGGATAGAATCTAGGCATTAGAAATCATTCGAGTTTATCTATCTTATTGTGTTTTTCTAGAGAACTTGGTGTGGCCAGTTCCAGTGATCCCAGGGACGAAAACCTTGTGGGTGTTATTTTGTTTGTTGGATCCATCAATAGTCCATAATTGTGCTTTAGTATATATTTTTCTCTTTTGATGAGCATTTGTGCATGCCATTGTAGGGGCTCCAATACTTGTATGGGCATGTACTATTTTTCTTCAGTTATGAATATAAATAAGGTTGCATTTCCAGATCCTTTCTATGTTCATATTTTTGTTGAAAGCTTTTTATTGAGAACACTAAAATGTGCAAGATCTGACGAAATTTTTAAGGTTTGGGATATTACAATGGTATCAAAGTTGTGCATCCTACCAGCCTGAGGGTTTTATGTAGGGAACTTCGGTGAGATTTATTCTCACCCTAGCCAGCATTTCCATCTTCGGTGGTATTTTTTCCAAAGAAAAAATCAAACTTTCTATTAAATCTTTGGTGGTATTATGTATCACCATAGTTGGTTTAATTCTTTTGTGTAATATTCCCTTTCTTGATCTGGTCAAAATGGACGAAATTTTGGATGAAATTTTTCCATAGTATTTACCTTGGTATTTTCCCATAGTATCAACCCATGGTAATTGTCTTCATTTTTCGAAGGAAAATAATAAAATAAGGTCTCTAGAGAATCCATCAAGCCTATAAAAGGGGATAGAAGCTAGGCATTGGGGATCATTCTGATTTATCTATCTTATTATGTCTTGGTTCAGAACTTGGTGTGGCCAGTTCTAGCATTAATCGTGGGACGAAAACTTCATGGTGAATTTGTCTAGTGGATCCATCCAAGGAACACGATTGAGCTTCAATGTCTTAGATCGGTCTTTTAATGAGTAGTCGTGCATGTCATTTGTAGGAGATCCAGTCTTATTGTATGGATATGTATTTTGTTTTTACTTAATAATATAAATAAAGTGTTGCAGTTCTAGATCCCATTTGTGTTCCTATTTATTAGTGAAAGTTTTTTTATTCATAACACTGAAATGTGCTAGATCTATGATAATTTTTATGTATTGAGATATTATAGTGATATCAGATTTGTGCATCCTAATAGCCTAACAGTTTCATGCAGGGAACTTCGGTGGGATTTATCCTCACCCTAGTCGGAATTTTTCCACCTTTGGTGGTACTTGATATAACCCTAGTTGGTCTATTACTTTTCACTTCATTATTTCTGGAAGTGTCTTGCAACAAATTCGAAAGTTTATTACTTTGCAAGGATTTATTAGATTGGATCTGCTCAAATCTAACCATTCATATTCAATTCAGGTTAAAAACATTGAGATCTAAAGATCAATCCCTTTTCTCAAATTTGGAGAACGCAGATCCATTAGATCTGAACGATCAAAGACATTTGGAAGCTGTGACATCAATATCCAAGGCTGAGAGCATCAACAAGAAAGGGAATATTAATTGTGTCTTGAGAAGACCGGTCTCTTTTTGGGTATTCATGGTATTCATCTTCAGATCTGGATCATACATCAAACTATAAATATCTTGTGTAAAGAGGATGGTTTACCCTGCTCGGGAGCACAGTCAACAATCCCAGCAAGTAAGCACCAGTATAGATCCATGTAAAGCACGGATCTAACATGAGCCGAAAGGGATCAAATTTCTTATGTTGCAAACTTATTTTAGAGTGCAAAAAAGAATGTGTATTTTTTATTGTTTAAAGTGCATTTTTGAATATTATAGAGATTACATAACATGTGTATTGAGTCATTTTATATTAATTCATATTAAAAGATTTTATTCATAACTCACATTAGATATTTGATTGTATACGACATTAAAATAATTTCTTTTAACATTTTTTTTCTATATAGAGATATATATAAATTTCATATTACGTATTAAAATATTTTTGAAAAGCATAAGGTTTAAACATCTTATTCACATTTTGTTTACTTCTAATTATTTCACATGATATTAGGTCATATGGACAACTAATTAAAAATGCATTGTCTCTCATCTAACATGAGCTGAGAGGGTGTAATGTTTTACTGTTTGAATTGCATTTTTTAATGTTATAGAGATTACATAAAATGTGTATTGAACCATTTTTATTAATTCATATTAAAATATTTTATTGATAAGTCACATTGGATATTTTATTCTATAGGACATCAAAATATTTTCTTTTAACATTTTTTTCTATATATAGATATATAATAAAGTTGATATCATGCATTAAAATATTTTTGAAAAGCATGAGGTTAAAACATCTTACTGAGATAAAATTTTTTTACTTCTAATTAATTTACATGATAATAGGTCATATGAACAACTAATTAAAAATGCATAGCATATATTTTTCTCCCTTTTTATTACCCACAACATTGTTTAGAGAATATTTTATTTTTATTTTAAGAGGTAAGCACATACTTACACATAGCCTTCACACTCGTTGTAAAACCACTCGACCCATTTTAACCACGGATCTACCAAGATCCTAGAAAGATCAAATCTCAAACTTGAAAAGAGATTTACAAGTCAATTAATCTATAGTGCTAATTTTTCATTGTTTAAATTGTATATTTTGACAATTTATCATTATTAATATTTTATAAAAAAAATAAAATGAGTTACACATTTCTCTCTTGTTAAGAAGTAACTACTCTACTTTACCTCTAATTATTTTTTCCTTTAGATCTAAGGTTCACACACACATATATAATCACACACTTTGTGTAGAGAGAGAAAAAGTTAATAATGAGATATATTAGTTAATATGGATATTTATAAATAGGACACATTGAGAATATTTATATATGGGATATTTATAAGACATGTCTCTCATAATGCATTGCAAAATGAGTTTGTCTACACAATGAGGCTCTGGCTCTCCCCTGGATGAGCTTTTGGACTCAATCACTTGAAGAGTGAAAGTGAAATATCAACAACTTAGTTAATTATTGTGTTAATAAATTTTTAATTGTTTATTTATATGATTATTTAATTTTTATTTTTTTGTTTGGAGAACATGAGTGAAAATTATTTTTATTATTTTTGTGAAGACGTGACATATTTTTTTTTTTTTTAAATCTAGGGTAATCGGTAACTGGTGAGAGTTGCATGAGCAAGGCCCGGGTTCAAATCCAATCGGTAACTGGTGAGAGTTGCATGAGCAAGGCCCGGGTTCAAATCCAACTGGCTGCCACTATAAACCTAGGCTAGGTGCAACAACATGCAAGTCGCACACAATAGCAATGAACTTATGCCTCAACAAGAGTCGAGATAGCAATGAACTTATGCCTCAACAAGAGACTTATGCCTCAACAAGAGTCGAGACGTCCGCTCTGCTCTTCTAACCAAGACACAACAGGCATACGTCTCCACGGAGATTTGAACCTTGGTGGATTGGATGAAAGTCATCTCCCTCCACCGTCAAACCTCCACTTCACGGACAAAGACGTGACATACTTACACATAAGCCTCATACTACATTTTAGAACAATAACCCTAAGTTGATATGGCAGCGAACATTCTCATCACACCTACCGCGAGACTCGTGAGGGAGTGAATAGGAACGCGGCCCCCATTTGGCTAGCGAGAGTGGCACACCAACCTCACAACATGAGAGGGAAACTGAGCTGGTCGTGGGTGTGGTTTTCGACCATGGCCGCAGCTCGACCAATGGCTTTATGCATTATGCAGTGAGGACGAAGATCGAGGTGTTGTAGTGAGGACAAAGATTGAGCCGTCGTTGGTGAGGTTCGCCTCCCCTCCCTTTGACCGTCGCCACAGCATAGCAGTCAACCCATTGCACCGCATGGTGAGGACAAACGATCAGCAACAAGCATGCAGCTTGCACGGCACAGAGAAGGGAGTCTCGATTGGATATTGAGCGTGCATACCTTAGCTGGTTTTCCCTGCCTGTGGCATCCCCACCGGAGTTGTGAAACGTTTCGTAGATCCTTGGGCGAAAAACGAGACCGCCTGAGCGTAAGTGCAGAGGTAGACCTCCTGGGCGTGAGTGCAGAGATCAGGTTGAGAATTACCTTGGAGGCCCATTTATCTAATTCTGGAGTGCTTCAGATCGAATGGTTTCAAAGCCATCTCCTCATTGGCAATTTAAGATCATTGTCGAGAGAATTATGGAGTGAAGGTTGAATGATCCACATTTGTTCATATTGCAGAAAGATGTAAATCAGATTTGGTGATGACCGACATTCATTGTTCGAAAGTCATAAGGACATAAATCCATCGCATCAGCATTATAGAGTGACGAGCACCCATCGGACACATTCATGCAAACTAAGAGGCCAATCACCGATCCACTAATTGCAGGGTGATTGTTACTGGTTTTTCCTATTAATCATATTACAGTGGTAAGCAGGACACCACAAATTTAGAAGATGAATGCGGGACACCACAAATTTGGGGCAGAATTTTGTTAAGTCTTTGTAGGCTGATTCACATAATTTGAAGGGCCAGATCCCGATTTTTAATGCGGAGTTTATCTGTGCGCTGCATTTGAGCAATTTTTGGAGAATTTGAATTGCTAATTATCTTCAAGGATATTGAGGAGATTGATCAAGAAGCAGAGCTTTGATTTTCATTGAGATCCATCTATGTCGTAATGTCATCAATTTACTTTTGGAAATGCTACAGGAATCAACGTAATGATACATCATTTGATTCTATGGGCTACAATACTTTTGTGGAACACAAATGGAAACAACATACAAATTAGAAGCAAAAGCAGAATAACAATCCTTTCTCTCAAAAGGTCCATGTTATCCTTCAACAGTCAAAAGATATCCAAAAGGAGAATGTAAAAACCAAGTTTCTCTTTGAACTTGGATCCAAATTGCAGGGTACAAAGTCAGAAGATGTCTTCCTATGGTTGGACACATTAGATATGGCTTTGAACTTGATAGAGAAATCATAATGGAAAGGGTCAAGTTGGGCCTTGAAGCCATCCATGATTTCTTTGATACAACCTAGGTTCTTGAAGCATTCTTGTGAAAATTTTAGACTTATAGTTACCTCTTGTCTCAGTAAAATCATAGCCTTAACAACACCACTACTGCCCTACAATGATGACATCATGAGGAGGATTTTTCGGATAATGGTAGAAGCATTCCAACGGTTGAAAAACACCGCCCTTGTTACCTTCTTTTAGAGGCATAAATTTTGGAACACATGGAAAAATTCAGATTTTCTATACTTATGCTAGATCTAGAGTGTCATGACTTAATCCTTCATATGTTCCATTACTTCTGCACCAGAATTACAACATCTCATCCAAAATTCATCAAAACAGACATGCAAAAGATCATGTCCCCGATCTTAGCAGAATATAAGGCCATCTGCGAACAATTGAAATCCAAATTGTTGACCATTTGGAGGAAGAAGCTAAATGTATCGCCTATTGCTTGTGAACTAACTAAGGGGTTGGTCAAACAAAACATCGAACTACTTAGAAAGAAGTTAACCAAGTAGGAACTAAAAAATATTTGTGGAGAAAACAAGAATGAACGAAGGAGGAAAGGCTTATGCTTTGTATGCAAGGGAGTTTGGGCACTTGACCATTCATGTCCAGGTTATAAGGAGACGATAAGGGCAGAAAAGTTAGAGACTTCTTCACATCATGGGGAATCATCCATAGTTGCGTTCATCAGTTTTTAAGAGAGAACCTATGAAGGATCCAAGCAGTCAAGTACAAATGATGAGAAACAACACCATGCTTTTCATAGAAACTTGCAGGATAAGTCGATGATAATCAGTCAACTTGACAAAGTACATGGTGAAAGGAAGGAGGTAATTCTTCCTGATGATGTGGCAGTTGAGTCTATAGATATCTCGGAGAACATCCATAAAGAGTATGGGAAATTAGGTGTAGATAACAGTCCACCAGTCCATCCATGTTTGACAACTAGAGAAGATGGACAACTTATCTTTACATGTGGAGAGGGCCAAGAAGAAGACATTCAAGGAGAATGAAATAAGAAGTCAGTTGTAATAAACCGACATGATGAGCATGATCATGCGGGGAAACATGAAAAATATAGCATGAAGGATGAGCCATTTATAGAGGGCTAGTCAAAGGTTCAAGTTGAAGCTGTGGTCATGGGGCATCTGGTGCCGACAAATACAAAGACATTCAACAGGGCACTAGAATTTCCAGAAGAGGATATTTGGGAAAATATCATGCATTTCAAGATAGAGGTTATGATGTTGACGCAGAGAGTCTGGACAGTCTGAGACACTGTTTTATGAGAGAATAGAAAAATTGAGGAGCTCATAGGGGTATGTGAATCAACAACCAAGTTGTCTAGTGTTGAGGAACGAATCAAGTCCATGACAAGGAAACAAGAGGAGTACAGTTGGGAGTTCCATAATAGCCCACTACATGAGTACATAGATAAGGCTTGCAACACTACCAACCCACCTCTATACATTGGGAAGAGTAGGGAATACTTCTCCAAATGCATCATATTGGGTGACCGAGTGGAGTGGCATCAACATAGTAGATTTGCATATATTTAGCCTTCCCAAGGACTGGATTGGCGAGAGATTATAAGCTTGTACTCTATTGATGGGTTGACTCCTAGGAGGATACGCACAATCGAGGGAATATTGCAGCTTGAGCCCTTTGGCATGGGCAGCGATGGAGGACTGAGATGGTACCATATCCCGCAGGTCCCAAGACTTAGGCGGCATTGGGATCCAAGATAATCCATTGGGGCCAATATTGGGCGGAGGGTTGTTTGGGATCCAACTGAATCTATCAAAGGAAGGAATGGTTGAAGGATTGTTTGGGACCCAGGTATCTGTTATCACTCTGCCAGATTCCTAAGGTTGAGGAAGGAATCCCAACAGAGGTAGCCACAAACCAAGATTTTGACTTGATAGCTAGCCCTATCAAGCCAGAGAGGGCTCTCTCCAAAAGGGTCACAACCAAGAGGGCTGGAGAAATTAGGGTTTTTAGGCTAGGCATAGAGTGCATGGGGTTGTTTTGAATTGATTTGGTTGGGGAAATCACTGGATGAAGAAATTAGGTCAGGGCAAATGAGTTAGGGTTACAAGGATCCATGGGGCAAGGTAGGTACAATGCTTATCACTTGAAGATAATTGTTATGGAATGGTGTTGAAGCTATAAGAAGGCTAGGAAAGCATAGAAGATGTATTTTTCTTAGACAAAAGAAGATGAACAAAATATGATCAGTTACCCAAAACAGATCATGTACAAACATGTATTCTGATTATTTAACTTGTAAAAGATCATAACATAGAAATGAAAGTGAAAATGAACACAATACTTTCAAACATATGATACTGAAGAAGAAACAATGATAGGCATTCAATACCACAAGTATCCCATAAAATTAGCTGCAACTCATCTTTATTAACTGGCCAAACTGAGTACAAAAGTTTCCTTGATCAACTAGCAAACATCAAACTGATTCCAACCCTCGTCTATTGTGAAGAAAGGGACTAAATAGACATGAAAACAACATTCACTCATCCTCAGGGGTCGAATCCATGAGGTGAGGAAGATATTACACAAAAATCTGATCTGATAGGTAATGTATAGGATGGTCCAAGTGACTCATTCCTAACTTAAGTGAACTGATTCATTACACCTCATTTTTTTTATTTACCTAATGTATTTACTCTAGGTAATAGTAAAAACATTATAATTACATTTATTTTCATCACTTACATAGGTAAAATCATCATTTCCCAAGATGAAAATCAAAATAGGAGTGAAACTCAGAAAATTTCAGAAGACTGCCAAACGCACCATGTCCTTGTCAAACACACCCTCTCTGTGTCAAATGCACCCTCTCTATTCAAGGTTGCTTTTGGGTGCCTTCTCGATGCTAAATTTTCTCTAAGATGGCTTGTTGGAAAACCCTTCAGGTCTACTTTCTAGACATGCCTTTAGTTTTCAAAATGAAGCTCATTTTCCCAAGACTGGTAAACGCGCAGCACCAAGGCCAAAAATGAGGCAGAAACATGGTTTTTTGCCCTTTTCACTGACCAGTTTGCCTCCAAATGCTTAGAAAATGTACAGGGCGTCCTCATCATTCTGAATTCAATGATGGTGACCATTTTCTCATTGTATGCCCCAAAAAAGAGCACAACACCCTAGGTGTTGCGCATTTGACATTTTTTTTGTGCTAAAAATGTCCCTAAAAGCACAGAAATTTACAAACTTGCAAAATTTGCCAAAAACTTGTCAAAATTGGTGGGATGATTTTTGATCACGTGTTTGAGGCATGGAGTGTTACCTCGACAAATATGTCTAGCCTCCTTTTCTCCTCTTGCTTGGTTAAGGCTTCAATTTTTGTATTGGCTCTTTTGAGCTTGTCCCTTGCAATTTTGTTCCTCATGGCATAATGCTTTGCCATCCTTCTTTGAATATTATTGTCCTTTTGAGCCTTGGCCAAGAGCTTCTCCAAGTGTTGGTTTACCTTCTCAAACAAATACTCCCGGTCTTGATTAACCATGATTGCCATTTGTTCATCAACAATGAGCTCTTTAGCAAGCTCGGCTTCTCTTTTCCTCTCTAGTTCTAGAGCTCTTTTCAGCCCTCTAGTCCTAGGTCTCTGTCTTGGAGGTTGGTCCTCCTCATCATCAGGTTCACCATACTTCTCTAGTGTCTCTTCAAGCAAGTCTTTAGCGTTCTTTGCCTCTCTTTGTGCTTTGATGCATTTCACTTCATCGAAGAAGGTGATGGAGGACCATCATCTTCATGAGGGAGTGGTGAAAGACACTTTGCACTTGATGATCATAATCTCTGTTTTGGGCAATACATTCCATCTTTTCAATGCTCTAGTAGAGATAGTAAGGTATATTGAGCATTCTTACCCTTGTGAAGTGCATGAGTAGCCGGACATGATAGGAGTAGAGTCTAGAAAACCTACCCTCACAAGTAAAGTACCTCATAATGATTTTCATCATGGGGACATATCTGTCCAGGAGGTAAGAGAAAGGAAAAAATCTCTTTTTCTCATTCCTGTACCTTGGTTTAATATATGTCTCATAATAGAAATTATTCAATTCTCCTTGTTTGAACAAATTTTCCCCAACATTTGGGATCCTAATGACAGCTGATATGATGGAAGGGGGCACAGAGAAAGTGACACCAGCAAGGGTTACTTGGTTGTCATTAGGGGAATTTTGAGGTCTAAAATAGGCCTCCTAAAAAAAATGTACAACCAAAATAAAATTTATAAGAACCAATAGGATTCAAGGTGATGATGTCAACCATGGGGCGTGATTCACCATTTTTGGAGTAAAAATGTAAAAATATTAAAAAATAATAAAATAATAAACTACATTTTCAACTCCAATTTTTAACTTATCTCCCTAAGGGTTTACTCAAATTTTGAGTGGGAGTACTCGTTGGATGCAAAATTTAATTCCTCATCCAAGGAGTACCCATGTTACATACTTTTGATGGACCCTGCTACACGAAAAATGAGAAATACATGAAAAAACGAGATTGCAATCGCGTTTTTCATGTATTTGTCATTTTTCATGTAGAAGGGTTCATAGAAATTATGCAACATGGGTACTCCTTGGATGAGGAATCAAATTCTGAATCCAATGAGTTTTTCCTCTCGAAATTTGAGTAAACCCATAGGGAGATAAGTTGAAAATACAAGTTGAAAAAATAGTTTTTTTTTCCCTCTAAAATTTGATGATGTGACCTAATATTATTTTATTATTTCTATTATTATTTTATAATTTCCTTAGGAGGCCCATTTTAGACCTCAAAATTCCCCTAATGCATGGAGGTTGGAAATGAATAATCTGGTCAACATAGGATGGTATTGGACCCTTTGTACTTTCTCACAAAACTCAAAACAACCTACATGCTTAAAGCATGTCACAGTGATGGGAGATGCCATGAGTTCTCTGGTATTTGTTGGCTCATGTCTAATGATTCTCCCTACTTTTTTAGATGGCCTTCTCTCCTCTCTTTCTTCCTCCTCACTATGAATTTTTTTCTCTTCTTCTGTCATGATGTATTTGGTGTCAAAACCCTAGGGAGATGATGGAATGGAATGTGGGTGTAAGAAGTGTGGGTTGGTGTGAGGAAATTTGAGGAGATGGGAATAGGGATTTGTGATATGAGGGAGGTGACAGGGGGTAGTGATGATGAGGGGTTTTAGAATAGGGGATTTAATTATAGGTAGGGTATAGGGAGCCTAGGAAAATGAATACTTAGGGCTTAGGGTTTTGAAGGAGATGAAAGCTTAGAGAAGGATATAGTTATGTAGGGGTTATGGGAAAGTGTTTTATGATATGGGAGGTTGGGATAGGGTAAATTGAAATGTGGGAATGGTAATGGGATGCAAGTAGAATGATACTAGTGTTTTTAACTTAAGATGACACCAAAACCAAATTAAACATCACATAAACTGATTAAGGAGAAGGGGAGTGATGAATTTGTGACCTACTTGCTTGCTCGAAAGTGTAGGAAACCCTTTTTGAAGCTTGAGAGAGTTGTAGTGGTCTTTTGGTAATCCCTGAGGGTTTTTAGGCAAACACATAGCACCCAGGTTAAACGTGCCCTCCTCTTGACAGGTGTGCGGCGCCTTTAACAAATGTGCAACGTTTTCAGGCAAACACGCAGCACCAATGCAGAATGCACCCTCTGCCCGTGTTTTGCACAATTTCACCTAAAATCTCAAAAACTTCTCCTTTGTTGAGTATGCTTGAGGGTGTAGGAAGCAAATGAGCTTTGAATTGATGTCTTTGAGGGCTTTTATACTTGAGTGGGTTTGATTTAGGTTTTGAAAACCCACTTTTCTAATGTTTCATTTCACCTTTCAAATTTTCATACTAATGCTCTTTGACTTCTGACTTTTTGTTTTACATGTTGATCTTGCTGGAGTTTGTCATTTATCTCCTTCAATTTGGCATGAGTGTTTTGAGTTGGCAGCTAGGAATTGAAAATATTACATATAGAAAACATAAAATTACATAGGAAATTAAAAATAAATTACATCTCTGTTTTCATATCAAAATGTCATTTTGATATGAAAATCATAAAAATCAAAATTACAAATTTAAAAATATGATATTTACATGTTGATGATCTTCTACAGGTGAAAATGAAATGTTTATTGAGTCACTCTCACACCTTTTGCTAACTTTACTGAGATGAAATGATGCATTTTTGGACCTTGAAAAACAAAACCTAATGACCTAATGGGACCTTGAATGACCTGACTTCCATGATTGACTTTGACTGAGATAAGACATGGTGAAATGAGCTTTTCATAGGTGTTTTTATGCTCAGCAAGACATGAAGGTGAGCCAACAAATGAGAATTTGTGAGGGAAAGTGAAATTTTGAGACTAAGGCTACCATCAGTGAATCAATTTTTTACATGAACTAGTGGAATGATTAAAAATTTTCTGAGTGGAACACCTAAAATGAATATGCAAAAAGTGATTTTGATCATTGATGGAAGAATGCATATTCTGACACTAACAGTATCGAAGGACCCATTCATGCTCTTTTAGCAGGGATGTATGGAATAACACACTCGATTATATGGGATCCTAGTATCAATGCTTCTGTTGTGGATAGAAGTTAATTTCTTGAGGGAAAGAAATCTTTGGGCAAGAGGATTTGTAATATTTCCTTTTTTTATCTGGTCAAAATGGACAAAATTTTTCCATGCTATTTACCGTAGTATTTTCCCATGGTATCATCCCATGGTAATTGCCTTCGGTTTCAAGGGAAAATAATAAAATAAGGTCTCTAGAGAATGCATCAAGCCTATAAAAGGGGATAGAAGCTAGGAATTTGGGATCATTCAGGTTTATCTATCTTATTGTGTCTTGGTTGAAAACTCGGCATGGCTAGTTCTAGCATTGATCCTGGGACGAATACCCCATGGTGAATTTGTCTAGTGGAGCCATCCAAGACCCACGATTGAGATTAAGTGTCTTAGATTTGTCTTTTAATGAGAAGTCATGCATTTCATTTATAGGAGCTTCAGTGTTCAGTCTTATTGTATGGGCATGTATTTTGTTTTCAGTTAATAATATAAATAAAGTGTTTCAATTCCAGATCCCATTTGTGTTCCTATTTATAACTAATTTTTTTTTAAATTTAAAACATTGAAATGTGCTAGATGTGTGATAATTTTTATCGATTGGGATATTAAATTCTGTTGATTGAAATGAGAGGTTGTTTGCATTGGTTATTATTTTCAAGACGAAATGGGGTCATGAAAATATAAGGAGAGCCTACCAGTATTATTGTAAAGGCTCTACTAGTGATGAATTAATTTAAGGAATAAATTGCCCCATTTCACTTCCAACTAGCTTGTTCAATGGTTAGCCACAGGCAGAGGCCCATTTATTGCCATATAGGAGACAGGAAAAATCTGATCTTTGCTCGAATAAACCTGCATTGTGCATCATTGTAAGGATGTGGCATTGTTTATAACACCCTGTAGGGTCAAGTCTGTGATATTGTGCTAAGTGCAGTAAGACCATAGCGCCAATAGTCAAAAGGCACAAGAGATCCATATAGTAAGGTTTGGAATTCCACTGAAGGCACATCATTGCCACAAGTATGTTTCAGTGGATAGCACATAACGGAAGGAGGGTTAGACACCCAAGGTAAGGGCCGATAGGTTATTCATGTTTCTGTTGAGCGTCCTTATTCATCTAATTAACTACACCACCAGTCAGAGCTTGAGCATGGGAGGCATTCACATGATCTGGCATGGTTGATTGTTCGCGTGGTTAATGGAATATGAGGATCGATCCCAGGGTGTGTACGCATCCTCATAGTTGGAAAAGGAGTTGGTGTGATCACAAGGCATATCAGCAGAGTCTCTATGCACTGGAAAGGGTCGACGTCAACAGATCGAGTCCATTGGGCATAGTCTTAGTCACCAGGTTCAGTGAACATCAAGGATAAAATTCGAAATTCGGCGAATTTAAACCGAATCCGAACATGTTCGATTTTGTTCGGTGAACAAAAAGCTGAACCCTAAGCCGAACAAAATGCCGAACCCGAACAGGAAAAAAAAGCCGAACAAATTCTTTTTTTTTTATTTATTAAATTCGGTTTAAAATCGATTTTGTTCATTTAGGTTTGGGATTTTGGTGCAAAATGCATTGGCATTGGAATTGGTAATTATTTTTGTAAGCTATCAGCCGCTGACGCCATACTGCTGCTCACGAATAGGTCGTCGACCAGCTCTCAGCTCACGAGTGGACTCCGGAGTCACAGCCTCTCGGCTCACAGCGCACATGTGACAGGCTACAACTTGTGAGACGTCGCGCCACAGGCTACAGCCACCGTCCACGGGCCACAGGCTATAGCTCGAGCCTCGGCCCTCACCTCTCCGCAGGCTCACACTGCCCAGTTCCGGCCTGGGCTCACACGGTACACAGTAACTTACAACTTACATACCTATTTGTTCCATGTTTTGCCCAGTGTTCTTTCAAATCGATTGACTTGGTCACATCAATGCCCTGTAACGAAAGCCTTACCAATAGCTTCTTGAACGCACCTGCACTCATTTTTCAACCTGGAAATCGATAGTCTTTCTTATTAGAATTCATAGGCAATGGATACATCGACATGATTGTATTACAACAAGCTAACTGCCAACCTCCATTTCCCCATCTATAAGTTACAAATTCACAGGGATAAATCGGATTTGACACAGAACTTCTACCCATCCCTGTAATTTGTTGACATTATAGAACATCATAACAGTAAAGCCTAATTATTGTGTAATGAATACTATTACAGTTACTGGGAATAAAGACTCTTCCGAAAAAAGAGTATTTGAAGCAAATCCCATTACATGACATTCTTTTAAGCATTTAAAGCTTTTATGACTCCAGGATGTGACAAATCAAACCTTTGACACAGCTGAATTTCAGACCCCTTTTGAGGCCAGTTTCTGAGGCTGTCTGAAGCCAGTTTTTCCCCTCACTGAGACTGCTACTGAGGCCTATTTTCGGGCTCTTTTTGACTCTTGTTTAAGCCTCCGCTCTATATATTCTTTTGACCCTGTGGTAGCCTATCTTGACCTGTCCTTAAGAAATTGTTGGAGCAAAATTTTATAAAGTAGTGAAGGTGTCCAAAGCCTAAAATAATTCGAACCAGAAGGAGATATGACACAGAATCCGAATCTGAGGAAGGATGGACTAATCCAAGGGTCTGTGAAAGACATCAAAGGATGTAGGGCATACTTATTGGAGTAGATTTGAAGCTGAACATGTTTACATAGCACTCTTAGGATGTAGGGAAGCTTAGTAATGAAAACACAGATCTGCTATAGGAAACATCACCCAGAAGTTTTGAAAATGATTGCCCTATTATGGCTGCCCAATAAGTGGTGGAATCACAATGCAGGCAGCTGCCAGCCTACCAGTGATAGAAAAATTACATAAAATTGGCGTAAAAACATTTCAATTGGGTTTATATAAATTAGTAAAAAATTTATATACAAAATATAATAGGTGGTGTAATGACCTGCAGGCTGCAGGCAACAATTATAGATTACAGGTTGTAGCACAGGCTTAGAGGCTACAACGTCTAAGTAAGAAAACAATTTTTTTACTGCATTTTTATTTAAATAATTAACATATACAGGTTTTAAATATATTGTGTTTGGACTGTCAGACCAGATAGTCCAAACACAATATACTATAAGTCTTTACATTAAAAAAAAACTAAATTACAATCTAGAAGAAATTTCATTATGCAAAAAAATTTAGAACTAATTCAAATGTAATTTAAAAAAAAAATTGCAGACATTTCACCCTTCACATTTCACTTCAGCAATCAGGATTCAGAACCTTTAAACTTCAATAGCACCCCCAAAATCAATTGCTATAACATGGAATTTTGTCAGAAAAGATGGGAAAAATATTTTGTGTGAGATTTGTGGACATCAATTCACTGGCTCTTTAACTAGAGCCGTGGATCACCTTCTCAGTATTAGAAATGGAAGTGGAGGTGGTTGAGGGCTGCACTAAGATCTCAGATGAACAAAAAGCCGCAATGGAGAAAATTTATTCCTCTTCAAAGACGGAAAAGGAAAAAAGGGAGCAGAAGAGGCAGTGAATTGAGAGGGAGATTCCCATGTCTTCCTCAAACACTATTAATTCAATATCAGCCATTGGTGGATCAAGTTCTACTGCTATAAAAACAGGTGGAACCAAAACATTAAATCAATTATGGAAACCTGTGGAGAGACAAGAAGTTGATGATGCTGGTGCAAAATTTTTTTATGCATGTGTAATTCCCTTTAATGTGGCCAGGAGTCCATATTTTAAAAATGTAATTAAAAAGGCCATTGATTTTGGAAAGGCCTATGTTCCTCCCGGATCTGAAGCTTTAAGGACCACTTTTCTAAAGAAAACAAAAGACAGAGTCACAGAAAAATTGTCTGAGATTAAAGAGTCTTGGAAGCATACATGATGCACAATTTTGAGTGATGGTTGGTCAGATTTGTGTCATCGCCCATTGATCAATGTGCTTGTTTACAGTCCTCGAGGGGTACTTTTCTTGAAGGCAGTTAATGCAATGGATCAGGTGAATACATCAGAATTTATTTTTGAAATTTTGGATGAAGCAATTCAAGAGGTTGGGGAGGAAAATGTGGTCCATGTTATTACAAATAATGCATCAAATTGTGTTGGTGCAGGGAAGATGATTATGGAAAAGTACAATCATATTTATTAGACCCCTTGTGTAGCTCACTGTTTGGATTTGATGTTGCATGATTTAGCTAAATTTCCTTGGGTCAATGAAACAATACGAAGAGCCAAAACAATTGCAAACTTCATCATCAACCATCGTCTCACTTTGAGCATATACAGGAAGAATGCATCTAAAGAGTTGTTAAGGCCTTGTGATACAAGGTTTGCTACTTTTTATATTACTCTGAAAAGAGTTGTTGAGGAAAAAGGAAGCCTAAGAGCTGTTTTCTGCAATAATGAGTGGGAAAGATCTCCCCTTTCAAAAAAAACTAAGGGTAAACATGTTGAACAAATAGTGTTCAATAAAAGCTTTTGGGAAAATTCAGACAAGGTTTTAAAAATATGTGGTCCAATTGTTAATGTGCTTCACATGGTTGATGGTGACAGACCTTGTATGGGTTTTGTTTATTGAAGTATTCACTGTTGCAAAGAGGCCATTGCAAGTGCTTTTAATAATGTGGAAGCTAATTACTAGGAGATATGGGAAGTAATTGATCAAAGATGGAAGATGATGCATAGTCCATTACATGCAGCAGCATGTTATTTGGACCCCAGATTTTTTGAGTTATCAAGACAGTATGGTGGGAGTTTTATGGTCTAGGGGCGCCAGAATTGCAAACTTTTGCAATTCGTATCTTAAGTCAGGGATCAAGTGCATTAGCGTGTGAAAGGAATTGGAGTTCCTTTGACCACATTCATTCCAAAAAACAAAATATATTGTTATCTAGAAGATTAGAAGATCTTGTTTATGTTCATAGTAACTTGCACTTGGCTTTGAAAAATGTGTCAAAAGAGTCATCCAATTCCTCTACTCCATTGATCGATCCTGCTCTTAATGCATCAAGGGATGAAGCTGATTTTTACAATGATAGTGACATTGACAAGGAACTAAATGATGAATCTGATGCTGAGGCATCTAGCGGATTGACAACCCATACTGCTCTTGATGATATAGAACTTTTTGATATCACAAGTGGGCCACGAGAACATCAAGAATAAAACTTGTGTTCTCGTTTTAGACTTCTAGTTTACTTTTTGCATGAACAATATTCTAAAACTGCCAAACTACTTTAAAGTTTATATATTTTGAATATTTTTTTATCAGATTGTTTTCAATATATGAAATCTAATATGGCCCATGGTTTTGTTGAATTTGATATTCTTATAGTGCTACTAGCCTACTGCTAATGTCTATGATGAATTTCTCACCTTGTTTACTATGTATGGAAGACTGAAGTTGGTTATTTATTGGAAATTTGGCACTCACTTTCATGGTTTATATGTGGAAATGATGTAAATGTTTGAGCAATAATCCTATAATCTATGTGTTTGCAATGTGCATTATGCACTTTGAAAATTGACATTCTTATTTATTTATGTGCATAAAATTGTTATATATATATATATATATATATTTTTTTTTTTTTAAATTTCTATATGTCGAATTTTATGCCGAACTTTATCAGTGAAATTTTCAGTGCCGAACTTTATTCGAATTTCAACGTCGCCGAACTCGAACACAAACACGAACCTAAGTGACTTAGGGCATAGTCGAGCGTGCATTGGATCTTAATCTAGGAACACTCTACGTCATCCATGAGATTTCACAACTTCGTATGTGCTTCACTGGATCTGAATCCCCACTGAATCGTGGAATCAAAATGAACGTGCAGGAACTTACATGGAAGGAGCGCAACTCTCACACTCTCGTATCATTGACCTTGCTTGAGCCAGGTAGTCGACTTCTCCAGGCGGCCTAGACTTTGGAGTCAGCCGAGAAGCTACGCCATTTGCAACAGCTTTGACAGGAAATGAAATGTCATCGAAACCACAAGATCGACGGGACAATCTTTCAAAGGTCATGATGGGTTTCGATTCATTTACAATAGAGATCAATTGCAGAGGTAAATTATGCTTGGAGGATCATTGATGAGCTAGGCTCCTGACGACGACATCAACATTTAATAGCCAAATATTATTTGAAAATTATTGTCCCATTTGCATTTGTAAATTTAGACACAGAGATCGATTTATTGAGGAACATTCTTGTGTTCCTTAAACCAAGAGATTTTGTGATCCAAACTCTGAAGATTTGTATTAAACCATCAGAGGGGCCGATTACTTCCTTACTCTCTCAGGATTATTGGAAGTTAAATTCTTAGTCATTACTGCTAATCAATTTGGCCTCTGAAGATTAAAGGAAAGTCAATTTTCTACTTTCCAGATCGAGCAGTTTCTTAAATATATCTAGGGCTAAAAGCAACATTTTGCGTGGATCATCATTGTTCCAGAAGGAACTACTTTTGGAAGAAAAAGCGCATCTTGCACAGAAGGTCATTTGGTATCCTCTTTTACATGGTATGATTTGGCAATCTGAAGCTGCAGAGAAATTTCTCAAGCAGGTAGTATGTAGCTGCAAAGTAATTTGTGAGAGTAGGAAAAATTCTACCATATTTTGGCATCTATTTGATGGGTTCCATTGCAGGCCAATAAGACGTACGCCAAGTAGCCATATGGTGCAGATTACTAACACTTCTATTCAAAATAGAAAGGCAGACTCTCGAGATGATAGGAGGAAAGCGCTTTGGAGATTTTTGTTATGAGATATATTTTGAAATATTTATTTGGAGTTACGAGTTAGATATTTATTTTTATTGGGAGATATTAGGGCTTCTTGTGAACGGGTTGTTATTTAAAGAAAAAAGAAAAAGAAAAGGTGAATGGTGAAATATTTTGAATAATTATTGTGTTTTGGTGGAATTGATTTCTTCCACCACGGGTTGTTGAATTGGGTTGTTATTTTTCTCCATTATTATTACTTGAAGGTATTCAATTTATTTATGGATCTTGAAGATTCAAGCCCGGAATAGATCGAATTCTCAAAGGAGGCAAATCAATTTTATTGAAGAAATATGAGGAGAGAGAAGAAAGAGTAAGTATTGAGATTCATTGATGCCAAACCACAATGTCATCTTTTTACTTTTGGAAATGCCATAGGAATCAGCATAATGATACATCAGTCGATTCTTTGGGCTACAATACTTATGTGAATCACAAATGGAAACAACATACATATTAGAAGCAAGAGCAGAACAACAAACCTTTCTCTTGAAAGGTCCATGTTATCCTTCAACAATCAATAGAAGGAAGATGAAAAAAGCAAGTGTCTCTTTGAACTTGGATCCAAATTGCAGGGTGCAAAGTTAGAAGTTATCCTCCTACGATTGGACACATCAGATATGGATCTGAGCCTAATAGAGAAATCATAATGGAAAGGATCAAACACCTTGAAGTGTAGGATCAAGAGAAAAGTGAGAAAAGTGCAAGATCAATTTGGGTGACTTGACTTGGAGGAGAAGACCAAGTTTGACTATAGGTCTAGGTGTGTCTCTCATTAAACAAGAATAATTTATCTATTAAAAAGGTTGTTGGTTTTTCCCCGTAGTGGGTTTTCCCAAGGTAAATCTTGTCTCTCTTTTGTGCATTGTGATAGCTACTATTCTATTGTTCTTTATGTTGAATTTTTATAGTGTAATTGTCGAATGATATATTGGAACAAGTTAAAATAAGGTCTGCATCAAAATTAATTACCAAAATTTCAAAAATATTGTGTTAAACCTAATTGCAATAAAAATCAACATGGACTCATAACATTGGTGAAAGCAAAGAACATTGAGGTTACTTTTGTAGAAACCCTAGAGAGAGCATTTTGTTAAAGTCCTTCTTACATTGGCATCTATGGCTTCCTCCATGAAATCTGAATCCAATCTAGAGGGAATGTCAAACTTCAAAGCTTGGAAAGTCATAATAGATATTATTCTTTCCAAGAACAAAGTGTTGGATATTGTGATAGGAAATACTATTGAACAAAATAATGCAACTAGAAAGGAGAAGTTCAAGGAGGATGGCCTTATTTACATGAGTCTAAGAGTGGACTCCATTATAGATCATCTCATTCCCTACATCGCAAATAATTATACCTCCAAGAAGATGTATAATGCCCTAATAATTAAAGGTTGGTTTGGTTACCTTCCTTAAGTTCCATTCTCAGTCTTGGGAAGCGAGGGGAAGTGATAACATTTTTGGCGTCGTTGCCGGGGAGTGAAGGTTAAATCTTTCCCGAGAAATAACGACAAATATTAGCTCTGATTGCTAATGGTGAACAATGGTTAGGCACAAGAAGGTTGTGCATCTTTCACCCGGTGACTCCAGTGTTGAAGAATCCAAAATTTCAAAGTTTTTATGATGACTCCACTTTCAATAACCGGTAACTTGAAAACGTTTTGGTGAATTTATTGTTTTCAAGATGAGTTCTCAGTCCAAAAGATATGCTCCTATGCATCGAGATCATGTTCCAGGCTTTCCAAATCGTATGCCTCAGGTAGATTGGCAAACATACTTGCCAAAATTCAGTGATGGAAAAGGTGATGATTCTACACTTCATTTAATAACATTTCATATGCATGTGCATAAACTAAGGATTAATTTTCATGAAGATTGTTTAATGAAGATGTTCATGATCACATTAGAAGAAAGAGCACGATTTTGGTATGAAATTTTGCCTCCTGCTTGTATTTATTCTCTCAAGGATTTTCACTTAGTATTTTTTGATAAGTATTGAGAAACCTATCCTTCTTTGTTTATGATTGAGGATTGTTGTAATCACTTTGAGAATTTTATTTAAGAGATGGAAAGTGCTTATGGCGATGAAGAGTTTATGAATGATGAACTCTTGGATGCTTTGAATAAAACCATTTTCACCGCCATGAGAATATCATGGATTATACCCTGGATGACAACGAACTGCAGCAAAATTCTTCAAAGGATGACATTGATATTCCATCTTTCAAAATTGATGATAATTTGCAGTAGTCTTGCCAATTTTCAAGCGATCAAGATATATATGAAGATGTTCTTTTGAGCTACCCTTCATCCCTTTCCTCTTCTGAGTTTTTAATTCAGGAAGAAATATATGCAGATCAAAATTTTGAGTTTGCTTGTATAGAAACTCTAGAGAGTCGTGATTTATCTGTTGAGGTCAAAAACAGTGTACACCAAGTTTTTTGTCTTGAGTTTGATGAACATGTTCAACAGTCTTCAAATGATCAAGATATAGAATTTTTTCAAAGCCAAGACGATTCTCTTTTTGATATACATGAAAGGCCACTTGTAGATATTTGTGTTGATTCTGATTTTGCTACCTCAATTGAAGATTGGCAAGAACATACAAATCTTGTCTCTAATCTGATGATATGGAAGATCACATTGTTGCATTTTTATTTAAGAAGGATCAACCAAATGAAGAAGAACAATCATCCATTATATTTGAAAGCATCTCCCTTCTTTCTTTTTATCAACAATGGGTCATGTTTCATGATTTTCAAGACCCCTTGGGTAGTATTTTGCAAGCATCAGAAGAGGTGGAATTTTTTTTGTTCACCAACACAAGTTTTGGTCTCATATTTCATTTTCAGTTGCCATTTACTCAATCTTTCTTTATGCCTGGTGGAGCTAAATACAAGAATCAGTCAAGTAGTCATTTACTTGATTGGTTACATTGGATCTTCAACTTCACTTCATCAAGTGATTTATGGAACATTTAGAGTAGGTAAGGTGTGATCAATAAGCTCGACATTTTGAGCATGTGTTTCAGTGTCAGTTTACAGTAGAATTTGCAGTTTATGATGTATAGTTCAACTTTCAGTTTGATTTGAGCCAGTTTGAGGATTGTAGATGCAGTGATTCCATTGCCCAATGGATGAGGATACCTAGTCTACGGTGTTGACACCTCCTGAAGGAGTTGCCATCCCCAGCTGGAGCCAATGTTAGTGTCCAATATTCAGTGATAAAAAATACTCTTTTCAGGTTTACTTAGTAGTGGTCCTAGGTCAAAATTTTATATTTTCAAGTCAGTTTTCAAATAAAATTTTGTTCGTTAAATATGTATAGGTCTGAAATGATACTCCCTCCACTCTATTCGTGGTCATTATCATCTTAGAGTTCATGTCATCCATTATCATCTATATTCTTAGGTCAGTCACCATGCTTTCATGTAGGTCAGTGTCTAGGTGTCTTTTGTTTCGCCAACATAAATGTCCAAATTTTGTCATAAAGAGGGTGAACAAAGAGTCATTTTCACCATACAATTTATATTAAAAGGGAGTTAGCATAGGTATGAAAATAAAGAAAGACAATTTATCTTCTCTCAAAGCTTGTTACATTGTCAAATTGTTTAAAAAAAACAAAGTTTTCTCAAAAGTTCATGATTTCACTAAAAGACAAAAAAGGTGCTTTATGATGTTATAAAAGGAAAAAGTGACTTCCTCAACTCATTTTATCATCTCTTGTTCGATAGAGCTCCGCTCTCACCTTCATAATACTCTACAACTGCCAAAGGTGGAAAAAAAAAAAAATTTTGCAAGAAAACTCATTCTGCTACGCTCCTGGAAGGCAATGCGATGTTTTTGAGTACTGGCGCGACGTTTTTGGGTGTTGGTGCTACGTTTTTGCCACTGCACTACAAAGGCGCTACGCTTTTGGGTTTTAGCCTCCAAGTTAGCCATTCAAGCTTCAAAACAAGTGCATAAAGCTTCTGAGGCCTCCTAAATTAGTAAGTGGACACTCCCAATACCTTTCTCAAGTCAAATCGTCAGCATATGAGTGGATTCCTTCACCAGATCATGGATTCTACCCTAGATGACAACGAAATGGAGAAAAATTCTTCAAAGGATGACATTGATATTCCATCTTTCGAAATTGATGATAATTTGTAGTAGTCTTGCCAATTTTCAAGCGATCAAGATATATATGAAGATGTTCTTTTGAGCTACCCTTCATCACTTTCCTCTTCTGAGTTTTTAATTCAAGAAGAAATATATGCCGATCAAAATTTTGAGTTTTCTTATATAGAAACTCTAGAGATTCATGATTTATCTGTTGAGGTCAAAAATAATGTACACCAGGGTTTTTGTCTTGAGTTTGATGAACATGTTCAAAAGTCTTCAAATGATCAAGGTATAGAATTTTTTCAAAGCCAAGACGATTCTCTTTCTGATATACATGAAAAGCCACTTGTAGATATCTGTGTTGATTCTGATTTTGCTACCTCAATTGAAGATTGGAAAGAACATACAAATCTTGTCTCTGATTTGATGATATGGAAGATCACATTGTTGCATTTTTATTTAAGAAGGATCAACCAAATGAAGAAGAACAATCATCCATTATATTTGAAAGCATCTCCCTTTTTTTTTTTTTTATCAACAATGGGTAATGTTTCATGATTTTCAAGACCCCTTAGGCAGTATTTTGCAAGCATCATAAGAGGTGGAATTTTTTTTGTTCACCAACACAGGTTTTGGGCTCATATTTCATTTTGAGTTGCCATTTACTCAATCTTTATTTATGCCTGGTGGAGCTGAATACAACAATCAATCAAGTAGTCATTTACTTGATTGGTTACATTGGATCTTCAACTTCACTTCATCAAGTGATTTATGGAACATTTACAGTAAGTAAGGTGTGATGAATAAGCTCAACATTCTGAGCATGTTTTTCAGTGTCAGTTTACAGTAGAGTTTGCAATTTATGATGTATAGTTCAACTTTCAGTTTTCTTTGAGCCAGTTTGAGGATTGCAGATTTAGTGGTTCCATTACCCAATGGATGAAGATACCTAGTCTACGGTGTTGACACCTCCTGAAGGAGCTTCCATCCCTAGCTGGAGCAAATGTTAGTGTCCAATATTCAGTGATCGAAAATACTCTTTTCAGGTTTACTTAGTAGTGGTCTTAGGTCAAAATTTTATATTTTCAAGTCAGTTTTCAAATAAAATTTTGTTCGTTGAATATGTCTAGGTCTGAAATGATACTCCCTCCACTCTATTCATGGTCATTATCATCTTAGAGTTCATGTCATCCATTATCATCTATATTCTTAGGTCAGTCACCATGCTTTCACGTAGGTCAGTGTCTAGGTGTCTTTTGTTTCGCCACCATAAATGTCCAAATTTTGTCATAAAGAGGGTGAAAAAAGAGTCATTTTCACCATACAAGTTATATTCAAAGGGAGTTAGCATAGGTATCAAAATAAAGAGAGACAATTTATCTTCTCTCAAAGCTTGTTACATTGTCAAATTGTTAAAAAAAAAACAAAGTTTTCTCAAAAGTTCATGATTTCACTAAAAGACAAAAAAGGTGCTTTATGATGTTATAAAGGGAAAAAGTGACTTCCTCAACTCATTTTATCATCTCTTGTTCGATAGAGCTCTGCTCTCACCTTCATAATACTCTACAACTGCCAAAGGTGGAAAAAACCAAATAAATTTGCAAGAAAACTCATTCTGCTACGCTCTTGTAAGGCATCGCGACGTTTTTGAGTACTAGCACGACGTTTTTGGGTGTTGGTGCTACGTTTTTTCCACTGCACTACAAAGGTGCTATGATTTTGGGTTTTAGCCTCCAAGTCAGCCATTTAAGCTTCAAAACAAGTGCATAAAGCTTCTGAGGCCTCCTAAATCAGTAAGTGGACACTCCCAATACCTTTCTCAAGTTAAATCGTTAGCATATGAGTGGATTCCTTCGTCAGATCATGGATTCTACCCTGGATGACAACGAACTGGACCATAATTCTTTAAAGGATGACATTGATATTCCATCTTTCGAAATTTATGATAATTTGCAATAGTCTTGCCAATTTCAAGCGATCAAGATATATATGAAGATGTTCTTTTGAGCTACCCTTCATCCCTTTCCTCTTCCGAGTTTTTAATTCAAGAAGAAATATATGCAAATCAAATTTTTGAGTTTGCTTATATAGAAACTCTAGAGAGTCATGATCTATCTGTTGAGGTCAAAAATAATGTACACTAGTTTTTTTGTCTTGAGTTTGATGAACATGTTCAACAGTCTTCAAATGATCAAGATATAGAATTTTTTCAAAGCCAAGACGATTCTCTTTCTGATATACATGAAAAGTCACTTGTAGATATTTGTGTTGATTCTGATTTTGCTACCTCAATTGAATATTGGAGAGTACATACAAATCTTGTCTCTGATCTGATGATATGGAAGATCACATTAAGGATCAACCAAATGAAGAAGAGCAATCATCCATTATATTTGAAAGCATCTCCCTTCATTTTTTTGATCAACAATGGGTAATGTTTCATGATTTTCAAGACCTTGGGCAGTATTTTGCAAGCATCAGAAGAGGTGGAATGTTTTTTGTTCACCAACATAGGTTTTGGGTTCATATTTCATTTTGAGTTGCCATTTACTCAATCTTTCTTTATGCCCGGTGGAGCTGAATACAAGAATAAGTCAAGTAGTCATTTACTTGATTGGTTACATTGGATCTTCAACTTCACTTCATCAAGTGATTTATGGAACATTTAGAGTAGGTAAGGTGTGATCAATATTTGAGAGTCACCATGAGATGAGGAGCTTAGTGGAAAGAAGTCGCCTTCACTAAGTGGGCCCTTGAGAATGGCCGCACAGCGCAAAGTCTATTTTAGACATGTCGATCATATTCTATGAGTTGCAGGATGCTATTTGTGGATGGTTGGTCAAGTTGGAAAAATAGATGGACTTCTATTTTTAGACATATTGGGCGGAATCTATTTTTAGATTGCCGGTCTAAAAATAGATATGTCGAATATTATTAGCTCTTAATAATATTTGGACTCTAAACATTATCTTATCCTCTTGGAGCACTTCAGTTTGATGCCTGGATGTGGCACATGCAGCTGACAGAAGGAATTACGCTATTCCTAGGGTTTAGTGGAGCTATTGCATGGTTGAATTCAATTAGAACTCATGTGACAGAGTTTGGTGGAGTTGATGAGACAGTTAATGGAGTTGTGTTCAGTTTAACTTAGTTGAGCTAGTTGTATCTAGTCTAACTGATTGATACAATTAGTGAGAGTGGTGTGAATTAATTATTAATTAATTCACTAATTATTAACTCATAAATCAACTAAAGAATACATCAGTTAACTTCGGTGCATGGACAGTTTCAGTGGAGACCAGTGAAGAGGTAGGTGAAAGAGCAAGTGTGACTATCAGTTGTGACTATACTGGTGCATGAGATTTGCACACACATTGATTGAGAAGCCAATGAGGATTGCGCAGTACATACTGGTGGGATTTGAACCTTGATCTCATGATTATCCATATTGGATTGTGCAGTAGAGGCTGGCTAACAGGTGGAGCAGATTGGAGCATGTGTTTTGTATGATCTGAGCTTGTGTAGTGTGTAACAATTGGAGATAGTGCTGAGAGCTTGTGAGGAGTTTGTACTATGATTGTTACATGAACTCTATCATTATAATATACAGATAGTTGGGGGTTTTCAACTTTAAGCTTTCCCATAAATACTGTGTTTATATGTGTGATTGATTATGGTTTTAATGTGCGCATGCGATTGTTTATAATTCCGCAAATTGATGATCAATAGTAGAAGAGGTTATGTATTATGCATGAAGCTCAAATAGTGTGTGATCGGGATAATCTCGGTGAATAATTTAACATTTATTCAAATTTCTACAATCGATAAGCTCGACATTCTAAGCATGTTTTTTAGTGTGGTTCTTATAGAGTTTGTAGTTTATGATGTATAGTTCAACTTTAAGAGTTTGATTTGAGCCGAGTTTGAGGATTGCGGATGTAGTGATTCCATTGCCCGATGGATGAGGCTACTGAGTACGGTGTGGACTATACTGGAAAAGGCCTGTGCATCAGTAAAATTTGGGCTTGATATTTAGTCATCGATATTCAGTGATCAAAAATACTCTTTTCAGGTTTACTTAGTAGTGGTCCTAGGTCAAAATTTTATATTTTCAAGTCAGTTTTCAAATAAAATTTTGTTCGTTGAATATGTCTAGGTCTAAAATGATACTCCCTCCACTCTATTCATGGTCATTATCATCTTAGAGTTCATTTCACCCATTATCATCTAGATTCTTAGGTCAGTCACCATGCTTTCACGTAGGTCAGTGTCTAGGTGTCTTTTGTTTCGCCACCATAAATGTCCAAATTTTGTCATAAAGAGGGCGAACAAAGAGTCATTTTCACCATACAAGTTATATTCAAAGGGAGTTAGCATAGGTATGAAAATAAATAAAGACAATTTATCTTCTCTCAAAGCTTGTTGCATTGTCAAATTGTTTAAAAAAAAACAAAGTTTTCTCAAAAGTTCATGATTTCACTAAAAGACAAAAAAGGTGCTTTATGATGTTATAAAGGGAAAAAGTGACTTCCTAAACTCATTTTATCATCTCTTGTTCGATAGATCTCCGCTCTCACCTTCATAATACTCTACAACTGCCAAAGGTGGAAAAAACCAAATAAATTTGCAAGAAAAATCATTCTGCTATGCTCCCGGAAGGCAGCACGACGTTTTTGAGTACTGGCGCGATGTTTTTGGGTGTTGGTGCTACGTTTTTTCCACTACACTACAAAGGTGCTATGCTTTTGGGTTTTAGCCTCCAAGCATCCATTCAAGCTTCAAAAAAAGTGCATAAAGCTTCTGAGGCCTCCTAAATCAGTAAGTGGACACTCCCAATACCTTTCTCAAGTCAAATCGTCAACATATGAGTGGATTCCTTCCTTAGGGTTTTTGATCCACTACATTTTTAGTGCCTTTCATTCTTGATTGGTTTCAGTTATTTAAAACCCTCATTCCACCATCTAAGACCTTCACATATCTTCGATAAACCCTACACTAACACTCCCTATCACTCATAACCCTCTTTACCATTATTCCCATAAAAACCCTAATTTCCTACTACATTTCCACAAGAAAACTAGAAAATCCTTATGTTTTCACATTTTAGTCAATCTCCTCATACCCATTTCAAGAAATTTCACTTGTAGCCTAAATCTAACAAATCACATACCTCCTCAATTTTTGGGGGAATTTTCCTTAGCTTCCTTACACCTCATATCAACCCCTAGACACACCTTATTCCTATCACTTGTTTCCCAAAATTCACTTTCCCTACCCACTCCATCTAGCTAGGGTTTTATCCTGTTCAAAAGCACTATGGAGGGTGAAAAGAAGATTCATAAGAGAAGTCACCATTCTAGGTTTGAGACATCCACTTTGAAAGAACTCAATGCTTCCCCTTATGCCAAGAGATGCTTTGAAAACAATGGTTGTTTAAGGTTTTGTGAGAGAATAATGGAGGCAGGTTGTCATGCTCAATTAAATAGCCTTTTTGCCACCAACTTAATCAGAGAAAAGGCCATCATAACATGCATTGAATTCAATTTATCAGCAGATTCTATCACTTTAGGAACGAGTATTCCAAATGAAGGAGAAGTCTGGTTCAAAGGCATGGAATTGGACCTTGAGAATTACCCAATGTTCCTAAAACCTCATTGTAGAGATGAACCTGAGCATGTTTTTCCTTTCATGAATTTACTTGATAAGTATTCCCCATTAATGAAGCTAATAATGAAATATTTACATGCGAAGGAAGATTTTCAAGACTGTACCAATATCATGTCAGGTTACTAATGCACTTCACAACCACCAAATCATTGAATTTATCTAACTATTTATTGAGGAGTTTGGTCAAAATGGTTGAAAAGTTACAAATAAAAGGTAAAATTCGCCATCCTAGTTTGTTCCACCATGGTTTGGTTAAGCTAGTTGCTTTTCACCAACTCTCAACAAACAATATGACCTGGGAAACTTTCATGGATAAAGTAGCATCAATGCCTGCTACTAGTCCACCTATTGTTCATAGCACATCATCATCATCAACACAACCAAAGGAAGTTGGCTCTTTAAGTAGCCAAGCAGAGTTTTTAAAAGCACCTAGGGTTGAGATCACTCAAACCTATGAGAAGGGTAAGAGGATGGTTTTTTCTCCTAAGACCATCAAATGTGTACTTGCACCTGAATCTACACTTGAGCAAAGACAAACAATAGAGCAACCACCTAGTCATGATGGTGAATCACCATTGCAGCAGCATGATGAACAAGCACCCCTAGAGGTTGACATGGTAGAACATGTGAAGGAAAAGTTAGGTGAGGAAATCATAAAGGAAAAAGATGCAGAGATAGAGGAGGTTAGGGAAATTTTCTCAATGGAAAAATTTTAGACCACCTTCTTACAACAAGAGAATCTACAATTAAAAGTGAAACAACTCCTCTAAGACAAGCCAAAGGTGCATATTGAGGCAAAAAAAGGTAAATACAAAGAACTGGTAGATGATGATTAGTTGGAGGATACATTAGTTGAAACAAAAGCAAGGAGACCAAGGACAGGAGGTCTCAACAGGGTGCTTGAGAAAGAAAAAGAATCAACTCCTCCATCATGTTGGAAAACTTTTGATGAATTAATTGTTGCTAAAAGCAATCAATATAAGGAGTATTGGCTCGATAGGGTGAATGGGAATCTTGAGAAGCTTTTGAAGAAAGCCAAAAAGTAAAATGACCTCCATAGGCATATGGCAAACCATTATTGCTCCATAAACAAAAGCTCCCAAATAAGGTTGAAGCAATTGAAGAAAAAGCTCAAGGAAGCCCAAATGAAGCTCAAGGAGAAGGATAGCTTAGAGCTACTTGTTGAGTCATCCTTCATTGTTTAGCCTATCATACACAGGTGCCTTAAAACAAATTTTGAGATATTTTGAGCATTTTGAGTATTTTTCGTGATTTTTTGAAAATTCTGGAAATTTGGCTTTCATAGAAGCATCGCACAACGACATGACACTTTTTCTCAGGGCACTCAAATGAAGAATGGATTATGTTCATGGATGCCTTTTCACTAGTGCATTCCAGAACAAGTCCTGGTTTTTCATGACACCTCTTAATTGCGGAGAAAAAACCAAAAAACAACCACTTTTTCATGTTTCTCTTGGTGATTTTGACCAGGCACGACGCTCTAAAGCGAGGTTGGGAGAATCAAGTTTTGAAGGTCTTCTCGTGGGTGTTTTCACAGTTTTGAAGGTGCATTGGAAAGTAGACACGTAAGGATACCTAGCCCAACCTTCAGACTTGCAAATAGATGTTTTAAAATGGGTCAAATTCACCGCTAAACAGGTGTGACGCTTCTACTGGAGAGGCACAACGTTTTCGTAAATGATGCTACTTTCTACATTGGATTCCCTTTGGACAGTTGTCAAGCCAGGAAAACTCTAGAATTTGAAGCTAATTTGTCCCATGAGGTGTCATTTGAGTAACTGAGTTGTTTTTTCCTCTTATGATGAGGAAACATGTAATTAAATGAAGGAGACACACACTCCTAGTCTTTAGCTGAATTTGAGGGAATAGTTTCTAACTTCCCTAGATCCTAAGAAGTGACTCATATGATGTAATTATGATTCTTTTTTTTCATAGGGTTTAGACCCTATGAGGTGGCATGACTCTTATTTTCCTATATGTAGTCCAACTCAATCCATTTGAAGGGTTGGATAGTTGTTATTTGCAGTGGAGCTACTGTATAAACTCTTTTTTTTCAGTCCAATCAAAGGATGTTGCAGCTATAATCTTGGGACTCCAGTGGTATTATTTTGAGCTTTGTTTCTTCTCTGTTATTTCATCAAATTAAATGTTATGTTATATTTCCATCACATGTATGCTTCTGAAAGTTAATCTTATGAGTCTATGAACATAAATCATTGCTTTCTATGCTATGTTTTATAAGATTTTCATGGATGTGTCTACTCTTCTGATGAATAAATTTGTTTAACATAATCATTCTGAATCTCTCTTTTCAAACACTATACAAAATGACAAATTAAGTATGATCCTAAGTTTACCTACTTGGCCTCATCCTTGTTTCTGCAACTTAACCTTCGAAATGAGACCTAAACCCTAGACCTAGTTCCTTAGCTATCATTCCTATCTAGAAAAAAACATCAAATAAACAAAACGCTAATATACTAAGCATCATAAATATCCAATTATCATTATACCTACATTTATCTCATTGAATGTAAAATTGACATTGAGAGAACGCTCTCTGGTTTTGGTAGGGCTAGCTACCTAACCTAAAGGTTGGTTTGTGGTTACCTTCCTTCAATTCCATTCTCAGCCTTGGGAAGTTGGGGGAAGTGATAACACATATAAATACACATTTTCTTTCCCAACAACTTGATGGGTCTAACACCCCCTCAAACCAACAATTTTTTCAGTGGCTTCTTGTTGCGACTCTCCTAGCTTGATAATTGCTTCTTGAAGTGTTTTTTGCCTCCAACGTCCAATGTTTTTATCCATTGTGCTCAATCCTCCTTCAACTTTGGCTCATTGCTTCTCGGGACAAACCAAATGTACCCCTAATCCCAATTAGCATTCAATCATTTGGGGGGTGGGGGATTTTTCAATATCTAGTGTAGTCAAGGGTATTCTTTAACATTCCACAAATTGTTATATTTTAAGCCTGTAAGCTTAACTTAACAAGAAAGAAAAAATGCACACAAAATATACATGGTAAAACCATAACAATATGTCAAGGAAACATTCACAGGGCAAGGGATAGGAATACTTGTATTAATCAAGGTCAACAATGACTCTCCAATACATTTTCATCTTGGGTTACAACATTTTAATCAATAGGCATTGTTACTAACTACCTATCATCACACAACTGCTTGATCAATAAAACAAAACTTACTGAGGTAAAAATTACATTTAAAAAATATTTTAATTGTTGTCATTTTTAACAATCTCCACTTTGAAAACAATTTTCCTAATCCCTCACCCATGTGCATGCATCATCTTTCCTACAATCCAAGAGAATCCAAACACCATTGTAACTCCTCTACCAAAACTAGTTTTGTGAACATGTTTGCACAATTCCAGTGTGTGCAAACCTTTTGGAGAGCTACCTTTCCACCATCAATTACCTTTCTTACAAAATGGTATTTTAGATCAATATGTTTAGTCTTGTTCTGACAAGCCAAATTATTAATCAAATGAATAACACTCTCAAGTCACATAATACTTTCAGTTTCTCCTACATCCTTCTAGGCTCACCCAGTAAACCCTTCAACCAGATTGCCTCTTTATAGGCATGTGAAGTAGCTATATATTATGCCTCAATAGTGGACAAAAAAACTGCTTCTTGAAGCTTTGACATCCAAATAATAGCTCCAGTTGCAAGAGTAAATACATATCTTGTAGTAGATCTCCTCTTTTCCAAGCCACCAAAATAATATGAATCAAAATATCCATGGACTGAATCTCCCCAACCACTAAAGATGATACAATGGTCACTTATGCCTCTTAAATATAGAAGCACACATTTTACTACTCACCAATATTCATTTCCTAGATTTTCCATGAACCTACTGACAACTTCATTTGCATGTGAAATATCAAGTCTTGCAGACACCATCACATACATTAATCTACCTACATCATTTCCATATGCATATTGTACACGATATGTATACTCCTTTTATGCATTAGTGATAGGGCTTAAATTCGAAGAAAGCTTGAAATGGGAATCCAAAGGAACATTAACAGGTTTAACATTGTTCATGTCAAAATTTACAAGTATATGTTGCACTTACTTCTGTTGTGATAACCAAATGATGTAGGGCTAACTACTAACCCCGCCTTAACCCAGGATTATACTCCTTCTAGAGTATATGTTCCTAATTTGTTCAATTAATATAGGTTCATAAAACCTCTTAACCCATTATAGACCCACTTTATTCATCATAAAATTCATTGGCGGAAGCCCCCTTCAATACAACCTTTATCTTTTAAACCTTTATTATAAGTTCTTTAACCTTAGCACTTCAACTTACCTTTCTCCACCTACACATCACTTTTGCACGCGTCCTTTCACATTAACCGAGGCAACTTATCACATCACAACTCTACTCTTTCACAAATCACATCACTAAGACTTTCCGCCCTATCACACTTCGCAACTCAATCGCATCACAATATCAAAAGTTTAACCATATTGCAATGTTTTCAATTTTGCGATTTCACAAATCGCATCGAATAACTTATCGCATGTCACACATCTTAACAAATAACAATAACAAGGATCCTCTATCATGTGCGATATGTGATCGCATCACATTGCAACTCCACTTCTTATCGCATTGCAACTTAAACCAATTAACTTGCGATGTCTTAACATGTAAATATAAAAATTTCCAATTGCGATGTGCGCTAACCATCTTATGGCCAATGCGATGTAATCTAGATCATCCATTCTCTCGCTGTCATTTCTGCGACTTGATCATGACCATTCACCTTCCACTTCATTTCTGCATTAGGATCTTAACCATCCACTGTTTTCACTTCAGATCTGCGATATAATCTCAACCATCCATTCTCCAGCTTCACCCTTGCGATCTAATCTTCGCCATCCATTCACCCTTTACACTTTTGTTCTGAAACCTCTGGAACTTTTGGGAAAAACACAATTCTTCCTTCGAAAGATATATTTGTTTTTCCTTCCGTCCATAGTAATACCACTGCAATTATTGCCAAACGGATCCATCTTCCATTTCAATAAGGAAATCTCAACTCATATGCACATGCACACGGATTTCTAAGCAAACTTCTAAACACTGGCTCCACAAAGGAAAACTTCATAAATTTCATCAATATTGCTCAACACAGAGAAACCTTCTAACTATGCAGATTCACAATTTAATGCATTTTATACTTTGTCAATGACTCAATCAGAAATGAATTGTAATTAACCATTGGACAGATAGAAATAAACCTTTCGAAATAGAATTATTCACACAACACATATATCAAAACCCCATTTCATCACTTTCACTGCACACTGTGTTTTTTTATTAATATAACAGAGTATATTTACAAAGGCTAACGTTATACTCATAAAACTATTAACTCATGCCTCATAAGGCCCAAACTATTAACTCCGAGCCAACCCCTTTTGTTTCAAAATGCTTACCAATATATACAAAAAAGGAATCATGAACCAATTTCAGTTCAGATCCAACAATCTCTCAATATTTCCTAAAGCTTCTCCCAATTCCATTCTTTACTCGACCGAATTCCTATATTAGACCTCTAGATCCCTAAAATCATCACTCTTCCTAGGATTAATCACTCATCTCTAAGATCTCTACAACTCACGAGATATTCTTCATTAATCAAATTAAATTTAAATCTCTTTAGAACTAAAAATAAACTTAGGAAAATAAACAAAATATTTAAGGGATCCCACTCCCTTTAGTAAATGTGTGATAAAAATCCTAGGTCTTATAAACCTTGAAGAATTCTCCTGCATCACCAAATATTTCCATTTTTCCTATCTCTTTGTATCTCCATGCCCAAAATCCATTTTGCACCTTTAAGATCCTTCATATCGAATGCCCTAGCAAGATGAGACTTTAAACTATTGATCTCTTCCATGCTTTTGCTTGCAATAAGCATATTGTCAACGTATAAAACGAAGATAATGAATATATCATTGAAACTTTTGAAGTACACACAATGATCATATTTACTTCTAGTGAAGTTCTGGCTTACCATGAAGGATTCAAACTTCATGTACCATTGCATGGGTGGTTGCCTCGGGTCATTCAATGATTTCTTGAGCTTGCAAGCTAATCACTTGTTCTGATCTTGTACAAAACCTTCTGGATATTCCATTTATATCTCCTCATCCAAATCTCCATGAGGAAAAGTTGTTTTAACATCTAACTACTCTAACTGAAGGTCATGTAATGTAGAAACAAGTTTTACAACTGGGGAAAAAATGTCATGAAAGTCAATACCTTCTGTTTGGGAATACCCTTTCGCTACAACTCTCGCCTTATATCTCTCAATATTCCCATCAACATCTCTCTTCAATTTGAAGACCCATTTACATCCAACAACACTTTTCCCCTTAGGAAGTTCTGCAACATCCTAGGTTTTGTTCTTGGCCAGGGAATACATTTCCTCATCCATAGCCTTCTTCCATTTTTCACTATCCACATCATTCATTACTTCCCAATAACAAGAAGGTTCGCCATCCTTAGTAATCAATGCAATAGATGAAGCAAAATCTTCATATCTGTTGGGAGCTTTTCTTTCCCTTGTAAACCTCCTAAGAGTGGCTCGTTGTTGAAGTTCTACACTTTCCTTTATATTTTATTCACCTTTTACTTTAGAAGCTTCTTCTTGATTCTGATTTTCTGAAAATGGTTGAGTCTCCAACTGGATTTTTTGATTTCGTGATACCTGTCCCTATTCAACTTTTTTAAAATCTACTTTTAAAAGAGAAGATTCATCAAACGTTACATATTTGTTGATGATGATGTTATGCGCAGAAGAATCCCACAACCTGTATCCTTTCACAACATCGTCATACCCAACAAATATATAACTCTTTGATTTTAGGTCTCACTTAGAATGTTGGTTCTTTGAAGTAAGAGCATAGGCATCACGACCAAATTTTTTAAAGTAGGAATAGTCACAAGAATGACCTAACCAAACTTCTTAAGGAATTTTACAGTTAATAGTAATTGAAGGTGATTTGTTAACCAAATAATAAGAAGTGGATAATTCTTTTGCCCACAACCCTTTTTGCATATTAGCATTGTTGATCATGCTTTTGGCTCTTTCCATAAGAATATTGTTCATATGTTTAGCAACTCTATTTTGTTGAGGAGTATAGATAGTGGTTTTGTGTCTAACAATCCCTTCATCCTTGCAATATTGTTCAAATTCAAAGAAAGTAAATTCCTTGTTGGTATTTTGAGACCATAAACTTAATTGAACCAAGAAAGGAAAAAAATGTAACTCCCTCTTTGCTCCGTGGTTCCTCTGAGGTTTTTTTTTTTCTTTTGTTGCTCAACCGCTCTTTTGTTGCACAATTTCCTTGATGGATCAAATAATATGTCCACACCTTTACACAGCCTCGAAAAATGGTGACATTCCACACATCCCTTCAGAAACATCAGACTCTTTTTTCTAGCTTGTTCTTCTCTACGATGGTCCAACAGGATAGTAATTCTCTACAGCTAGAACCTTCCCACACACAAGCTTCTCTTTTTTCTTCACAAGACACTCTACCTTGGTTGTTTCACCTTGTCCTTCTGCCCTAAATCGACCTTTTAATTTGGCCCTACAAATCTCCGTGGCTCTGATACCACTTGCTGGCATTTTCAGCCCGTAAACTTAATTGAACAAGAAAGGGAATATGCACACAAAACAAGAAAATAATTTTATAAACAAGACACAAAATATATGTGGTAAAAATGCGACAGTATGACAAGGAACCTCCACAGGGCAAGGGATACTTTTATTAATCAATGTCGAAAATGACTCTCCAATACAAATTCCTCTCGGGCTATAACATTACATTTAATCAATAGGCACACTTACAAATTGCCTATGGTGACACAACTTCCTCATTGGTAAAACAAAACTTACTATGGTAAAAATTACATTTACAAAATATTTTAATTGTTGTCATTTTTTAACACAAAGGAGTGTGTTATGTCACAAAGTCACAAATTCACTAATTGAAGCATCCATGCATGGAGCATGATTACAATATCTTAGAATCTTGCATCTAACAATGGGATAGCCTCCATATTTCTTTGTAGTAACCCTTCCTCCTTCATATTTATTTGTAGTAACCCTTTCTTATTTTACATAGGATTCCATTGGTAAGAAAACCCCTGTAGCTCCATTTTTACTTTCTCAATGTTGTGATCCCAAATTTCTACTAGAGATTTCATTGTGTATGACTCTATGAATATTGTTTAGGCTTGGCTTTTGACCTCAAGACTCTACCCATACCACCTGCTTCTAATTTAATGGCCATAATTTTTTGAAACACATCTTTAATTTAATTTTAAATACATATATCATTATAATACAAGAATCCATAAATCTTGCTATTCTTAAATTTACATAGATCCAATTAGGTACATTATATGGGTATTTCCAAAATCTTATTAATGGAGCTGGGAATGCCAAGACCTAATAAATAGTAAAGAGTAATGAAACAATATGTTAAGAACTATAATCACATGATTATCAAGAAAGAGGAAAAATCAATAAAAAATAAAAACACTTTTATTGAAAAAAAAATAAAGTTTGTAGCACTGATATTTATTATATAATAAATATTACATTATTGTTAATAAAGAAAAAAAAACTTTATTGAAAAAATATGTTTTTGAAACATTGCATTTTATTATATCATAAATCTATTTAAATAAATATTAAATATTAAAAATAGATTTTTCATAAAATATAAATCAATACTTCATAATAAAATAAACTAAAATTACAAATTAATTAGATATATAATTTTTATAAATCCTATACTCTTTTTACAACTAACACCAATAATTCAAGACTTTCTTACAATAAAACATTAACCTCTTTATCCAACCAAAACCTACACATAATATTAACACTTCATTGAACTGCAAAACTTTCTTAAAGTTTCCATATGTCAGGACAAAAAATTAATTCTTGGTTGGAGAGTGAAGAGTGTTACTATGTAATATTCAAGTTTAAACATTTTGAATATTGTATGTGTTTTTGTTTTCAAATTTTTTGTGGTGATTTGAGTTTAGGGAATAAGTTGAGGGAGTTTTTGTTTTCAAATTTTTGTGATAATTTAAATTTGAAAAATAAATTTCCAAAAATTTACTCGCAAAATTCAATTTACTGTAATTAATAAAAACAATTAAAATCAGCAAAACAATATCATCTAAATAAACTATAATATGCCAACAAAAAGAAATTGTAAAAAAATCTAAAAAAATAAATTATATCATAAAAGCACATATACCTTATTTCTTATTTTATCTTGAACCTTTAGTTTTTTTTTTCAGCACATCTTGAACCTTTAGTTATTCAAAACCTACTTTATAAAGTTAAGATTAAGACGAGTGGACGGAACAAATCCTCGATCCATCACTCCCAATAAATAATGAAAGAAAGAAGCTGGGTAGGAATAACAACATAGTTTATAAAGTTAAGAGTATGACGAATGGACGGAACAAATCCTCGATCCATCACTCCCTATAAATAATGAAAGAAAGAAGCTGGGTAGGAATGCTGTAGCTGTTGTTCATGCATGGGAAATTTAAATGAAGAGGAGAAGTCTGCTAGAGAGACAAAATGAACCAGGTTTAGAAACATGGAACAATGGAAAAAGAGTTATACAGAATTTTGAGATATCACTCTAGACCTATTAATGTCCACACTGAAGAGCATTGGAGTGAGGAATTTCTAATGCATTGTGTAACCAAGAAAGAAAAAAAGGAAGTACTTCCTTATGTTGTGCTGTGGGGTAGGTAATGTGGATGGCTAAAAGCTGCTCTATCTTGAAGAAAACTTAGTAATGATTTTTTTTTTGTAGAGACCTGTTTAGTCTGAATTTAGAATCCTCCTTTTCATGGCCCAGATCCTCCTTTTCATAGCCCAGCTAGGGTGGTTTCCACAACCAAATACCTATGGCTAGGTAGAAATTGCTCGGTCTTAGCGACTTTGCATGCTCTCTATTATTCAACAGATGAGTTTATCTTCTTTCCTCTGAAATTTTGATTTTTATATACAAATACATCTGTTACAGAGTTTAAGCCGATGATGAATAGCAAGAAATGTTTCAATTCTGTAATTTAAAAGTTTTATGTATTTTCCTGCGTAAATTTTCCATCCTTCCTCGTCTTCAATTCAGTTGGCTATCGTCCCTCGATTATTTGAGCTGTGAAATGCATCGCATCGTGTTGGGTATAATGCATTTGCTTACCTCTGTATTTCCTTGCCAGAGATTTAATAATGATCTATAATGACTATCAACCAGCCTTTCTGCAAAGTCCCTATCTAGTTTCTCGGCTGAACAGAGGACAAAGAGTCGTGTTTAAAAGAGTGTAGAGCACAGAACATCCTTATCCCGCACTTTTTTCTTGCATTGTTGTCCCTTTGGTTTATATTATGATGGTCTTTCCCCTTAGGAAGAAAGGCGTTAACCATGTAGAGTTTCACATGCCATTTGGCTAAAGGTTTACAAACGATGTCTGTATAATGTACAGAGCCAGACCCATCTTGATTAAGCCAATTGGTACTGTCATGTCCACAGCCATGCCGCTCTCTGGCAGGAGATGCTAACCCTTTACCCACAAATGCCATGGCAATAACATTTCCACCACCATTTATAAAAATTAATTTTGAAGTGTTTTTCAGTGTTGGAGACATTGATGATGTAATATTTCCTTTCTTGATCCAGTTAAAGTGGATAGAATAGATCCATGGTACTTACGGTGCTATTTTTCCATGGTATTGACCCATGGTATTTCTTGTTGGTATTGACCCATGGTATTGACCCATTGTATTTCTTGTTGGTATTGACCCATCAAGCCTATAAAAGGGGAGAGAAGCTAGGCATTTAGGGCATTCTGGATCTATCTTATTTTGTTTGGGTTGGGTTTCAGTTTCTTATATTTGTCATTGTCAAGCAGCTGTGCATGCCATTTGCAGATTTTATGGTCTAAGCTGTGCATGCCATTTGCAGATTTTATGGTCTAGGCATGTATTTTACTTTCAGTGAATAATATAAATAAAATGGCTGCAATTCTTGTGTTATGGTTATTGATGAAAGATTATATTAAATGAGAACACTAAGATGCTTTAGATCTATGAAATTTTTTATTGTTTGGAATCTTACAATACAAACAATAAAATTTTTGATAGATCTAAAACATATTAGTGTTCTCATTTAATACAGTCTTTCATCAATAACCAGAACACAAGAGAAGCAGCCATTTTATTTATATTACTATTATTCACTGAAAGTAAAATACATGCCCAGACCATAAAATCCTACAAATGGCATGCACAGCTACTTGACAATGACAAATATAAGAAACTGAAGCCCACTTGTGAATCCTGGATGGATCACCACATAAACATCACCACGGGGTTTTCTTCCTGGGATCAATGCTAAAACTGACCAGGTCAGGGTCTCAACCCAAACACAATAAGATAGATAATCCAGAATGCCTTAAATGCCTAGCTTCTCTCCCCTTTTATAGGCTTGATGGGTCAATCCCATGGAAAAATACCACGGTAAGTACCATGGATCTATTCTATCCACTTTTACTAGGAATATTACAGACGACATATCACCTTTTTTCTTGTCACTCTAGCTGAATTCTGGTGAAACAAAGTTTCGCGATTTATAATGATGTTGACCAAGAATTTCTTGGTTTGAATCGATTGAATTTGTTTCAAATGTTTATGAGGTGTTTGAGTCTTTTCAAGAACACATTTTTCATCCTTTGGTTTAGTTGAGTGTGCAAGAAAATAGGGCGAATGCCCCGTCCGATTTTCTGGAATCCTATTTTGCCATAGACAAGGAGTCGTGAGTGCCCTTCAAATTCAAGAATTGGATATTGTAAAAGAATGCATCCAGATGAAACCTTTACCCTGTCATCATTACTCTGTTTTATTCATTTTTAATGGTGAGTGTCAACCTGCTTTTTAACCAGCAGATCTAAAATTTTTGTGTATGTTTGTGTGGGAGCACAGTTGTACTTGTATCTCTGATTTTTTTTATCGGTCGTGGGCAAGCAATAAGCTGAAAAATTATCTTTAAGCATAACAGAACTGGTGCTTCTATTTCTTTTCACCCAACACTTTATCATCAGACCCTAATGTTGTCTCTGTAGTGAATGGATTGATTTCAAAATAAATTTTCTCTTCAAGTATTTTTAATTGTAGCGGCAGCATAATTCTGTCATTAAATTCTTGCAGTACGCAATGCCAGTGGCAATATGCAGTTCACAATCAGAGCATAAGATGGTCTTAACGTTGTGAAAGCTCAGTAACTTTTTATTATATAAATCCTGTATTGATGTGTCAGTCCAAATTGTGCACAAGTGGAGGCATTGAATGGATTTCCCAAAAGGTTGTATTGTGTTCCCATTACGCTTCAGACATTTCTAGTAAAACAGTAAAAGCTAGATGCCAAAGATGTACGTGTATTTCATATATTCTCATTGCAATACTGAATGATGCTGGCATTGTTGAAACTGTCAATTTCACTCTTAAATGGTCCATGGATTGAGTTTTAACTCGTTAAGATCTATGTTTCTACAGAATTGAGTTCAGTAACATCATAACAACTTTGAGTTCTATCATTCATCAAGTTCTGTACCACCTCTGGAATTGGAATTGAGTTCAGTAGCTACATAACAACTTTTAGTTCTAACAACTTTTAGTTCTCTTCCACATCTGGGTACTTGCTCAAGAATAAGCTCATGGGATAGATACCCATTTCACTTTCAGGTCTCCCTCATGTTTATATGCTACTGTGTCAGCAACAATGGCGTTCATAGGAGGACTCCCATGACAACCCAAATCACTCGTGGAGAGAAAAAACCCAAACGACCGGATGAATTACGCACTTCCAAGTTTGGTGTCAAGAGTCAAACCACTCCATATCCCTGCTAGGGTACGATATATATCTTATATAATTTAAATGTCATAGTATTTATAAGATATGAGTTGGGTTGAATATGTGACATATATAAAGGTATGGACAAATATATTCAAGAAATTCCGCAGTGTTACCTCAGTTGGCTGGTGTACCAACAAAAGACAAAACACTGTCCAGTCAAATAACAGAATGAAGTAGCGATTTCAATGTAATTGATATGTGGAATTGGGATCGAAGTCTTGTTACTGATGTTTTTGCTGTTTTTTCCAAATAGAGGACATGGGTTTGACCTTGGTAGGTGAAGAGTTTTAAAATATTTTCCTTAACCGTAGTTCGCACGAGAAGTATGGTTAGAATCTACCTTCAGAGGAAATTAATTATATGAATGTCATGACCCATGTTTTGGCTGAGAGAGTTCCTACAGGACACAGACTAATGAGACAGCAGCACTTAATGAGCGGATTACTTACAGGAACAGCAGCAAGATGTTAATCAGAATCAGCATTGTGAGAGTTTGCTTGGATAGATTTGACATTAATATTAATGAATAGCAAATTGTCAAAGGAGGAGGTGAGGTGGAGATTGCATACAGGCCAAGTTTGCTTTAGGAAGAAGTCAATGGCTCCCAGGAAAAAACCTTCAGAGATTTGTCACAGTTTGAATCAACTGACATGAAAATTCCCACATTGTTCTACAGGATTCAGTGTGATCTCAAGTGAAATGTGCAGGTTTTGTAGACGGGCTTGGGGGAAACATCTCATTGAAGACATGTTCCGAACAATATGAGACTTTGGAAGTGATTATGCTAACCAGCAAGTCAATTCATTAAAGTAGCGTATCCTATAATTGGAGAGGTTTCGTTATTCAAAGAAGTTGCCTTATTTGATTTATTGAGAGGGTTTGATTGGCTGTAGCTGTACGTTGCCTATTTGATGCAGACATGAATGATTTATTCCCTTCCAAGAGTATGGTATGAAAGATGCTGTTTGACAAGATTGACCTGGTTGAAAACAAATACAGCAGAGGCTTGCAGTTGGAAGTTAGAATTACCTTCTTTATGAGGTTTATTATGAAAAAGAAAGCAGCTGGAAGTTAGAATTACCTTCTTTATGGGGTTTATTATGAAAAAGACAGCAGCTGGAAGTTAGAATTACCTTCTTTATGGGGTTTATCATAAAAAAAACAGCACTTGGAAGTTAGAGTAACCGCTTTATGGGTTTTATCATGAACAAACAGCGGTTTTCTTTTGTCACCAAAACTTCATTGAAACCGCAATTTGAGACAGATGGCAGCGAACAAGAATTTGAGAAAATTATAAATCACTTAACATAAACGAATTATGAAACCAACCCATTAAATGGTTTTTATATTGCTCATGTATTATCTGGTAACAAAAGTTGAACTATTCTACAGAGCTGCAAACTTTTCTGTTAATTTATCTTAATGTTTTCCCTTTCCTGGAGAGTGCCATGAACCTCTGATACCATGTCATCACCACCAAACTATCAAGAATATGAAAACAAACCACAAATCCAAAGCAAATGTCCACAACAAATTTGGCAACATCTCTCTTTATCTTACCCAATAAACCATCACTTTATTTACAAATAAAACTGTACCTGTACTACTTTTACAACCATGAAACAATCTCAACGATCAGCATTACATAAACACTAGACACTGCTGCTTCAGGTGTGTCGTTTATAACTCAATACTGCCTCAACAATCGTCATAACTTAAACAATAGTCACTGCTGTTGTTACTGTGTTCTTTGTAACACAGCAATACCATCTTCAGCAGAGGTTTTGATTCAGTTGTTGGCGAAGCTGATCAATAATCCCCCACTCGTTTTGTAGTTTGGAACATTACGCTAGTCTCAATACAACGAATTTTCCACACCAGGTAGCTTCCTACACCAAGAAGCATCAATCACTTCCAAAGATATCAACGTTTGAAGGCACGACAGCTTCTCTACTTGTTCACACCCGCTGATATTTAACTCTCGAAAATTTTCCCAACTGCAAATATCCCCTAATTGCCTCAATTCTTTACAAGAGTACAAGGTCAGATGTTGGCAAATAAGCTATCAAGGCGCTTCTGCTTCCCTGTGGTCTTTGGAATGTGTCAAAGGAAAGCCCCATATTTTTTATTTTTGCAGTTATAGAGGCACCTGCTAATGCAAATATTTAGGTTTCAGGTACAAGTAGATAATAAATGAAACAGACTGAAATATGAATCAAGACGCGTTTGTCTACCAGAAATTCATGCTGCCACAATAGTTGTAATTTCCTCCAAATCACTTGTAACACTCTGAATTTCTCCACATGAATCCAGGAATACAAGAAAGTATAAGATGTGGCTATCCGTCTTCATAATCTTCTTCCTAAATAACCATCTTTGGCTGCAACAAGATACGGGTTCTTCATAACACAAAATTGGAAAACAATGAATAGAAGCCTCGGACAGACACCGAGAACCTCGTCCCTTATCTTTGCTATCATAATATTTTTGAACGCATCCCCTTCATATCGGATATGAAGGTACTGACATCTGTAAACTTCGGTTATTAGCTGTTCATGGAAGAAAACTATACAGATTTATCATTCAGTGCGTAAACAAACTTGAAAAGTGTACAGTTATATCACTCCTCATTATCTACTAATTAAGTGAGGAAAAATATGCACTGCGCAGATCTATCATGTTTGGAAAAAACAATTTTGAAATACAAAGGTTGAAACGATTGAAGTACTTACCCAAGACAATAAATCCAAAAAAACATCACAGATTCGCTTTGTAATTTTCTTTCAACAAGCGCTCCTAACACTTTTAATGATAATGGCAATCTATCAAAATGTTTGATAAACCGATCTACCAAATATATCCGCTGGATTTGGCTTGACTTATTACAAGATCGGAAGATTGATAGCCCGTTCACTTCACCGCAAGGTCGAGTTCATCCAAGCACCAATTCGATTGTCCAGAGTTTGCATAAAAAATGGCTATGTGAATGGAGACTGTTTGGACACCCGCTTCTGTTCTAAAAGAGGTGTTTTTCCTCATTCCATCATTTCCATAGAACTTTTAAACCATTAGCTGTCAGGCGACCTTACAGATGAGAGGATAAAATGTTCTTGACATCCGGACCACGGTGATTTAGAAATATATCGTACTACGGGATGGCTGGGTTGAAAAGGTAAAATGTTCTTGGCATCCAGACCACGTGGTGTATGAACACATCGTTACAGGAATTATAAGTCGAGACGGAGTTGGAGGCCGAGGACGGAAGATGGAAAAAACTCACTGTGATGGACAGCGGTTGCCATTGATCGACAGAAAGATGAAGCCGAGACACAGACAGACAAATGCAAAGATGATGAAGCCGAGGCAAGTAAAATATAGATAACAAGATAGCCATTTCTTCGAAACCCTGAGATGAAGCTCCGCCTAACACATGATAGCTGGAATGCGCGCTGTAATGTTGACCTACGCCTTCAGTGGGCGACATCCCACCACATAAAGACTCTTTATGTTAGTTGCTGACCATGACTCCCCTCCACACCAACCAGTACTTTTTCCTTCAGAAATTAATATCGTTGAACATTCTTCCATCGAATGAGTCAACTATCGACATGGTTAATTGGGGGCACATGGCCATCACAGCGATTTACTTGGTTTTAAAACTTATAAAATTGAGTTCTTTTGACTTTTCTCTAGTGTGATTGTTTGAATGTTTTTATTTTTATTTTTCGGTTTAATTTTTTTAAAATTTGATAGAAATTTATTGAAAACAAAAATTTAATGGGTAATTTTACATAATTAAAATGTTTTAGAGATTTTTTAAAATACTGAATTTAGATATTCAAAAAAAATCAATTTAAATAAGAGAAATCAAAATTTTACTTCAAATTGTTTCACTAAATTCAAACTGTTTCACTAAATTCAAACACCAGAAATTTCAAAATATCATACAAAAACAACTCATAAAAATAATGGTGGGTGCCAATTTAACCATAGAGGTTCGGCTCGCTCTGGGACTACCGGTCAACTTCCACTTAAAAAGATTTACACGGTGGAGCACAGTATCATCCATAACGCTAATTGGATGTTGATTTCAAATTTCAAAAACAATCTTCAAGATTTGAGCATATGCCGTGAACCACGCCAAAAGAGGTAACAATATTGTATTCAATTCCGTCGAAACAAGGTTTGGAATTCCCGAACTTTACTCTATTGTAGGTTTGGACACCAGATTAGTGCACGTCAGTGTCCCAAATGCATTTATAAAGTGCAGATAAGTTGATTGATTTTCGAAAGTTATTTGTTAAATTTTAGGATGAGGGGTTGATGGTGGAAGGTATTCAATATTTGGATAATTAAAAAATATCTAAATATTTAAGTTGGTTTTTTAAAGTTATTTGTTAAATTTTAGGGTGAGGGGTTGATGGTGGAAAGTATAATTTATTTGGATAGATAATTTTTTTTTGGGTTGGTTTTTATTTCTAAACTTAATTTAGTTAATTAAAAAAAAATTATACAAAGTGTACGATGGTTATTTTCAATATTTATGAATATAAAAGTAAATCTCTTGATGAATGATTCTTTTTTAGTTTCAATTCAAATTTGTCAAAAGCTAAGCTAAGTGTATCATAGTATTAGAAAAAATAGTTTGTGGCATTGATGTTATTATTATTATTAGGCTTAATCTAATTTGAAGGAGTGAGGTGTTGTTGCTCAGGAAAACAAATTCATGATGTTTTTAGTTAACTTGATAACACATAAAAATTATTGTTGTTCCACTCCAAAACATGTGAAATCTCATTCTATAGAATTATTGTCACATTTTTGTAGCGATATATATGATCCATTTTTATATATATTTAATTTTTCTATCAATTTTTGGTAGAGGTCATCAAAGGGCCCATAACTTAAGAGAATATGATATGTGTGCATAAGGTTCATAGACTTTGTAATTGTGGGGTAGTTTTGTTGGCCAAAGCAATGCGACCTCAACAAACAATAGATGTCAACGCTCTTTGCAATGCTAGGTTGGAGGTACGGTAAATAGTTTGAAATGCTTTTAGCATCGTGGAAGAAAAGCATTGGCCTATGTGTCTGTTTTTCCACATTGCTACGACCCCAAGAAAAATAAATTTATATTTAATTTCCCCAAATTTATTGTATATTGGAATTATTAGGGATCCAAATTTATGTATTAAGTTAGATCAGCCTTAACCATTAGTTTAAAAAATAGTGGTTCATCCTTCAAACCAAAAAATTATCATTTTAACTCCACTTGAGCTCGAAAAATAAATAAATAAACACATTTCATTCCATTTTTTAATAAGCTCGTAGTCCGTTGTACTACGTACCACTTGGTACAATCATGTGATGACCAAAATGCTTTATTTTAAAATGGACAATGAGGGGAGGCGACAACAAACTGAAGCTTCGTAGTTTCGATCGATTTTGTGGCCTTTAGGGTTTTGTTCAAGGCTTTGAAATGATACAGAGATTGCCAAAGGCCAAGAATCGAGGCACCTTGAACATAACTACAAGCATCATCAAACGCACATGTGAAAAAGAAGAAGTTGGGAAAATATTCTAAACAACAATTGACTCAGTAACCATGCAGAGGTGATCTAGTCTACCCATGTTTGTAAAGCACCGCGACATATGCTTTGAACGAGAGCACTGAAAACTTGTCCAGGCAGTACCGGCTTGGCCATCTCTTCCGAATATCCTAATTTCATGGAAATCTGAGGTACCCATTATTTTTCCTTTACAAAATTTAAGTTATTATGCAACCGTGTGTCTTTTACGTTGTGAATGTTGCTAATTTTGTGGAAATTTTGATGAACTACATCATGAGATGATCATAAAATCTGAAAGCCAGTAAACATGAAATTTCGAGGAACATTGTTGATTTTGCTAGTTCTAGTTGGATCTTGGGATAAAAACCCCATGGAGAGTGCTTGGTGGATCCATCCAAGGTTCAATATTGTATTTTAAGTGTCTTGGAATTTTCTAGTAGATGAGAAACCGTGTATGCCATTAATAAGGGCTTCACGGTCAATCACATTGGTATGTAATATTTCTTGATTATTAATAGAATAAGTGGATGCTTTCTTTTTAGATCCCTTGTGTTCGATGTTCGATTGTAAGCATCTCTGATTAGAACACTTAAATGTGTCTAATCTATTAAATTTGTGTTGTTTGGTATATTACAATGGTATCAAAGCTCTGCATCCTGCTAGCCTGAGGGTTTCATGTAGGGTTGTTTAGTGGAATTTATTCTCACCCTAGCCGACATTTCCATCTTTAGTAGTATTATGTACCACCCTAGTTGGTTTTGTTTTTTTTCTCAAATGATTGAAAACAAACTTTCTAAGATTGATCCAAGGGTAATTGTAAACAATCTATCATATTTGGCAATTAGTGGGACAAAGAGCCACATGTCGAAGGCCAAAACGAGAGGCCATTCTTATTAGTGTTGTATCAAGCCAGTGGTCAGGAGGTTTATCACATTAGTTTTGTAATATTCCCTTTCTTGACTTGGTCAAAATGGACGAAATATGTCCATGGTATTTACCATGGTACTCTCCCATGGTATCAACCCATGGTATTTGCCTTCATTTTTCAAGGGAATATAATAAAATAAGGTCTCTCAAGAGTCCATCGAGCCTATAAAAGGGGATAGAAACTAGGAATTAGAAATCATTTGGGTTTATCTATCTTATTGTGTTTTTCTAGAGAACTTCGCAAAGCCAGTTCCAGTTGATCCCAAGGACAAAAACCCTGTGGGTGTTATTTTGTTTGGTGGATGCATCTAGGGTCCACGATTCTGCTTTAGTATTTATTTTTCTCTTTTGATGAGAAGTCGTGCATGCCATTGTAGGGGTTCCAATACTTTGTATGGGTGTGTACTATTTTTCTTCAGTTATTAATATAAATAAGGTTTCATTTCCAGATCGTGTCTATGTTCATGTTTTTGCTGAAAGATTTTGATTAAGAACACTAAATATGCAAGATATGACATAATTTTTAAGGTTCGAGATATTATAGTGGTATCAGAGTTGTGCATCCTGCCAACCTGAGGGTTTTATATAGGGAACTTCGGTGATATTTATTCTCACCTTAGCCAACATTTCCATCTTCTGTGGTATTTTTTCCAAAGAAAAAATCAATCTTTCTATTAAATCTTCGGTGGTATTATGTATCACCGTAGTTGGTTTAATTCTTCTGCGTAATATTCCCTTTCTTAATCTGGCCAAAATGGAAGAAATTTGTCCATGGTATTTACAGTGGTATTTTCCCATGGTATCAACCCATGGTAACTGTCTTTGGTTTTCGAGGGAAAATAATAAAATAAGGTCTCTAGAGAGTCCATCAAGCCTATAAAAGGGGATATAAGCTAGGCATTTGGGATCATTCAGGTTTATCTATCTTATTGTGATTGGTTGAGAACTTGGCATGGCCAGTTCTAAAATTGATCCTGGGACAAAAACCTCATGGTGAATTTGTCTGGTGGATCCATCTAGCGCCCACGATTGATCTGAATATGGAAAAACTAGTTATTTCTATGTTAGATTCCTCATCAGTATTAAAAATATGATTAGGATCGTCTCATGTTAACCACTTGTGAAGGGGTTTATGTGTATAGTTTCATGTGTTGGATGCATCTAGGGTCCACGATTCTGCTTTAGTATTTATTTTTCTCTTTTGATGAGAAGTCGTGCATGCCATTGTAGGGTTTCCAATACTTTGTATGGGTGTGTACTATTTTTCTTCAGTTATTAATATAAATAAGGTTTCATTTCCAGATCGTGTCTATGTTCATGTTTTTGCTGAAAGATTTTTATTAAGAACACTAAATATGCAAGATATGACATAATTTTTAAGGTTCGAGATATTATAGTGGTATCAGAGTTATGCATCCTGCCAACCTGAGGGTTTTATATAGGGAACTTCGGTGAGATTTATTCTCACCTTAGCCAACATTTCCATCTTCTGTGGTATTTTTCCAAAGAAAAAATCAATCTTTCTATTAAATCTTCGGTGGTATTATGTATCACCGTAGTTGGTTTAATTCTTCTGCGTAATATTCCCTTTCTTAATCTGGCCAAAATGGAAGAAATTTGTCCATGGTATTTACAGTGGTATTTTCCCATGGTATCAACCCATGGTAACTGTCTTTGGTTTTCGAGGGAAAATAATAAAATAAGGTCTCTAGAGAGTCCATCAAGCCTATAAAAGGGGATATAAGCTAGGCATTTGGGATCATTCAGGTTTATCTATCTTATTGTGATTGGTTGAGAACTTGGCATGGCCAGTTCTAAAATTGATCCTGGGATAAAAACCTCATGGTGAATTTGTCTGGTGGATCCATCAAGTGCCCACGATTGATCTGAATATGGGAAAACTAGTTATTTCTATGTTAGCTTCCTCATCAGTATTAAAAATATGATTAGGATCGTCTCATGTTAACCACTTGTGAAGGGGTTTATGTGTGTAGTTTCATGTGTCTTTGATCATCAACTTATGAGTTAATTAAATTTTAAAAATACATATACAACAAATGAAATGTAGAAACATAACTCACAACAATCACATAACACAATGGATGATAATGGAGTTCACCCCTCCTGGGTTACATCTCCATGAACCTGCTTTAACTAGGTAGGCCCTCTTGGGATTATGAGTCAAATGTATGATTACAAGCATTTGTGATACTCCAATGGATTTGTTGAATGCTCCATTGGCTTCAGAAAACATAAAAACCCAAAAATGACTATTCAATCTTTGAATTTGGTTGCCAGCTCCTCTAGGCCTCTATAAAATGTACCAATGTGTTCAAAACATCAAATACATCACAAATTGACTATTCATTCACTCCATTTGGCCTTCAGCTAATCTGAGCATGGCCTTCCCTCTTGCTGGCCCTAGGCTTCAAAATTCTTCGAGTGACCAAAAACACCTGTATATTTTATCCATTGTCTCTGCAAGATATTCCATTGGATTCAAAGCATGCCAATCTTCTAGGAGTGACTATTCCTTCACTCCATTTGGCCTTCAACTGATCTGGGCATGGCATTCCCTCTTGGTGGTCTTAGGCTTCAAAATTCTTCAAGTGACCATAAACACTAGTGTATTTGCTCCATTTCCTCTGCAAGCTATTCCAATGGATTTAGAGCATGCCAATCTGTTAGGAATGACTCTTCCTGAGCCCAAATTGGTCGAAAATTACTGAAGATATGCCTCATTAAATTTTCCCCTAAATTCTGCCTCTAAATCTAGAAAACTGCCAGATAACCCCAACAAATCTGGAAGTGGCGCTAAATTTGGGGAATCTGCTAAAAACTTGCCAGATTAAACTGAGATATTAACTAATTATTAACTATGATTAATGCACACTAAACACAATTAACTTAGCGCATATCATTAGGACACATGGCACGTTTTCATTGGGAGGAGGGCTGACCCGCTCCTTTCCCCGCCATCGGATCCGCATAACACTGAAATAGTAGTTCGACGCATTAGTTTTCAAGTCTCAAGTGAATGGCTCATTGGTAGAAGGCGGAAGTGTTATGGGGCAGGTCATGGGGTCGAACTCTGACCTCGTCCCTCGATACATTTATTTTGCAACCGTTTATAACCTTTGAAATATTTGATATTGAAATTACATACATCATCGTATTATATATACGCCTCCATCATATAATAAAACCATTGATACACTCCAATATAAACGAACTATGGTATAATTTTGATATGCCAACCAAACTTTGTTAACACTCCAACCATAATAAAATTTGGAATTGAATCCAATATAAATGCATTTTCCCACCGAATAATGTGTTAAATATAATTCCATTTGGATATAATATAATATATATATGTGGAATTGTATTAATAAGTTTGAATTTCATAATAATATTAATATAAAAAATGAAGAATATAATATATGATTAATAACCATATATATATGTGTGTGTGTGTGTTATCCCAACCTTAAATAAAAAATAATTCCAACACATAAATAATTCATGAACCCAAATTCAACCTTGGAGGACATTGGGCGATTTTTACCTTCACAAACCAAACTAGCGAATCCCATAGTGATACTTGTCACAGTCCAATTGGGCAAAAATTGAAGAATATTCTCTGCATGTTGACTGGATTACCATTTCATTAGCTGTACCTATTATGCAATATTAACAAAAAAAAAAAGTTGTATGTTTTGAACGTCGATCAAAAGACCATAAATTTTTCATCCGAACTCATTTATCGATGAAACGAGTTGCGTTGGATTCCTGGCGACGGGTCGGTCATTGTCGTTCTATTTTGGTGCAATTCCGATCACTTTGAATTTTGAGCTAATTTTTGCCCCTGATCTAGATTCAGATCACACCTTCCCACTGACATGATTTTGGACCCACAAAAGCTGGTTCTCTCATAAGAGCTGAATACTCTTCTATTTTCCAAGTTCTATCATCTTGATTCTACTTGGAAAATTCGCCATGACAACCACTTCAATCACTGACATGCCTTGCCTTGCCTTGCAAATGGCTTGGATTTTCAACCACTATTCTCCTTTTGTTGCTGACCCAATCCAACATTTGCTGGCTGATATAACACTTTGTTCTACCAAATTGAATCCTTAGGGCTTTGAAAGCTAACCGATTGCCTTCCCACTGTGAATCATGTTCCTCCTTTGCACAAACATGCATTCGATGCAAGCTTCTCATTGGAAACCACTTTTCCAACTTAAGCCCATCTGAGTGAACTAAAACAATGAGTTCAACATCAGTAAAATCAAGAAAAGAAATGACGATTATTTTACCTCCACGGTTCCAAATTCCACATCTGGAAGAATGCATTTGCCATCTCCTTCTCTTCTTGGCGTCAACACATAAAATGTGTAGAAATTTATAAATAATAAAATAATGTATTTCTGGATCCTCCTGATCTAAAAAAATTAATCTTATGTTAAATACAGAATCCTTCCACTTACTTCTTTGCGGAAATTAAATCGCCAATTGTAAACACATGAAGAAAAATCAAGCACATATAACAAGATGTTTTACCGGGAAAGCTTAAAGCTAAAAACCCCAACTATCATATATTATGTATATCATGGATCATGAAACAACCTCATATATCTCATACAAAGCTCAGCTCATAAAGATCTCAGTACAATATACAATCGTCTCACACTGTCTTGCAGAAATTTGCACCTCCATGCACCAATTTCTTGCCTCCTAAGAGCTTTCCTCCACTACGCAATCCCTGCTGAAGAAGAACCATGAATGAATTTGACCTTACCTTGCCTTTACTATGCAATAATCATAGTCATCTCCAATGTGTGTGTGGATGCATTGAATGCTCCACTATAGTCACAACAGATAGTCCATCTCACCCTTTCACCTATCTCTTCACTGGGTCTCCATTGGATCTTACATGCAAGTAGTTAAATGTTGTATTTCTTCAGTTGCAAGTAAGACACTATTTTTGAATTAATTAACTAATTAATTTACTCATCTTTCACTAGTGTATATTCAGTTACAACTAGCACAACTGAGTTTAACTCACTGAACTGAGTTAAACTAAATAACAACTCACATAACTACTCTTCCAACTATGTTACAACTTGCCACTATCAGTTATAATGAAGTCCTCCATGCATGAGTCACCAACCAACCTTGGAATTCAAAATTCCTTTAATCAATTGGTTTTCCACATCAGTAAACTGAAATAAAGTGCTCCAAGAGAATAAGTTACTATTTATTGTCTGATTATTATTAAGGGCTAATAATAATCGACATGCATTCTAATTTTAGGCAGGCGATCTATAAATAGACTTCGCCCATACATCTTAAAATAGAAACTCATCTAAAAAATAGAGTTTTCTCAACCATCTAGAATCAACCTCCTGCTAATTTTAGATTTTTCTCAACATGTCTAAAAATAGACATACACCTAAAAATAGCCTGTGTGGGTCCCACCTAGTGTAGGTGCTGATTTTTAACTAGGATTAAGAAATGATGTTTTCGGATGCCACTTTCACTATTTCTTGTTGCAAACTTCAAAAAAATGGTCTACAAAGGCTGCGAACATTTTTGACATCTTGTCACAAACATAAGATATTCAAATTCAACCATAAATCTGAAAAACACGTCATGCAATAAACAACTTGATGACATATCCTCTTGCTCCTTCAAAGCAACAAATTTCACATCATGTGAACATCGCCATGTACTCTCACATCTCGGTGTCAAAACTTATCGACCAACGCAAGTCGAAAAAAAATGCCTCTTCAAACAATTGACTCTCAAGTGAAGCATAAGCAATGTGTAAAAACTTGACGATTCTTTTCCCAAAACAAAAATAATTTCACGTCATGAAACGCCTCGTCAACATCTCCTTTTCATATTTGGAGAAAAAATCAACTCTTCCAAATCGATATGACATGCATGCAACACAAAATAAATCAACACATGTCAATGCTCATGCATGTGCACATGATCAACACTCTCAAGTTGACAACATACATGTTAAAAAAATCAACCGACCAACACCAGTCAATTACTCATGCATGTTCAAGCACAATGAAACCATCAAAATTCCACTGTTCATACACACAAAATCTCATGCATGTACACAATTTTTCAACTCTCTCACAAGTACAATCATAAGTACAAGAACCCCATTCATGTACATGTACTTAAAGCTTAAATGAAAAAAATTGCTGCAATAAAGTGAATCAACATAATCCACTTTCAATCACCTTGTTGGCATAAACATACAACATGCATTCCACTGGAAAAGAAATGCATCAAAATCAAAAGACATGCAAAGCCTTAATTGGATAATAAATCTAACCATACCTTACTAAACCATTTCAATGGTGCTTCTTTCAGCTGCACATCATCATCATCATGTGAATCACCTTGACCCACATCAATTATGAAATCTTATTTTCCATTCTTGCCATTCTCTTTCTCCATCTTCTTCAAATGTCGTGGATGGCTTGTTGGATACAAAGTCCAACACTTGTCTACAAGATGACCTTGCTTATGGCAATGGGTGCATAACAATTGCCTCTTCTTTTCAGCATAGTTTGCTTTGCCTTTGGCTTTCTGCTTCCTTTTCTTTGAAAGTTTCATGTGCATGACTATCTTCTTCCAACATCTTGAAACATTATAGTTATTCAAACCACAAAAGGAACATGCAAACTTTCTCCAAATCTTATGTGAGAGTTTTCCATGTTTATCATAATCAAAAGCAACTTGATTAAAAGCAGATTTATACCTTGAACATTCACCTTTGTCTCCTTCTTGAGAAGGTGAATTTGATGAGGTAGTGGTTCTCTTCAGAATACCAACAATTCATTCAAATACTTTAGAGCTTTCAACATCCTCTTGTTCGCCATTCTCATTAGCTGCATGCTTATGAGCACCTTCTTGCGAAATGGGTGTAAAATTTTTGCATTCCTCATGAACACAATCTTCACAAGCTTGAGGAAATGAACCTGAAATGAAATTCCTTCTTGGAACACCTTCATGTGCCTCCTTGGCTTTAGATCTTTATCCATTATGTTGTCCATAACCAAGACCCAAATACTTACGCCTTTTGTCAATAATAATTGGCTCAACTATGCCTTGTGCATGTTTTCCTAATCCTTTACCTTCATAGCCCATCTTCATCAATAATTTGGACCCTATTCCTCCAGTGCGTCTTTCAAAAGAACTTACGCATTCATTTTGAGAGGAAATTTAAGATAAACTTGAATTGCATACCTCTATTTCAAGAACATGCTTGGCTAAGGCTTCCTTTGCATCATGGAATTGAGTCTCCATCTCATGCATCCTTGCTAGGTTCTCATTTGCAATATGGAGCTGAGTCTCCCTCTCATGCATCTTTTCAAAAAGTCCTTGCTTCTCCTCCTTCATGACAATCAATTGCTCTTGAAGTTTAACGCTCTCCCTCTTATATTCATACTTCTCTTGCATCCTATCAATCATGATGTAGAGTTTCTACCACATCTCTTTATCAAAGAGTTTTGCTAAGGAATATGGATTAGAAACATTACTTAATGAAGTTGCCATCACACATGCAATGCATACAAAGCTTCTTTGTTGTGTTTTGAGATATTAACTCTCAATCTTGATCTTCTTCTTCACACATAAACTTGCACATAGTTAAATTCTCCTTGTGAAAATTCAAAAACCAATAGCTATAGAAGAATTATCTAACCTTGGCTAAAATGAGCTAAACTTTTGTTTTGATATGAACTTGATCTGAATATGGGAAAACTAGTTATTGCTATGCTAACTCCCTCATCATTATTAAAAATATGATTAGGATTGTCTCATGTTAACCACTTGTGAAGGGGTTTATGTGTGTAGTTTCATGTGTCTTTGATGATAAAATTACGAGTTAATTAGATTTTAAAAACTCATATACAACAAATGAAATGAAAAAACATAACTCACAACAATCACATAACACAATGGATGATAATGGAGTTCACTCCTTTTGGGCTGCATCTCCATGGACCTGTTTTAACTAGGTAGGTCCTCTTGGGATTATGAGTCAAATGTCTTATTGCAAGCATCTGTGATACTACAATGGATTTTCTGACTTCTCCATTGGCTTTATAAGACATGAAAACCCCAAAAATGACTATTCAATCTCTTAATTTGGTTACCAACTCCTCTAGGCTTGACATCCAATCTTGGTGGCCATGGGCTTGTTTAATCTTCAAAGTGACAAAAGGACTTTCAGATGTGCTCCAACGTCTTTGTAAATTGTACCACTGTGTTTATAATATCAAATACATAAAAAATTGACTTCATTCACTCCATTTGACCTTCAGATGATCTGGGCATGGCCTTCCCTCTTGGTGGCCATAGGCTTCAAAATTCTTCTAGTGACAAAAAAAACCTGTAAATTTTCTCCATTGCCTATGAAAGTTGTTCCAATGGATTTAGAGCATGCCAATTTGCTAAAAAAGAGTATTCATTCACTCCATTTGGCCTTCAGTTGATCTAGGCATGGTCTTCCCTCTTGGTGGTTGTGGGCTTCAAAATTCTTCAAATGACCAAAAACACTTGTAGATTTGCTCCATTGTCTCTGCAAGATGTTCCAATGGATTCAAAGCATGCCAATCTACTCAGAATGATTTTTCCTAAGCCCAAATTGGACGAAAATTTCTCAAGATAGGCCTAATTAAAGTTTCCCCTAGATTATGCCTCTAAATCTGGAAAACTGCAAGATAACCCCGACAAATCTGGAAATGGCGCCAAATTTGGGGAATCTGTTAAAAACCTGCCACATTAAATTGAGAGATTAATTAATGAATAACTGTGATTAACGCGCACTAAGCGCAATTAACTCGGCGCTTATGATTGGGACACATGGCACATTTTCATTGGGAGGAGGGCTAGCTTGCTCCTTTCCCCTGCCATTAGATCCGCATAACACTGAAATAGTAGTTCGGTGCATTGATTTTCAAGTCTCAAGTGAATGGCTCATTGGTAGAAGGTGGAACTGTTATGGGGGAGGTCATGGGGTCGAACCCCAACCTCGCCCCTCCATACATTTATTTTGCAACCGTTTATAACCTTTGAAACATTTGGTATTGCAATTACATACACCATCGTATTATATATACACCTACGTTTGATATTGCAATTACATACACAATTGTATTGTATATACGCTTCCACTATATAATAAAACCATTGATACACTCCAATATAAATGAAAAAGCTTATTTCTAAGGCTATCCAGTCATAAATGCACCTAGGAAGTAAATGCCGACTGTAGGATTAAAGCAGGTACACCATCCAACGGTGGGCATTTACTTCCTAGGTGCATTTATGGCTGGATAGCTTGGGAAATAAGCTTCGCCAATATAAACAGACTATGGTATAATGTTGATATTCCAACTAAATTTTGTTAATGCTCCAACCATAATAAACTTTGGAATTAAATCCAATATAAATACATTTGCCCACCGAATAATGTGTTAAATATAATGCATTTGGATTTAATATAATATATATATATGTGTGTGTGTGTGTGTGTGTGCGTGTGTGTGGGGAATTGTATTAATAAGTTTGAATTTCATAATAATATTAATATATATATATATATATATATATATATATATATATATATATATATATATATATATATATATATATATGGTAATCTAACCTTAAATAAAAAATAATTCCAACATATAAATAATTCATGAACTCAAATTCAACCTTGGAGGACATTAGGCGATTTTTACCGTCACAAACCAAAATGGCGAATCCTGCAATGACACTTGTCACAGTCCCATTGGACAAAAACTGAAGAAGATTCTTTGCATGCTGATTGGACTTCCATGTCATCAGCTGTACCCATTATGCAGTATTTTTTTTTAAAATTTACCTGTTCTGAATGGCAATCAACAGACCATAATTTCTTCATTCGAACTCGTTTTTTGATGAAACAAGTTGTGTTGGATTCCTGGCGATGGGCCGGTCGCTGTTGTTTTGGTTTGGTGCAATTCTGAGTAATTTGAATTTTGATCTAATTTTTTCCCTTGATCTAGATTTCGATCAATGATTGAGCTTCAATGTCTTAGATCAGTGTTTTAATGAGCAGTCGTGCATGCCATTTGTAGAAGCTCCAATCTTATTGTATGGGTATGTATTTCATTTTCAGTTAATAATATAAATAAAATGTTGCAGTTCTAGATCCTGTTTGTGTTCATGTTTATTACTGAAAGTTTTGTTATTTAGAACACTGAAATGTGATAGATATATGCTAATTTTTATTGATTGGGATATTAAAATGGTATCAAAGTTGTGCATCCTACTAGCATAAAGGTTTCACACAAGGAACTTCGGTGGGATTTATCCTCACCCTAGCCGGAAGTTTTCCACCTTTGGTGGTACTCGATATCACTGTAGTTGGTCTATTACTTTTCACTTAATTATTTCTGGAAGTGTCTTGCAACAAATTCAAAATTTTATTACTTTGAAAGGAATTATTAGATTGGATTTGCTCCGCAAATTTGACCATTCATATTCAAGTTCAAGTTAAAAAGGTCGAGATCTAAATATCCCATCAAATATTGATTCCTTTTCTCAGATTTGGAGAACGCAGATCCATTACATCTGAACGGTCAAGGACACTTGGAAGTGGTGACATCAATATCCAAGGCTGAGAGCATCATCAAGAAAGGGAACATTAATTGTATCTTGAGAAGACTCGTCTCTCTTTTGGTATTTGTGGTATTCATCTTCAGATCGGGATCATACATTGCACTATTAATATCTTGTGTAAAGAGGATGGTTTGCCCTACTTGGGAGCACAGTCAACAATCCCCACAAGTAAGCATAAACCTAGGTTGATACATATTGAATATTATTTTGCGGCATGTAGCAATGACTTGGCAATGAACATTCTCATCACACCTACTGTGTGACTGGAGAGGAAGTGAAGAGGAACGTGGAACCCATTTGGCCGGCCAGAGTGGCACGATGACCTTACAACGTGGGAGGGAAACTGAGCTGGTCGTGGGTGAGGTTTTCCATTGACCATAGCCATAAATTGACCAACGAATCTATGCATAGTGCAGTGAGGACGAATATTAAGGTGTTGTAGTGAGGAGAAATATTGAGCCATCATTGATGAGGTTATCCTCCCCTCCCTTTGATCATTGCCGAAATTTAGTAGTCAACCCATTGTACCGCACGGTGAGGACAAACGATCAACAATAGGCATGAAGCCTGGATGACACAGAGAGGGAGTCTTGATTGGATATTGAGCATGCAGACCTTAGATGGTTTTCCCTGCCCGTGGCATACCCACCATAATTGCAAAATGTTTCATAGATCTTTGGGCGAAACACAAGACCTCCTGAGTGTAAGTGTAGAGGTAGACCTCCTGGGTGTGAGTGCAGAGATCGGGTTGAGAATTACCTTTGAGGACACTTTATCTAATTCTAGAGTGCTTCAAATCGAATGGTTTGAAAGCCATTGGCTCATTGGAAATCTAAGATCATTGTCGACAACATTCTGGAGTGAAGGCTGAATGATCCACATTCATTCATATTGAAAAAAGATGTAATTCAGAGTTGGTGATGATCAAAATTCACTGCTCGAAATCCGTAAGGCCATAAATCCATCACATCAACATTACAGAGTGACGAGGACCCATCAGACACATTTATGCAGACCAAAGTCGCAGACCATGAGGCCAATCACCGATCCACTAATTGCAGGCTGATTGTTATTGGTTTTTCCTATTAATCATATTACAATGGTAAGCGGGACACCACAAATTTAGAAGAAGAATGCAGGACACCATAAATTTGGGGCAGAATTTTTCTAAGTCTTTGCAGGCCAATTCACATAATTTGAAGGGACGGATCCCGATTTTCAATGCAGAGTTTATCTGTGGGATGCATTTGAGCAATTTTTGGAGGATTTGTTTTGCTAATTATCTTCAAGGATATTGAGGAGATTGATTAGGAGTAGAGCTTTGATTGTCATTGAGATCCATCTATTCCAAGCCATAATGTCATCATTTTACTTTTGGAAATGCCACAAGAATCAACATAATAATACATCATTTGATTCTACTGGCTACAATAGTTGTATGGAACACAGATGGAAACAACATACAGATCAGAAGCAAGAGCAGAACAAAAAACCTTTCTCTCTAAAGGCCCATGTTATCCTTCAGTAGTCAAAGGATATCTAGAAGGAGGATCTAAAAACCAAGTGCCTCTTTGAACTTGGATCCAAATTGCAGGGTAAAAAGTTAGAATATGTCCTCCTACGATTGGACACATTAGATATGGCTTTGAGCTTGATAGAGCAATAAAAATGGAAAGGGCCAAGTTGGGCCTTGAAGACATCCATGCTTTGTTTGATACAACCTAGGTTCTTGGAGCATTCTTGTGAAAAGGTTAGACTCACAGTCGATTTTTGTCTCAGTAAAATCAGAGCCTTAACAACATTGATACTTCCCTACAATCATGACATCATGAGGAGGATTTTTCAAGTAATGGTATAAGAACTCCAAGGGTTGGAAAACACCACCCTTCTTACCTTCTCTCAGAGGCGCAAAATTTTGGAATGCATGGAAAAATTCAGATTTGTTATACTTATGTTGGATCTAGACTGTCATGACTTAATCCTTCATATGCTCCAATAATTCTGCACCAGAATTACAACGTCTCATCCAAAATTCATCAAAACAGACATGAAAAAGATCATGTCCCCGACCTTAGGAGAATATAAGTCCATCTGCGAACAATTGAAATCCAAATTGTTTCCCATTTGGAGGAAGGAGTTGATTGTATCGCCTATTTCTTATGAACTAACTGAGGGGTTGGTCAAATAGAACATCGAACTACTATGAAAGAAGTTAACGAAGGAGGAACTAACAAATATTTGTGGAGACAACAAGAATGTATGAAGGAGGAAAGACTTATGCTTTGTATGCAGGGGAGTTTGGGCACTTGACCATTCATGTCCAGGTGATAAGGAGGTGACAAGGGAAGAACAATTAGAGACTTCTTCATATCATGGGGAATCTTCCATAGTTGGGTTCAACAATTTTTAGGAGAGAACCTATGAAGGATCCAAGAAGTTAGGTAAAAATGATGACAAAAACACCATGTTTTTCAAAGAAACTTGTAGTATAAGTCAGTGATAATCAATCAACTTGACAAAGTACACAGCGAAAGGAAGGAAATAATTCCTTCTGATGATGTGGTAGTTGAGTCTATAGATATCCTAGAGAACATCCATAAAGAGTATGGGAAATTAGGTGTAGATAACAGTCCACCAGTCCATCCATGTTTAAAAACTAGAGAATATGGATAACTTATCCTCACATGTGCAGAGGGCCAAGAAGAAGACATTCAAGGAGAATGAAATAAGGAGTTAGTAGTAATAAACCGACATGATGAACATGATCATGCGGGAAACATGACAAAAATAGCATGCAGGATGAGCCATTTCTAGAGGGCCAGTCAAACGTTCAAGTTGAAGCTGTGGTCATGGGGCATCTGGTGTGGACAGATACAAAGACATTCAACAGGGAACTAGAATTTCCAGAGGAGGAATTTCGGGAAAAGATAATGAATTTCAAGATAGATCCTATGATTTTGAAGCAAAGAGTTTGGATATTCAAATACACTGTCTTACAGGAGAATAGAAAAATTGAGGACCTCATATGGGTATGTGAATCAACGACCAAGTTTTCTAATGTTGAGGAACAACTCAATTCCATCACAATGCAACAAGAGGAGTATAATTGGGAGTTCCATAGTAGCCCGCTACATGAGTACATAGATAAGGCTTGAAACACTACCAACCCACCTTTATACATTGGGAAGAGCAAGGAATAAATTTCCAAATGCATCATATTGGGTGATCAAGTGATCTGAATGTGATCGATTAAAGTGCTGAGGCAGTTTGATTAGTTTGTCCTTAAAATTGATTGTTAACTAAAGAAATATTTTAAGTGAAAGACGAAATAAACCAACAACAAATAAATGATTAAATCACAGCATAAAAAAGAGTGAAGAAGAAGCAAACAGTTGATTACGAAGTTTGTCCCTAGTGGACTACATCTTCGGGTCCGTTTTCAAGTGGGCGTCCATTTTATTAGGATTGATCGTGAGGAATTTGTTTACACAGAAATGAATCAGAATTACTATGATTGCATGCAATTCTAGACTTTGTAAACAGAAATTAATCTCTCTCGCCTTTCCGACGCCCGTCTCTACACTCAATTCCGACTCCCGACAGCTAAGAAATGCTTCAAACAAAATTTCCTCTATCTTGCTGAAAACTGAAGTTCAAAACAACTATATCCTTAATAAAGAAAAATGGTTGATTTAAATAGGTTCAGGCCTCGAATTCCATGAAGCCAAACTTAGCATGGTTGTTGCAGCAGATTTGGTGACTTGGGTCTTGGTCCTATCTCATAGAGACACTTAATACCTAGAGATAAAGTGATAGACCTTAGTGCTGATTTAATTGAAAAAACCCATAAATGGAACATATAATAAAATTTCTTAGCCACAACACTAGTTAACCGGGCATATATTGATTGATTTTGCATGTGAACAGACGGGTGGACAGGTTGGTTCTGGCGGTTACGTTTTCCACCAGCAGTCATGGTTTATCCTGGTGGCTTCGCTTACCTATGTTCACATGGCTTATCCACGCGGTTTCATAACACACGGTATATACAACCGTAAACCTTTGAAATTTTACGCCATGGTTTTATAACCTGTCACATGGCAATCTCCGTCGGCGCTTTACAACTGCAAACCTTGACTCCGCTGTGGTCTCCAAACTTGATTACATGTGCTTTAATAACTTCCGACACGGTTTAAAACTTGGCAGTTAGTACTGTTTAGCGATGTGGGTTTATTATAAAGTTTTATAATAATATTTAACCCAATAGTTAACAATCCTGCTTGTACCATTCCCGCTGCAAACCTGTCACATGTCTTTACAACTCCCACACGGTCTTGCAGCGTGGTTAGGGTTGTTGTATTTGATTTTTGGGTTATATATATATATATATATATATATATATATATATATATCTTTATATATAGACCCAACTCCCGAACCTTTTATTTTAAAGGTTTTTGGTATTGACTTTCACCATAGCCCGAACCTTAGAATAAGGTTTTATAACATAGTTTTTAATATGGTTTGAATTTGCGCTTTAAGGTTTAAGAAATAGTTTTTAGGCTTTAGGTTTGTAGATCTAGGTTAGATGCCTTTTACAATCATCATGAGCCTTTTTACAACATTATGACACCAAATTGGAACCTTATAACCATGACATTGAAGGACCTTTCACTGTCGAAATTGACGGAATTGGCGGATTGGAGACTGAATTAGACATCGGACTACTGGAGCTGACTGGACCTTTCTGCTGAACTGTAATTAAACAAGATCCTCCTGGATCAATCCTCTCGACTTGAAAGCTTTTGGACCACAAAATCTTGATTTTAAGCAGACAATAAGTGAGAATACAACTCCCTCACTTTCATCTTGACTTTGATGATATACAACCATACCTGATCGTTGACCTGAAATTGATAATCGACTTGATGCTTATCATGGCATAATTTATACCTGACTTGACTCAATGCTTGTCGTGGTGCAGAAGAATGTAAGGCTTGATTGTAAGCTTGATGCACATAAGTTAAAAATTCATCCCACAACTTAGGATGTTTACTGCAGTTACCTTGAAGAATATGTATCCCGATCCTGTTCACCATTTCCGTACATCCTTGAACCAAATCCATGCTGCCCCATGGTTGCAAAGGAACTAGAAGTGGCATGTGCAAACCAATCTTTTGATTGCTTGGCTTGCTTTTTGAACACATTACACATCCCTTTATGTACTTCACAATTGTTTCATACATGTGAGGCCAGTAACAATACCTTTGACTTTGTGCCATAGTCTTGCTTACGCCAAATTGTCTTACAATCCGAGAAAGATGAACTTCCCGAATAACTTGCACTTTTTCTGTCTGCGGTACACATAACTTACCCAGATGATATAACAAATTATCACAAATATGATAATTGCTTTCGTTTATCTGAGTATCAGGAGTGAGTGATTCATAAATATCTTCAAAATCATCATCAGTACTATACAGTTCTACATAGTTTTCATGTTTCTATTATGCAGTACTATTGAAGCATTCAAAGACGATCTAGATAGCATATCAATTACTTCATTTGTTACGCCTTTCTTGTCCTTAATTACTAAGTGAATTTGCTGAATAAATATCATCCAATTGTAGTGAGATTGTTGCAACTTAGTCTGTGATTGAAGGTATTTAAGTGGTCGATGATCTGTATGAATCACGGTTTCCTTACCCATTATATAATGTTTCCATTTCTTTACACTTTCTACTAAAGTAAATAGTTCTTTATCGTATGTCGGATAATTAATTATTGCCTTAGAAAAAGTTTCAAAATGAAAACAAATTGGCTTTCCATTTTGGAGTAAAACTGCACCCATTGCATATCCACTTGCATTTGTTTCTATTTCGAATGGCTATTGAAGATCAGGTAATGCTAAGACTGGTGATGTAACTAATTTCTGCTTAAGTGTATCAAAAGCTTTTTGTTGTTTATTTCCCCATTGAAAAATGGCTTTAGACACTGTGAGAGCATGTAATGGTGATGCAATCAAAGAAAACTAAGCAATAAATTTTCTCCAATACTAAACTGCCCCTAGAAAATATCTATCTTAGCTGGATCTATCTTTAAATGACCACCTCCAACTATATATCCCAAATAGACTAAGGAAGTTTTCCCAAATTCACATTTTGATAGTTTAATGTATAGTTTTTCTCTGTGCAATATTTCAAAAACCTGCTTAACATGCTTAACATGTTCTTCCTTACTTGAACTGAAGATTAAGATATCATCTAGATAAATGATGACAAACTTGTCAATATATGGTCAAAAGACATCATTCATGACACACATAAAATTTGTTGGCGCATTGCATAAACCAAAAGGCATTACTAACCACTCAAATAGTCCTTGCCTAGTTTTGAATGCAGTTTTCCATATGTCATTTTCTGTTATCCTTATTTGATGATATCCACTACATAAGTCCAACTTAGTAAAGTAAACAACATTTTTCAATTGGTTGAGTAAATCATCAATCCTAGGAAGAGGGTACTTGTTTTTTATTGTGATTTTATTTAAGGCTCTAAAATCAACACACATTCTCCATGTTCCATCTTTCTTAGGAAATAGAATGATAGGTGAACCACATGGAGATGAACTTGGTCGCATTAAAAATTTTTCTACCAATTCCTGGATTTTCCTTTTAATTTCTTCATTCTCTATTACTAACATGCGATACATTCCAACATTAGGAAGAGGGGCATCAGACATTAACTGAATCTCATGTTGTATTTCTCTTTTTGGAGGAAGATGTTTAGGTTCTTTGAATAGATTCTGAAATGACTCTACCACTTTAACCAAACTATCTTTAATCTGAACATCACAACCTGTAAATGCATCTTGCAGTTCCTTATGTCGTTCTTTAACAACCATGAGAATGTATCTTTTACTTGAACTTATTAAGTGCTTCATCTGATTAGGATTAATTAAGTCCAATTGATTTTTAGTTTTATGTGCCCTTACAATATATTCAATCCCATCTTTCATGAGATGATACTTATGTTCCTTCCTACAAAATATTGCATCATGATCATAGAGATAAGGGCTTCCTAAAACAATTCCACATATGTCTAATGGTATCACATCTAGCTCCACTTCATCGACATAGTTTGCTGTGATTGCAAATTTTAACCGACACTCTTTGGTAACATGAATTTGAGTTTGATCCTTTAACCAACCTAAAGGATATGGTTTTGAATGATTATGTGTTTTCAAACCCAATTTGTTAACCAATGATTCAGAAATCAAATTTTCTTGTGATCCTGTATCGAACAATGTATCTATCTTTGTATGTTTTGAAGTTACCCTTATATGAAATAACTCGATTCTTTTATCTTCGTTCCATTGTTTGATGTTTGAAGAAGCAGAAGTACTAGCATAAATTTTTTTACTTGTTGTAACCATAGCAGTGATTTTTCCTTCATCACCTGAATCAGATCCCAAGTCCTGTTGAACTGCTGTTGAAGCCTTCTTGTCACCCTTCTTCTTTTGGAACTTTTTTGGCTTAAGTTCCGGATGAAGTTTCCAACACTTAGCTTCAGTATGGCCGATCCTTTAGAAATGTGTATAGGTAGGTCTTTCATCCTCCTTCTGAGCAGTGGCAGTTTTCTTTCCCTTTGGCTTGCCCTTATTTTTGCTATCTTTGGTTTCCATCTGCTTGGATGTCTTTGGTGTAAACTTGAATGGTCTACCACCTGATTCGACATGAATAGCTTGAACACAAACTTCATCAAAATCGTTAGGATTGAACATTAATAATGTATGTTGAAAATATGAATGCAAACTGCCAATATACTTCAACAAAGTTTCTTTTGTGTCCAAAGAAATACCAAGTGCTAATGCTTTCTTTCTGAATTCCTGTGTGAACTCTTGAACATTCCGTCCCTTACCTTGTCGCAAGTGCTGCCAATCAGTTACAGCTTGTTGTGTGTGACCCAACAGATAGAATTGTTTCTTTATAGATTTTATAAACTTAGTCCATGAGGTGATAAATTTTCCTTTATGCTTTAAATATATCTGTGTCTTACTTTCCCACCATATCAAAGCAGTACCCCCCATTATAAGAGTAGCTAATTGGATCTTTGTCTTATCATCAGTGATATTTTGAATACGACAATAGAATTCTAACTGTTTTACCCAATAATCTAGTTTCTCAGGGTTTATTTCAGTATCATACACATCTAATTCAAACTTAACATCAAGTTTCAAAAGTGGACTCTTAAGTTTCTTTTCTTTTTCTGATTTAGAACTAGAAGTAGAAGAGGAAGAAGAAGATGATGGAGATGATGGTGGAGAAGGAGATTTATCTGCCTTGCCTTTACCCTTTTCCTTCTTTGATGCCTTCGACGATGAGGCTGCATCTCTTTTCTTCTTGTCTTCATATAATTTTGCCAACATCTTTTGCATGTTTAGAAACATCTGATGGATTTGATTCTCATCCCTGGGTTTCGATTCAGTAGCTTTAGGAGTCTCAATGGTCTTAGTCCCTATCATCGTTGATTGATGAACGACTTTCCGTTTTCCGATCTCTGGATCAAATTCCTCAAGCTCACCTTTTCCACGTTGCAATCCCAACCTGGTTAAAATCCATTGAAAAACAAACTACAAATCACAACCAACTCTGATACCAAATATGATCTGAATGTAATCGATTAAAGTGCTGAGGTAGTTTGATTAGTTTGTCCTTAAGATTGATTTTTAATTGAAGAAATATTTTAAGTGAAAGACGACATAAACTAGCAGAAAATAAATGATTAAATCACAGCATAAAACAAGGAGAAGAAGAAACAAACAGTTGATTACGAAGTTCATCCCTGGTGGACTACATCTCCGGGTCCGCTTTCAAGTGGGTGTAGAAATTTTCTGAATAATGATTAATTATCCACCAAGACTATCCTGATCACATACAATTCGAATTTATATGCAACACATAATCTCTTCCACTCAGATCATCACACATACGGAAATAAAACAAGCGATAACACATCAATTCATCATACACATTAACACAGTATGTATGGGGAAAGCTTATAGCTGAAAACCCCACAAATATTGTGTATATTATAATGGAGAATTCATGTAACAAAATCAGTACAATACTCCTCACAAGTACTCAGTACTATCTCATGAAGTTACACACAAACTAGCTTGGTTTTGAATAAGTCACTGGTTCAAAACTCACCACCAATTGCCTTGCCTCTATTGCGCAATCATGGCCTGTCTATATAGAGATCCAAGGTTAAAATATCCTTGGCTTGACAGCGCAATCATCATGGGAAATTCCTCCAAGTGTGGTGCAAATCTCATGCACAACTGATGTCGCCACTGATAGCTAACTCCACCCTTTCATCTACCTCTTTCACTGGTCTCCACTGAACTGATCATGCACTGTTCTTGAGTTGAATAATGAGTTACTAATTAATGAATTAAATAATATTTAATTCACTCCACTCATAACTAGTTGATTATCTAGTTAAACTAATCTCAACCAGTTCAACTAAAATAAACAGAACACAACTCCACTAGCTGTCTCATTAACTCCACCAAACTTCTGCCACTGAAGTCCTAACTGAAGTCAACCATGCACGATGCCATCAAACCCTTGGGAATAGCGTAATTCCTCTGTCAGATGCATGAGCCACTTCCAAGGCTCGAACTGAAGTGCTCCAAGAGAGTAAACTGAAGTTTAGAGTCCAAATATTATTAAGGGTAAATAATATTTGACTTCCCTATTTTTAGGATAGGCAGTCTAAAATAGACTTCGACCTAAATGTCTAAAAATAGAGGTCCATCTATTTTTACCAACATGACCAATACTCCAAGAATAACATACTGCAACCCCTGGACCATGCTCCATATGTCTAAAAATAGACATAGTCTAAAAATAGACTTTGCGCCAGAATTTGCCTGCGGGCCCACTTAGTGAAGGCGATTTCATTTCACTAAGCTCCATCATCTTGCTGCATTCTCAACACTCCCTCTCAGCAAGATATGGATTATCTGCAACCCCTATCCTGCCTCTGTGGAATTCGAACTTGCTCCTGGTGAGCGCCTTCGTCAGGATGTCGGCATCCTCATCCTCTGTGGGAACATATGAAAGCATCATGATTCTCCGCCGAACACAATCTCTGATATGATGATACCAACCGTGAAGCCACGGCCGCCCAACTCCATCCTCCTGTCTGTACCATAGACCATATCCCGATATGCCTCTAATATAGCGCAATACATGCTTGCCTGCCTTCCAAAAGAGCTTGGTAGGCTTAACCATAGCTTGCGAAAGCTGGTTAACTGCATAGCATATATCGGGTCGTGTATTGACCAGACACATAAGCGACCCCACCAACTGTCGATAGACAGTGGCATCCACTACCTCCGCTGAAGTAGCATCCTCCTTCCTCCAACCACCAGGAAGAGGAGTGTCAACAGGCTTGCAGCCTCGCATGTTGAACCTCTCCAGAATCTCCCGGGCATACTTGCCCTGAGAAACAAACAGTCCTCCACTGCGCTGCCAAATCTCCAATCCCAGGAAATAATGAAGGATGCCCAGGTCCTTCATCTCAACCTCTCGTGCAAGATCCTCCTTGCATGAAAGTATCAACTGCTCGTCGCCAGTCAAAATCAGATCATCTACATACAGTACGATGATCAACAGCTTCCCCTCCACCACAATCTGGTACAGGTTTGGATCCGCCTCACTCTTGGAGAATCCAAGCCCGGTGAAGTAGCTGTCTATCCGAGTGTACCAATCACGAGGTGCTTGCTTCAGCCCATACAGTGCTCTCTTGAGTCGGCACACATGCGACTCACTGCTGAAGATCTCAAAACCTTCAGGCTGCTCTATGTACACCTCTTCCTCAATAACTCCATTGAGGAACGCAGTCTTCACATCCATCCGATGAATGTGCCACCCCATCTGCGCTGAGAGAGCAAGGATCGTCCGTATGGAAGAGTACCTTGCGACAGGTGCAAAAGTCTCCTCATAGTCAATCCCCCCGAAATCAATCCCCCCGATCCGTGAGAAGCCGCCGCCACAAATCCCCCCGCCCCCCTCATACCCCCTCCACCCACACTCCCGTCAGCTACCTGCTTCACTTTGTAGATCCATCGTGAACCCACCATTGATTTCCCCACCGGTCTTGGGACAATCTCCCATGCACTGTTCCTGATGATCGAATCATATTCTTCGATCATGGCATCAACCCATGCGGGTTCCTCCACAGCTTCCTCAAAAGAGGATGGCTCCGTCACAACACATTGACTCACAAGAGCCATGTATCCGGTGTACCGATCTGGTGACTGTCTCTGTCTGCGCTGTGTTGTAGGTGGTCCCACAACCTTCTCTACATCCCGAGCCAGTCGCTCAGCTTCTGTAGTGCGCATGCGCCCTCTGATGGTTGGCGCTGCCTGGGTGGTTTCTTCCACCTCCTGAACCTCCTATTGTGGTTGATCCACATCCGGAAGCTCCTCCTTAGGAACTAACAGCTCCTCATCTGCATGCAAGTGTAGCTCCCTCTCAAGCGAACACTGCATGGCTTTCTCCTCCCGAAATTTTATATCCCGTCGCACAACAGTCTTGCGACTGTCTGGCACATACACCCGATAGTTGTGAGGTGTATCAGTGTACCCCACAAATATTCCAACTTCAGCAGTTGGATCCAGCTTCCTTCTCACATCCTTCGTCACATGCATGTAGACAGGAGATCCGAAAATCCGCAAATGGGAAATATCAGGCCTCTTGCCAGAATAAGCCTCCTCTGGTGTACTCATGCGAAGAACCTTGTGAGGACAACGGTTCTGCACATACACTGCTGTATTGCATGCCTCAGCCCACAAGTGAAGGGGTAGGCCCTGATCATGCAACATCGCTCGTGCAACACCCACGATCGTTCTGTTCTTCCGCTCAGCCACCCCGTTCTGCTGTGGGTTATGGGGTGCGATGAGCTCTCTCCGAATCCCTTCTGCGCTGCAGAACTCCTTGAATTCAGCCGAGATGAATTTACCACCGTTATCACTCCTTAGAGCATTCACCTTCTTCCCCGACTCCTTCTCGACCAGTGCTTTAAACTCACAGAACTTCGCGAATGTATCGCTCTTCTTCGGCATGAAGAAGATCCAGCACTTTCGAGAGAAATCATCAACAAAGATCACACAATACTTGTGCTTTGCTGTCGAAGCAACTGAGAAAGGACCACACACGTCTGTGTGAACTCTCTCAAGGATCGTCGTGGCGCGACTATCCTTCTCGTGAAAGGTGGCTTTCACATACTTCCCTAAAGTACACCCCTTGCACTGATCTGACTGCGCAAGAGTGCCCTTAGAAAGCCCAGTAGAAATCTGCTGCAGAATCTTCAAAGCTCCATGGTGAAGGTGGCCCAATCTCCTGTGCCACAGTTCGCCCTCATCATCCCGGCTCACCACTTCTCCCGCCTTGCATGCCATTGTTGTGCAGCCATCTACTTGCAATTGATAAAGGTTCTTGGTTCGAACCCCTATCTTCCGGGTCTCTCCAGTAGTCTTACTGCGCAGGAAGGCTTTTCCTTCGCTGAAGACCACATCATACCCCTTATCCTCCAACATCACCACAAAGATCAAGTTCTTCTTCAATCCAGGTACATGCATGACATCCCTCAATACAAAGGGTTTACCAGACTCCCTCTGAAAGGATATGGTACCGATACCAGTCGCACCGTATCTACCATCATCGCCCATCTCGATGTGCACACCCAAATCTTTGTCCTCCAGATCTGAGAACAAATCCCGATCTCCCGTCATATGAAATGACGCACCGCTGTCCAAGAACCATACCGATCCCATCACACTTGAAACCAAGCATGCGATTAGTGAAAATTCAAGCTCAAACTGTGAAGCCAAAGCTTCTCCATCTGCAGATCTTCCCGCTTGCTTGTTCTTCTTCTTCTTTGGACAATTGGTAGCATAATGTCCGTGATCATGGAAGTGAAAACAATTCACTTTCGCCATATCCTGCTTCTTGCCATTTTCACCGGAATGAGAAGTTTTCTTACCCTTCCCCTTCTTTGCTTTGGCAACCAAAGCGCAATTTTCTTCATCAGCTCCCTTTGATGAAGATCCATCTCGAGTAGTCCTCCTTATCTCCTCCTGCATGAGATCCGCCCAAAGGCGCTCCCATCCCGGTAGCTTCTCCCGACCATTGACACTATCTTGATATGAGTGCCAAGCCTTCGGAAGACCAAGGAGAGCCAGGTCGACCATGTCCTCATCTTCGACAATCACCCCCACACTTCCCAGCTCATCTCTGCATTGAGTGAACTTCGTGAGGTATTTGGCGATACTGTCGCCTTTCTCCATATTGATGTTCCTGAGCTTATCTTTGAGCGCCAGCTTCCTTTGGTCACTCTTACTTTGGAATAGATCCGTCAAAGCTTTCCACATTAAATATGGAGTAGCCTTTCCATGTAGGCTGGATACAATATGATCCTTGACGCCCTCCAACAGGATCCTTCGACACTTCGCCATCTTCTTTTGCCATGCATCGACTTCAGCAGGATCAATGGGCTTTTGGACATCCGTATCTACGAACTCCTTCAGACCATTATCTTCTAATACTACCTCCATGCGATCCTTCCATGCAACATAATTCGAACTGCCTTCAAGAGCATATTCGAGTCGCAAACCGTTGAAAGACATTTTCAACACCGGCACCAAGAAAACAAAACTACTGCAAAATTTCGAATTCCACCTCAAAGCTCAACCGCTCTAGATCTGTGAGAATAAATTATTTCTAGCACAGAGATTGACTGCAAGGGGCATTTACCAGACCTTTCACTTTCCGAAGAAAGATGAATCCGGAGGCTACCTGGCCCGCATGCAGACTCTGTCTACCGAAATAAGTTTGTAATCACTGTGATGATCAATCTGAACTTCAATAGCTCCGACACTATGTAGAAATTTGCTGAATAATGATTAATTATCCACCGAGACTATCCTGATCACATACAATTCGAATTTATATGCAACACATAATCTCTTCCACTCAGATCATCACACATGCGGAAATAAAACAAGCGATAGCACATCAATTCATCATGCACATTAACACAGTATGTATGGGGAAAGATTATAGCTGAAAACCCCGCAGCTATTGTGTATATTATAATGGAGAATTCATGTAACAAAATCAGTACAATACTCCTCACAAGTACTCAGTACTATCTCATGAAGTTACACACAAACTAGCTTGGTTTTGAACAAGTCACTGGTTCAAAACTCAACCACTAATTGCTTGCCTCTATTGCGCAATCATGGCCTATATAAATAGAGATCCAAGGTTCGAATCTCCTTGGCTTGACAGCGCAATCATCATGGGAAATTGCCTCCAAGTGTGGTGCAAATCTCATGCAAAACTATAGTCACAACTGATAGTAGACTCACCCTTTCACCCACCTCTTTCAACGTAAATACCGAATTGTTCACACCATATACCACTCGATGTGTTTCGTTGAATAATGAGTTACTAATTAATGAATTAAATAAAATTTAATTCACTCCACTCATAACTAGTTGATTAGCTAGTTAAACTAATCTCAACTAGTTCAACTAAATTAAATCAAACACAACTCCACTAGCTGTCTCATTAACTCCACCAAACTTCTGCCACTGAAGTCCTAACTGAAGTCAACCATGCATGTGCTCACCAAACCCTTGGGAATAGCGTAATTCCTCTGTCAGATGCATGAGCCATTTCCAAGGCTCGAACTGAAGTGCTTCAAGAGAGTAAACTGAAGTTTATAGTCCAAATATTATTAAGGGTAAATAATATTTGACTTCCCTATTTTAAGGAGAGGCAGTCTAAAAATAGACTTTGACCTATAGGTCCAAAAAATAGAGTCCCATCTATTTTTACCAACATGACACATACTCCAAGAATAACATACTGCAATCCCCGGACCATGCTCCATATGTCTAAAAATAGATTTTGCGCCAGAATTTGCCTGCGGGCCCACTTAGTGAAGGCGACTTCATTTCACTAAGCTCCATCATCTTGCTGCATTTTCAACAGTGGGTGTCCGTTTTATTAGGATTGATCGTGAGGAATTTCTTTACATAGAAATGAATTAGAATGATTGTGCTCTCAGGCACTTCTAGACTTTGTCAAAAAATAATAATCTCTCTCACCTTTCCGACGCCTATCTTTGCGCTCAATTCCGACTCCCGACGGCTGAGCAATGCTACAAACAAAACTGCCTCTATCTTGCTGAAAATTGAAGTTCAAAACATCCATGTCCTTCATGAAGAAAAATGGTTGATTTAAATAGGTTCAGGCCTCGAATTCCATGAAACCAAACTTAGCATGGTTGTTGCAGCAGATTTGGTGACTTGGGTCTCAGTCCTATCTCATAGAGACACCTAATACCTAGAGATAAAGTGATAGACCTTAGTGTTGATTTAATTGAAAAAACCCATAAATGGACCATATAATAAAATTTCTTAGCCACAACGCTAGTTAACCAGGCCGATATTGATTGATTCTGCATGTGAGCAGATGGGTGGATAGGTTGGTTCTAGCGGTTACATTCCATCGGTGGTCATGGTCTATCTCGGCGGCTCCGCTTCCCTGCGTTCACATGGCTTATCCATGTGGTTTCATAACACATGGTATATAAAACCGTAAACCTTTGACATTTTCTGCCGTGGTTTTAAAACCTGTCACATGGAAATCTCCGTCGGTGGCTTTACAACTGCAAACCTTGACTCCATCGTGGTCTCCAAACTTGAATACATGTGCTTTAATAACTTCTGACATGGTTTAAAACTTGGCGGTTAGCACTGTTTAGTGCTGTGGGTTTATTATAAAGTTTTATAATAATATTTAACCCAACAGTTAACAATCCCGCCTGTACCATTCTCGCTGCAAACTTGTCACATGTCTTTAAAAATCCCACGCGGTCTTGCAGTGCAGTTAGGGCTGTTGTATTTGATTTTTGGGTTTTATATAAAGTTTTATATATATATATAGACCCAACTCCTAAACCTTTTATTTTAAAGGTTTTTGGTATTGACTTTCACCATAGCCCGAACCTTAGAATAAGGTTTTATAACATAGTTTTTTAATATGGTTTGAATTTTCGCTTTAAGGTATAAGACATAGTTTTTAGGCCTTGGGTTTGTAGATCTAGGTTAGATGCCTTTTAAAATCACCACGAACCTTTTCACAACATTATGACACCAAATTGGAACCTTATAACCATGACACTGAAGGACCTTCCACTGGAAAAATTGACGGAATTGGCGGATTGGAGACTGAATCAGACATCGGACTACTGGAGCTGATTGGACCTTACTGCTGAACTGTAATTGAACAAGATCCTCCTGGATCACTGAGTGGAGCAGCATCAACATATTAGATTTGCATATTCACCCTTCCCGAGGACTGGATTGGCGAGAGATTATGAGTTGGTCCTCTATTGATGGGTTGAATCCTAGGAGGATACACACAGAAAAGGGAATACTGCAACTTGAGCCCTTTGGCATGGGCAATGATGGAGGACTGAGATGGTACCATAACCCACAGGTCCCAAGAATTAGGTGGCATTGAGATCAAGGAGAATCCATTGGGGCCAGTATTGGCCAGAGGGTTGTTTAGGTTCCATTTGAATCTATCGAAGGAAGGAATGGTCGAAGGATTGTTTGTGACCCAAATATCGAAGGGCCCATTCATGCTCTTTTAGCAGGGATATATGTAATAACACACTGGGTTGTATGCGATCCTAGTATCAATGCTTCTATTGTGGATAGAAGTTAATTTCTTGAGGGCAAGCAATCTTTGGGTGGGAGTACTTGTAATATTCCCTTTCTTGATCTGGTCAAAATGGATGACATTTGACCATGGTATTTACCGTGGTATGATCCCATGGTAATTGCCTTCGGTTTTCAAGGGAAAATAATAAAATAAGGTCTCTGGAGAGTGCACCAAGCCTATAAAAGGGGATATAAGCTAGACATTGGGGATCATTCAGGTTTATCTATCTTATTGTATCTTCATTGAAAACTTGGCATGGCCAATTCTAGCATTGATCCCGGGACAAAAAACTGGTGGTGAATTTGTCTGGTGGAGCCATCCATGGCCCAAAATTGAGATTAGGTGTCTTAGAGTAGTCTTTTAATGAGCTGTCATGCATGCCATTTGCAGGAGCTCCTGTCTTATTGTATGGACATGTATTTTTTTTTTTTTCAGTTAATAATATAAATAAAGTGTTGCAGTTTCAGATACTGTTTGTGTTTTTGTTTATTACTTATAGTTTTTTATTTATCTATGATAATTGTATAGAATGGGATATTACATTATGTTGATTGAAATGAAAGTTTTCTGCATTTGTTATTATTTTATTGTAGAATAAATGGGGTCGTGAAAAAATAAGGCGACCCAAAGAGTATTATTGTAAAGGCTCTACCAGAGATGAATTAATTTAAGGAACAAATTGTGCCATTGCACTTCCAAGTAGCTCGTTCGATGGTCAGCCACAAGCCGAGGCCCATTTATTGGCTTGCAAGAGACGGGAAGAATATAATAGTTGCTCGAATCAACCTTGGTTGCGCATCATTGTAAGGATGTGGCATTATTTATAACACCATGTAGGGTCAATTCTGTGATATTGTGCTAAGTGCGCTAAGACCATATCGTCGACAGTCAAAAGGCACGAGAGAGCCATACAGTAAGGTTTGGAATTCCGCTGAAGGCACATCATTGCCACAAGTATATTTTAGTGGATAGAAGATAACGGAAGGAGGGTTAGACACCCAAGGTAAGGACTGAGAGGTTATTCCTGCCACTGCTGAGGGTCCTTATTCAGCTAATCAACCGCACCACTAGTCAGAGCTTGAGCATGGGAGCCATTCACATGATCTGGCATGGTTGATTATTCACTTGGTTAATTGAATAGGAGGATTGATCCCAGGGTTGGTACACGTCCTCATGGTTGGAAAAGGAGTTGGTGTGATCACAAGGAAAATCAACAGAGCCTCTATGCACTGGAAAGGGACGACGTCCTCAGATCGATTCCATTGGGCATAGCCAAGCGTGCACTGGGTCTTAAGCTAGGAACACTCTACGTCGTCCATGAGATTTCACAATTGCGTATGTGCTTCACCGGATCCAAATCCCCACTGCATTGCGGAACCAAAATGAAGTTGCAAGAAATTACATGGAAGGAACATGATTCATCACACTCTCACATCATTGACCTTGTTCAAGCCAGGTATTCGACTCCTCCAGGTGGCCCAGCCTTTGGGGTCAACCGAGAAGCTACGGAATTTGCAACGACTTCGACGAGAAATGGAATTTCATCGAAACCATAAGATGGACAGGACAATCTTTCAAAGGTCGTGATGGGTGTCGATTCATTTACAATAGAGATCAATTGCAAAGGTAAATTGTGCTTGGAGGATCATTGTTGAGCTAGGCTCCTGACGACGACATAAACATTTAATAGCCAAATATTATTTGAAAATTATTGTCCCATTTGCATTGGTGAATTTAGACGCATAGATCGATTTATTGAGGTACATTCTTGTGTTCCTTACACCAGGATATTTTTTGATCCAAACTCTGAAGATTTTTATTAAACCATTAGAGGGGCTGATTGCTTCGTTACTCTCTCAGGATTATTGGAAGTTAAATTCTCAGTCATTACTGCTAATCAATTTTGCCTTTGAATATTAAAGGAAATCCAATTTTCTACTTTCTAGATCGAGCAATTTCTTCAATATATCTAGAGAGAACCATTTTGGGTGGATCATCATTGTTTCATGTAGAAGTTTCTGATACTTCAAAACAACAAGAGAGAATGAAGATTCCCTCTACAACACAGAGTTTTCAAACTTAATTTGCAGAATGAACAGAAACAATTTGGGACAATTTTCTTAATTCATGAAAGAATAAAAGAAATACATAATCAACAATCTGATTCTTCCTCCTTGAGATGGATTTCCAAAGTATATCAGTGGACTGTAAAAACAACAGTGCTCACATAAAACTACTATGTCCTCTATCCGCACATACAGTGCTTACAAAATTTGCTGTGTAACAGCCTGCGGGCTACAACAATTATCTGTTTCTCAAAATAATGTTTCAATACATAAAACGTGTTCACGGAAAAAAATTTTCATTACAATAGCCTTCGGGCTCTCTTCCTTTTATAAGGCACGGTTATAATAAAAAACAATTAAACCGACCCATAAAACCGGATCTCAAGATATATGAAATCCATTGAAAAACAATCATCACATCCGAAACTCAATCGGCAATCGGCGAAACAACAGTTCAAAGGTTTTAAGACCCTTTGTGCTTTGCGATTGCGATGGCGTGGGGCCCATATCGCATTGGTAGTCAGCTATATGCAATTGCGATTGCGCGATTGCAGTCCTTTGCAATTCGCGACTCTTTGCAATTAGCGATGATGCGATTGCGATCGCATCACAGCTTTTCAATCGGAAATACATATTACGGATGGCGGAACATACCTTTTCCCTTTGCGATTTGTGATTGCAATTGTGGTGGGACCACATTGCATCGCATCACACACTTCAATCTGTCGGAACATACTTATGTGCGGTACCTTGTTCCTTTTGCGATTGCGATGATCGCATCGCATTGGAACAGTCCATATCAACAAGACACTTATTATAAAACTTGTGATTGCCGCCTCATTCATTAACTCCGTCGATTATATTGGTAAGGCTTTAAAGCCTCATTCAACCTGTAATCAAAGCTCTGCACTACTGGCGAGACTTTGAGTCTGAGCCATTAACTGTGCTCTTTAAGAAAACGACAACCGCCTTAGATAAATATCAAAGGGGGTCGATTCTTATTTGCTTTGCACTTCACTTGTGCGGGCTTTCCAATCCTTTTGCAATTTCTTCAAGAAAGCGACAACCGCCTTTGCTAAGGCTTCAATGTGTCGCGCTGTAGTCATTCTGCAATTACTGCTGATTGACATCAGTAGTTGGAATTAGTTTCCAACACTCCCCCTTAATTTCAACTACTGGGTTTTTCTGCATACCCAGGCATTCCCTGAAATGATCAAAGCTTTTCTGCGCAAGTGGCTTTGTGAGGATATATGAAAATTGATCCTCTGTTCTACAGTGTTGCAAAACTATCTCACCATTGTTAACCAATTCACATATGAAGTGAAACTTGGTGTCAATGTGCTTTGTCCTTTTATGAAAGACTGAATTTTTAGACAATGCTATCGCCGAGCTATTGTCACAGTAAATGGTTGTGCCCTTTTCTTGTTCATGACACAAATCTCTGAGAACTCTTCTCAGCCATACTACTTGGCATGCTGCTGCTGTTGCTGCCACATATTCTGTTTCTGCTGTAGATAAAGCAACTATGAGTTGCTTCTTGGAAGCCCATGAAACTGCTCTCGATCCCAAATGAAACACATATCCTGATGTGCTCTTTCGATCATCAACACTTCCAGCCCAATCACTGTCAGTGTATCCTGTCAACATGAAACTTTCAGAAGAGGAGTATAATATACCAAACCCCTTCGTTCCATTTCCATACCTTAGAATTCTCTTGGCTGCCTGCCAATGAGCTTCTTTTGGTCTTTCCATGAATCTGGAGATTAAGCTAACAACGTGCATAATGTCTGGCCTAGTTGCAGTCAAGTACATAAGGCTGCCAACTATGATTTTATACAACTTTGGATAAAAATCCTTTCTGTTATCTTCTTTTCTTAATTTCAACCCCATTACTGTTGGAGTCATAGCTGCCTTGTTGTTCTGCATGTTGAATCTCTTCAATACTTCTTCTACATATTTATCTTGAGAAATGAAAACACCATTTTCACTTTGGTCTACTTCAATTCCAAGAAAATATCTCAAGAAACCCAAGTCATTCATTTCAAACTCATTTTTCATGACTGCTTTAAAATCAATAATGAGAGAAGCATCATTGCCAGTAAAAATTAAATCATCTACATATAATACAATGATAAGAATCTTACCGTCATTCTCCTTTATGTAGAGTGTGGGTTCGCCATCACACTTCTCGAACCCATTCTCAATCAGGTAAGTGTCTATCTTGCTGTACCATGCTCTTGGAGCTTGCTTTAGCCCATAAAGAGCCTTATTCAGTTTGTATACTTTGTGCTTTTGGCCTTCAACTTCATAGCCTGGAGGTTGTTCAACATATACCTTTTCTTTTAACACTCCATTCAGGAATGCAGATTTAACATCCATCTGATAAATCTTCCATTTGTGTTGTGCTGTAATAGACAACATTGTTCTAATTGTTTCCATCCTTGCTACTGGTGCAAAGGTCTCATCATAGTCTTTGCCTTGTTGCTGCTTGTAGCCTTTAACAACAAGTCTGGCCTTGTGTCTTTTAATCTTGCCTTCAACATTGCTTTTGGTCTTATAGACCCACTTAACTCCAATGGAATCTTTGCCTTCAGGGAGATCCACTAACTCACATGTTTTACTCTTCTCAATTGCACCAATTTCTTCATTCATTGCTTCAATCCATTTATCATCATTTACAACATCTTCAAAATGAATTGGATCATTGACATGACAATACAAAGCGAATAATGAATTCAGACCGGTATTGTTACTTACCTCTCCTTGTTCATAAATCTCATTCATATTTCTGAATCTTGGTCTTCTTGGTGTGCTTGAAGTTTCATTCGAACTTGAGGGCGTTCTTGATCCCTGCGGTGTGCTTGGAGAAGCACTTCCTTGACATCTCAAGGTTGTTCGAGTTCCAACTTGTGGTGTGATTTTTCATGCTTGTGGTGGTGGAGGAGGAACCACCGAAGAAGGGTTAACAGGTGCTGCTCCTTCTTCTTCTTCGTGAGACAGAGTTGTCTTCACGTTCACAGTATTTTCTAGACTTCCATCCCAAGCTTCATCTTCACAGAACTACACATCTCTGCTTACTATCAATTTCTTGGTGGATGGATTATAAATTTTGTATGATTTTGACTCATCACAGTAGCCAATAAAGACACACTTCTCCCCCTTGCTATCAAGCTTCTTCCTTAGCTGATCGGTACATGTGCATATGCTACACAGCCGAATACTCTCATGTGAGTGACAGTTTGCTTTTGTCCACTCCATGCTTCTTCTGGTATTCTGTTCATGACAACTTTAGTCGGGCATCTGTTTAAGATGTAAACTGTGCAAGTGACAGCTTCAGCCCAATACTCATGCGGCAAGTGTTTTTCCTTCAGCATACTTCTGACCATATCCAGAATGGTCCTATTCTTCCTTTCTGCAACACCATTTTGCTGAGGTGTATACCTCGCGGTGAATTGCTTTTGTATTCCATTCTCTCTGCATAAACGCAGAAATTCCTTAGAGAGGTACTCTCCACCTCTATCTGTTCTGAGCATTTTAATGTAATGCCCACACTGCTTCTCAACAAGAGTTTTGAAGTGGCGGAATTTCTAAAACACTTCACTCTTTTGTTTCAACACATACACCCATGTCTTTTTGGTGTAATCATCAATACAAGTTAAAATATATTTATTTCCAGCAAATGATGGTATTTGCATCGGTCCACACACATCAGAGTGAACAATTTCCAAGGGTGCTTTTGCCCTTATACTCTTTCCTGCTGGAAAGCTTTCTCTGTGTTGTTTGCCCAAGATACAACCTTCACAGAGGCTGTCTGGTTTTTCAATTAATGGAAATCCTTTTACCATTCCCTATTTGTGCAACAGATTCAAGCCTCCGAAATTGAGATGTCCAAATCTCAAGTGCCACAACCAATTTTCATCTTTCATTTCTTCTTGAAAGACTTCTTGTGTTACAACTGCAATAGTTCTTCCTTCCTTCAAATCTGCCCTGAGTTTGAGAGGAAACATTCTATTGCTGGTCATTTGCACCTCTGTAATGATCTTCTTACTTGGAGGTATGTCTCTGATTGTACACACATCATCTTTGAAGAACACATTGTAACCTTTATCAATGAGTTGTCCAATGCTCAAAAGATTACACTTCAGACCAAGTACATAGTATACATCTGGCACAATCATCTTTTCTCCATTTCTTGCTAGGATACTGACTCTGCCTTTACCCTTGACATATATCTTACTATCAGTTCATGTTGTTACCTCAGATTTCACGTTTTCATCCAGATTGGCAAACATTGCAATGTTTCCAGTCATGTGATTACTACAACCTGAGTCTAAGAACCAAAAATCTTCTTGTTTGTCTTGTGCGATGTTACATGTTAACAACACAGTTTTCAGGTTCTTATCTTCTTCATTTGAAAAATTAGCATTTTTCCTGTTATTCATGTCATTTTACTTTTTCCTACATTCATTGGCATAATGGCCTAATTTCTTGCAATAATGACATTGGACTTGGGATTTGTCATACCTTTGTCCACAAGTTTGCTGTTTTCTTGAACCTTCATCTTGGTTCTGATTGCAATTCCTTCCGCTTGTGCTAGCAGGATTATTTCTGCCTCTATTTTGGCTTCTTCCACGACCTTTGTTATTTTCTCTGCCTTGACCTCTGCCTCGGCCAAATGACATCTGAGTCTTGAATGCTTGCTCAAAAGAGGAATCTGTTCCTCTGCTCAGTTTGTGTTCATGAGACATAAGAGAAGCACTCAGTTCATCTACTGTGAACTATGAGAGATCCTTTGTTTCTTCTATTGCTACCACAATAGATTCAAACCTTGAGGGTAAACTTCAAAAGATCTTCTCTACGACCCTTCTTTCTTCAAGAGCTTCACCATGAGATTTTATCTGGGTTATCAACTTAATAACTTGAGTGAAGAACGAATCTATTGTATCAGATTCCTTCATGCTAAGTGTTTCAAAGTCTCTCCTCAACATCTGCAACTTTGCAGTCTTCACCTTTTCCATGCCTTGATAGGCAGTTTTGAGAGTTTCCCATGCTTCTTTGGATCTCTTGGCTGCTGCTATCCTCGGAAACACACTCTCATGCACTGCTTGATACAAAAAGAAGAGAGCTTTGGAGTCTTTCTTCTTATTTCTCTTCAGCAACTTCCTTTCTGCGTGAGTTAAATCATCAAACTCATTTTCATCTGCTGGCTCTTCAAATCCATCCTCAACAAGTTCCCATAAGTCTTGGGAAGCAAATAAAGCTCTCATAGTTATTGACCAGTAGTCATAATTTTTCCCATTAAATTGTGGGAGGTGGATATTTCCAATACCCATGCTAGTGCTGGCTCCAGCCATTTTTCACTCTTAACTATGCTTTAAAGACACTTGACTGTGTATTTAAAATAGTTGAGTGTTCTGCAACAGTAACACAATAAACTGTATAGAGAAATACCTTTGGATTCTTCTTGAGTAAGTCTTCACACTGCTAGAGAAGCTGCTGTAACAAAGAACTCCTTCCTTCAGCTTCTTTGACTTTCAAAGAGCCTGGACTAGCTCTGATACCATGTAGAAGTTTCTGATACTTCAAAACAACAAGAGAGAATGAAGATTCCCTCTACAACACAGAGTTTTCAAACTTAATGTGCAGAATGAACAGAAACAGTTTAGGACAATTTTCTTAATTCATGAAAGAATAAAAGAAATACATAATCAACAATCTGATTCTTCCTCCTTGAGAGGGATTTCCAAAGTATATTAGTGGACTGTAAAAACAACAGTGCTCACATAAAACTACTATGTCCTCTATTCACACATACAGTGCTTACAAAATTTGCTGTGTAACAGCCTGCGGGCTACAACGATTCTCTGTTTCTCAAAATAACATTTCAATACATAAAACGTGTTCACGGAAAAAATTTTTCATTACAATATCTTTCAGGCTCTCTTCCTTTTATAAGGCATGGTTATAATAAAAAACAATTAAACCGACCCATAAAACCGGATCTCAAGATATATGAAATCCATTGAAAAACAATCATCGCATCCGGAACTCAATCGGCAATCGGCGAAACATCGGTTCAAAGGTTTTAAGACCCTTTGCGCTTTGCGATTGCGATGGCGCGGGGCCCATATCGCATCGGCAGTTGGCTATATGCGATTGTGATTGCGCGATTGCAGTCCATTGCGATTCGCGACTCTTTGCAATTAGCGATGATGCGATTGTGATCGCATCACAACTTTTCAATCGACAATACATATTACGGATGGCGGAACATACCTTGTCCCTTTGCGATTTGCGATTGCGATTGTGGTGGGACCACATCGCATCGCATCGCACACTTCAATCGGTCGGAACATACTTATGTGCGGTACCTCGTTCCTTTTGCGATTGCGATGATCACATCGCATCGGAACAGTCCATATCAACAAGACACTTATTATAAAACTTGTGATTGCCGCCTCATTCATTAACTCCGCCGATTATATTGGTAAGGCTTTAAAGCCTGATTCAACTTGTAATCAAAGCTCTGCACTGCTGGCGATACTTTGAGTCTGATCCATTAACTCTGCTCTTTAAGAAAACGGCAACCACCTTAGATAAATATCAAAGGGGGCCAATTCTTATCTGCTTTGCACTTCACTTTTGCGGGCTTTCCAATCCTTTTGCAATTGCTTCAAGAAAGCGACAACCACCTTTGCTAAGTCTTCAATGCGCCGCGCTTCAGTCATTCTACAATTACTGCTGATTGACATCAGTAGTTGGAGTTAATTTCCAGCATTCCAGAAGGAACTAATTTTGGAATAAAAATTGCATCTTGCACAGAAGGTCGTTTGGTATCCTCTTTCACATGGTAGGATTTGGTAGTCTGAAGCTGCAGAGAAATTTCTCAAGTAGGCAGTATGAAGCCACAAAGAAATTTGTCATAGTAGGCAACATTCTACCATATTTTTGCATCTATTTGATGGGTTTCCATTGCAGGTCAATAAGACGTACGTCAAGTAGCCATATGGTGCAAAGTACTAACACTTCTATTCAAAATAGAAAGGTAGAATGGAGATGATAGGAGGAAAGCTCTTTGGAGATTTTTTTTATGAAATGTATTTTGGGATATTTATTTGGAGTTGGAAGGTTAGATATTTATTTGTATTGGGAGATATGAGGGTTTATTATGAAGGGGTTGTTATTAAAAAAAAAGAAAAAGAAAGAAAAGGTGAATGGAGAAATATTTTGAATAATTATTGTGCTTTGGGGGAATTGATTTCTTCTACCCCAGGGGTTGTTGAATTGGGTTATTATTTTCATCCATTATTATTACTTGAACGTATTCAATTTCTTTATGGAGGTTGAAGATTCAAGCCCATAATATATCAATTTCTCAAAGAAGGAAAATCAATTTTATTAAAGAAATCCGAGGAGAGAGAAGAATGATTAAGTATTGGGATCCATTGATGCCAAACCACAATGTCATCATTTTACTTTTGGAAATTCCATAGGAATTAGCATAATGATACATCAGTCGATTCTTTGGGCTACAATACTTCTATGGATCACAAATGGAAAAAACATACATATAGAAGCAAGAGCAAAACAATGGGCTTTACTTTTGAAAGGTCCATGTTATCCTTCAACAATAAAAGGCTATCTAGAAGGAAGATGAAAAAATCAAGTGTCTCTTTGAACTTTGATCCAAATTGGATGGTACAAAGTTAGAAGATGTCCTCCTACGATTGGACATATTAGATATGGATCTGAGCTTGGTAGAGAAATCATAATGGAAAGGGTCAAGTTGGGCCTTGAAGCCATCCATGCTTGCTTTGATACAACCTAGGTTCTTGGAACATTTTTGTGAAAATGTTTCACTCAGAGTCGCCTCTTGTCTCACTAAAATCATAACCTTAACAACACCGCTATGGCCCTACAATGATGATATCACGAGGAGGGTTTTTCAGGTAATGGTAGAAGCACTCCCAAGGTTGGACAACACCACCCTTCTTACTTTTTTTCAGAGGTGCAAATTTTTGGAACACATGGCAAAATTCATATTTGGTATACTTGTGTTGAATCTAGAGACTTAATCCTTCATATGCTCCAATACTTCTACACTAGAATTACAACATCTCATCCAAACTTCATCAAAATAGACATGGAAAAGATCATGTCCCTGATCTTAGGAGAAGATAAGTCCATCCGTGAACAATTGAGATCCAAATTGTTGGCCATTTGGACGAAGGAGCTAATTGTATCACATGTTGCTTATGGAATATCTAGGGGATTGTGTTGAAAATGCAACAAGATAATGGAGCTTAGTGAAATGAAGTCGCCTTCACTAAGTGGGCCCGCAGGCTATTTTTGGCGCAAAGTCTATTTTTAGACTATGTCTATTTTTAGACATATGGATCATGGTCTATGAGTTGCAGGATGCTATTTATGGATGATTGTTCGAGTTGGTAAAAATAGATGGACCTCTATTTTTAGACATTGGGCGGTTTCTATTTTTAGACTGCCGGGCTAAAAATAGAACAGTCAAATATTATTAACTCTTAATAATATTTAGACTATAAACATTATCTTATCCTCTTGGAGCACTTCAGTTTGATGCTTGGATGTGGCACATGCAAATTGGCTAAAAGAAAATAAGCTTTTCCACAAGTGCTAGTTGGAGTCATTGTGGTTGATGATCATTAGAACCATGGTTTGTGTGAGTCAACAGACAACAGAGTTTAGCCTGTTTAACTTGAAGCAGGAACTAGAGTTGTATTTAGTTTAAATGGAAAATACACTAGTGATGAGTAGTGTGAATTAATTATTAATTAATTCACTAATTATTAACTCATAAATCAACTAAAGAACACATCAGTTAACTGCAATGCATGGACAGTTCAGTGGAGACCAGTGTTAGAGGTGGGTGAAAGGGTGAGTGTGACTATCAGTTGTGACTATACTTTTGCATGAGATTTGCACACACATTGATGGAGTTTGCCAATGAGGATTGCGCAGTACAAGCTAGGGGATTCGAACTTGGATCTCATTCATTCACATCTTGGATTGCGCAGTAGAGGCAGGCAGAGTTGTGGAGGAGATTTGAACCTGTGACTTGTTCTTCTTCCGTGCTAGTTTTGTGTGTAGCATTGAGATAGTGCTGAGAGCTGTGAGAGCTTTGTGCTATGTATTGTTACATGTTCTCTATCATTATAATATACAGATAGTTGGGGGTTTTCAGCTATTGCTTTCCCCATTACATACTGTGTTGATATGTGTGCTTGATTATGTTTTAATGTGCGCATGTGACTGCTTTCTATTTCTGCATATTGATGATCAATTGTAGAAGAGGTTATGTATTATGCATAAAGCTTAAATAGTGTGTAATCAGGATAATCTCGATGAATAATTCAGCTATTATTCAAATTTCTACAGATTGGTCAAATAGAACATCAAACTAATTAGAAAGAATTTAACCAAGGAGGAACTAACAAAGAATTGTGGAGATAACAAAAATGAATTAAGGAGGAAAGGCTTGTGCTTTGTATGCAAGGGAGTTTGGGCACTTGACCATTCATGTCCAGGTGATAAAGAGGAAATAAGGGTTGGAGAATTAGATACCTCTTCAGATCATGGGGATTCATCCATAGTTGGGTTCACCAGTTTTTAGAAGAGAGCCTATGAAGGATCCAAGAATTCAGGAACATATGGTGAGCAAGAACACCATGCTTTTCAGAGAAACTTGCAATATAAGTTGCTGATAATCAGTTAGCTTGAAAAAGTACATGGTGAAAGGAAAGACGTAATTCCTCCTGATGATGTAGTAATTGCGTCTATATATATCCTAGAGAAAATCTATAAAGAGTATAGGAAATCGGGTGTAGATAACAGTCCACTAGTACATCCATGTTTGACAACAAGAGAGGGCTAACAACTTATTCCTACTTGTGGAGAAGGCTAGGAAGAAGACATTCATGGAGTATCAAATGAGGAGGCAGTAGTAAGAAACCGATATGATGAGAATGATCATCTGGGACAACATGAAAAATATAGTATGCATGATGTGCCATTTTTGGAGGGTCAGTCAAAGGTTCAAGTTGAAGATGTGGTCATGGGCAATCCAGTGCATACATATACAAATACATTCAATAGGGCACTAGAATTTCCAGAAGAGGACTTTCGGGAAAAGATCATGCATTTCAAGACATAGCTTATGATGTTGAAGTAGAGACTCTGGATAGTATGGAAAAATATCTTACAAGAGAATAGAAAAATTGAGGAGCTCATAGGGTTATGTACCGAATCAACGACCAAGTTGTCTAGTGTTGAGGAACGACTCAAGTCCCTCACAAGGTAGCAAGAGGAGTATCGTTGGGAGTACCAAAGTAGCCCTCTATAGGAGTACATAGATAAGGCTTGCAACACTACCACCCCATCTTTATACATCGGGAAGAGTATGGAAAAGTTCTATAAATGCATCATGTTGGGTGACCGAGTGGAGCAACATGAGCATCAACATGGTAGATTTGCAGATATTCATCCTTCCCAAAACCTAGATTGGCGAGATATTATGAGTTGGTACTCTATTGATGGGTTGACTCCTAAGAGGATACTCATAGCCAAGGGCATTTTGCAGCTTGAGCCCTTTGGCATGGGTATTGATGCGGAGCTGAGATGGTACCATAACCCATAGGTCCCAGGACTTAGGTGGCATTGGGATCCAGGAGAATCCATTGGGGCCACGATTGGTCATAGGATTGTTTGGGATCCAGGTATCGAG
>CM076571.1:198150033-198359562 GCA_034641835.2 Pinus albicaulis | reverse complement strand
AGCATCCACAAAATAGTGCTTAAATCGATGTTAGGATGCTTTTTTATTTTTTATTAAGGTGCCATTTTTTTTAATGTTGGACTGTGGTCTCATTCCTTTAGCGTCATCACAACAAGCTTAACATGTTATTTTAGGGAATCAAACACATGTGGTGAGGGAATTAATAGCCTACCTCAAACGTCCAGTCTACTCTTATTTGAGGTTGATGTTATGGTGCTTTTACATGAATGTTAGATTATTTTGCCAAGTGCAGTCACATTATCATTAATTGGCTCTTCCTTTGTTCAAAATTTGTGGATGTTTTTGTATTTAATTTTGTTATAACGTAAGGGATAACCCTTCCAATTTCATTTGCATTGGATTTTCAAAGCTTTTTCATCAATGAACCTTTCGTCGATTTAAACTAAGTATGACATTAATTATTTCTAATAATTAGTTGTAATTTTTTATCATCGATATCCACAATATTTACACTATTAAAAGCCTAGATAAATGAGATTCAACCTTGTTAAAATCTTTTGGAAATAAATTGTGTAGATTTTTACCCTATTCAACATTCCGGGTGAACACACCACCCATCATAAGGAACTAGAAAGTAAACATATGATACTTTATCTTGTCCATACTTTATCGATTTTAATTCATGGCATGCTTCCTTTTTTTATGTCCATTTGAGGAATGAAATATTGAATGAAAATAGCTTAGTAAATATTTACCTTCACATTTTTACTAGGTAGAAATCATGTTATTGGCCAGAAAAAATTAACATTTTCAAGGGAATGATTAATTCTCAATGGTTTTCCAATCACCTGAGTTCTCTCTCTCATCACACCCTACCTTATTAAGAATAATGAGTCAGTCGAGTGGCAACCTAATATTCATAGAAGCAACAACTATCAATGAGGCATTGAGACTCTAAATTGTGCCCATGAGATTGAACGTATAATAGAGTAGTTTCTTAGTTTTGAAAACTCATATTTTCTTTAAGTGTTTCATTTAAATTTCTTGTTTTCTTTAAGGAAGAGGGATTTATTTTGGGAGAGGTCTATTTCACATGTGTTCATGAGTTGGGTCAATCCATGTCAAATGCCTGTCCAAAGGCATGTTAAACACCATACCTTCTAAACAAGTCTCATATCATGTGCCCTTAAAAGAATTGCAAGAGGCCTCTCCCTATCTCTTTCTTTCCACTTTAAAGTGAATAAGTCCATTGAAGCTCCTTAATTATCTCTCATTATAGCATAACACAAAAATTCAAATAATTCAATTGGGTTTATCTCAGGTGGTTTGGAAGAAAGGTTGTTACCTCCCACACCCACATTCAATTCCTTGCAAGTGACATGATGATGAGAAATATTGATGTAATGGCTAGGTGCCTGTTGGGCCTTCCTGAGAGGAGATTGATGGTGCATTGTTTTCATCTCTTCTGAGAGTAGATTGATGGTGTACTATTTTTTTTCATCTTTCCTCTTGTAAGCCCTATGGTGTATGGTGTAATGGTGTAATGGAGATGGTGCATCGAGAGCTCCTCATCTACTACCTTTATATGCTCCAGACATAGTGGTTCTATTGGAAATATTATATCAGACATTTGCTCATCGAGTGACAGGTACTCTTAAGAGGGAAAAGTGGTCCATATGGCCTAAGTTTCCTATCAGGATCAGATACTATGTATTTGATCGAACCAACCAAGCCATGAAAGAGGCAAGTGAAATTGAATCATATAATTTTGGAGAGAAAAGATTCAGGAAACATGATTCTGAAGCTTTTTTTATTAGTCATTGTGTTGTTGTCAACCAGATGTGGTCTTATACCCATGAGAGGGATACTAATGAGGAAATATTCAAGAGACTTATTTATCCATTGAGGTTAAAGAAAAGCTAAATCAAGGACCTCAGAAGAAGGCCGAATAGACCCATGCTTCACCTATTTTCAACCTCCAAGAAGAAGTTGAAAAGCTCCAGAGGGTGTTGGAACAGGTGAAGGAGATGAAGGAAGCATTGGAGAAAGAAGCAGACAGAATCAAGAGGAGGATTGAAGAAGAGCAAGCAGTGAAGGAGGCAGAAGAACCGAGAAGGAAAGAAAAACAAGATGACCTGGTGAAATAATTGGCTTTGGAAAATGAACAAAGAATCAAGCAGCAGGAAAAACAAAGGAAAAGAGATGAAGAGCTTTGGAGGAAAATAGATGAGGAACTCCAAAAGAAGAAGGAATAAGCTATGTGGAAAGATAAAAGGATTGAACACCTTGGAATTCCATCATCTCCGAAGATAAACCCCACTCCTCAGTCTCCAGTTGAACCATGTAGGATTGAAGAAATGGAGAAGGAGCAATTTTTCCCCATGACCATGGCTGACCCAATAATAGTATTGAAAACATTCAATTATGAATACAAGAAGAACAAAGTCAGCAGGAGAGTTTCCAAAATGATAAGGTTGGGAGAGCGATTTTTACTGAGGAGGTTCCCATTCATGAAACAACAACAGATCCAGAGATGGCTGCAGGTGCCAGTATTACCATGGCCCAAGCAACAAGTGATAATGTTGCCATGCTGAAGAGAAAGGTCTATGTTGCTCAGTTGGAACTCAGTGCTGCTAAGCAAAGAATTACAGAGCTAGAATTCCAGCAGCAAGGTGAACTAGACTCAGTTAAAGAGTTCAAAGGGAAATCACTTGAGATCCAAGAGGAACTGAGTACGGTTCAGAAATAATTCTACAGGAGCATTTAGGGCATCAAAGATAAAACTCCTAAGTTTGATGATTATATAAAGAGGATGGTGCCTGTCAAGGAAGAATTGGAGAATATTATAAATATGCTAGATGACATCATTCAATGGAAAATACAGTATCCTGATGAGGGGGTAGGCATTCCTCAGCTCTGTGACTTGGAGAAAATAATATGTTTTTCTGAAGCTTGTAAATGTCTCGACAGGGCTAGAGCCTTAGAGGAAAAGGCTGAGGAAGCTTTCAAAATTTGCTTCAAGTTTGGAGGAGAGGTTGATGCAGTCTTAAATAACTTCAAGTTTCCGATGTTCCAGTCAACCTTTGGTCCTGTACCTGTGGAGCAGTTCATAGGATAAAAGGAGAGAGTGATAGACAGCTGCAAGCAGGAGATCCAGGCATTAAAAGTTATCACCAGGGACAACACAATTTATATGAAGATTTGCAGAATACAATGCTAATCCAAATTAAAAGGAAGCTGTCTCTATTTCTAACAAGGATTGCATAGGTACGAGGCTATGGTAGTAAGCGAAGAATGTTGAGTAGTTAATCTAGGACCTGGGTTAATCTAACAAATTTTTTTCCCTTTATCTCATATAATTTTTTTAAAAATTGACCAGATGAGAAGTTTATATTTCACTCAAAGCCTAAAAGATATTAAATTTTTGGCACTGTGCTCAAATGGGTTTAAAATTCATAAGGTCACAACTCCACTAACATTTACAAGCAACCTCATAACATAAATAAGAAAAGAGAGACAGAATCAAAGAAAACCATAATATACATACTTAAGTGTCTTGTCCCAGCTTCCATTTGCAAGTAAGTTCATTATTGGAATCCATGCAATTTCCTTAATAGGTGCATCATGCATAGCCACAGTCACTGGCTTGCCCCTAGTCAACAATGGCCACATTTTAGCTTGTTTATCACAGCCAACAGAGAAAATATCATTTCCATCGTCCTTCCATGTCGAGCACAGAACCTGCATACGAAGCATTACATAATAAAAAATTTTAGAAGCACACTCTGAAAATTCAGTAATGGTTCTTGCCATACGTAATACAACCTTGGTTCCTGCAAGCATATTACATCTTCTGGATAAATTTCACAAGGAAAAAGAACTGGTACTAGAATTCCAACCACAATATGAAGCACCTCACTGGTTGGTCATGTGACATTACTTCTTGTGGCATGCCAGCCCCAGTTTGAAGGACCTTCAGCATCTAACATGGCAATCTACGTTCCAAAATATAACAAAATATCAAAACAAAACACCAGTCAAAATCATTACAATAATATCACTATCCCCAAAATCTCAGATGAACGAGTCCGCATTTCAGTAAATGGAAATAGTTGAGAACACGATGAAGTGCAGCAGAATGCCTAAATTTGCACTTACGGTGGCCTAAAATCCCTCCTTTATGCTTGTTTAAAGGCCCCCCGAAAACCATCACTGCACAGAATCTCTAAAAGATTTGTTTTCGCAAAAATATTTAACGGCCAAAACTGCTGAACCCTCAAATCTCCAGTAACCCTGTGCTCGCGCCTTAGCTTTCCCTCCAATCGATAAGCCACCAAAGTTCAAATGGTTAACACACCCGCCAAAGTTCAAATGTTATAATTTTTTGACATATGTTTTGTCACATTAAAAATAAATAAAACAAGTTGTAAAATTTTATTACTTAAAAATGTTAGAGCATTACTCTATATTTTTTAAGAATATTTTTTTCTCATTAAAAAATATAGCTATAGATCTTAGTGAGACCTTATTGTGATCTCATTGTTTGTAGGATTTTTATTGTGATCTTACCTCATTGTGACAAAGGACTTGAGTCCACTAAATTCTACAAAGGTGTACATACTCTACCCCTTTAGATTTGAACCTATGACATCTTATGACGAAGCACATGTTCTTAACCATTGTAAAGATATAAAAAAGCTGAAAATTTGCTCCAATATTCAAATATTATGACCCATGGTCATCCAAAGGTAGAAGCTTCTACTAAAAAAAGAATTCATAGGTAGACCTAAGGTTTGAAGGGGATTTTATTATGAAAAAACATAAATGGAAACATAGAAAAGATATTGCAAAGAGTACAATAGTAGAAAAAAATCCAAATTATATTAATGGATGAAATAGAAAATAACTATAAATTGCAAAGTGATACAAACTAAGCGGAATGGAGGTAGCTTCTTTATGAAGAGAGATGTGTCAACTACTCTTAATCACAAGAAAACATTACAAGATGTCAAAACTACCTTTGAACATAAAGTATGATGTCCTAAGATCAAAAAACTCTAAAATCCAAAACCCTAGCCCTAGGAAATGGCATGCCAAAAATAATGTGGGCCCAAAGAGGCTAATCGATATATCAACTTCCTGGGGCTACAATGTTTGCATGCAAACTCCATTTAGGAAATTTCTTGGACCAATACAATCCATACTATGTGTCTTTAGCCTATGACAAATGCCAAAAATGCAAGGGAAATGCCCAAAAAAGGCACCAGAATTTTGAGACCTAAAACACTATAATATAACTACCAAGACGTGGAATAATGTTGAATCAATGTAACAAGTGGGTGGTCACTAGTATTCTATTGAATCAATTTTCCCCCCTTTATGAATAAGTGGTCCATTTTGTGTCAATTTTCTTCATCGAGTGGGGAAAGTTTTGTTGAATATGGCTCCTAGCGAGACATGTGCGCCAAATTAGGAACATGAGGTGCCTATGAGAGGTGGAAAATATGGTTGAAGTAGCTCCACATTAAGTATAAGGTTCAATCCAAAGAAAAGGGAATTTTTTATTTAGAAGCATCTTCACCCACAACCTTTGTGTTGGTGTAAGGCCTATATCGGAATGGAGAGTCAGGGGGAACTTCCAATGGGATCTTAAGAGGTGTTCTTTATACAAATGCAACCATACCTTATCTCCCAACCTAAACTTATGTGGCACTCTAATCCAGGTGGATATTTGGTGGCCACCCACATCTTCCACTAACTCAATGGTTCTTTATCTTCTTATCAATTTTTGTATGGTTTTTTGGGTCTTGAACTTCTACGGTCATTTGTAAGCCCTAAATAATGTTTTTTGGCCATTTATGGGTCCAAAGGTTTTTATGTCATTCCCTAGGGTTAACCAAAATTTGTAATCCTAAATATAGTTGTTTCAGATGGACTAATTGTGTTCCCCAAACAGAGATTTTATGCAAAAGTTGCACCACTGGGAAGTTGATTCTAGGGTTACAGTTTTAAACCTCTGGGGTTCTTTCTTTTATGTTAAAACATATGATGAAACTAACATAAACAATGAACAAAATATGCATTCATGACCTACAAGCATCTTGATCACAACATGTTTATAAAACTGAACAACCTGTATCAGGAAAGCTTGAGCAAGATTAGAGCTTAGAAACAAAGCATGAAGAATGAGGAACCATGTTTTCGTCTTCAGGGAAAATGTAGATGCGGGCAGGGAGGGAACCCTTGCTCTCTCTGGCAGGAAAAGGTAAATGTTAGTGTTGGATTTTTGTTAAAGAAATCTTAGCCTTTGCCTCTCATTCTATGGAAGGGACTCTGCTATTTCAAGTGTATAATTTTATTAATATTGTATCACCATATTTTATGGAAAGTTATTTGAAAAAGGTCATTTTTTAGTAATCATTTTTATTGTATTCTATAATCAAAATAGAGTGAGAGCTGATTCATTAATTTTATTTAAGTAAAATTAAATTATTTTAAATGATTCATTCGTAGGCCATTAAGGGGTGGACTTTCACTATTGCAAGATATTTTTTTTTATTGCTTAGTTAACTTATTTCCTTGTGTATAAGGAAAACAAGCTTTTAGTCAATCAAAAACAATTCTAAATCTTATTATATGACCAAATTCAATTCTTTATTGCCAAAACATGTTCTCGACGAGGTTTCAATATGGTTATGCTTAATGTCAATTCAATTTATCTATTTTAAAGACAACCCACACTATCACCAAATTTAATTCTTTAATGCCAAAACATGTTCTCAATGAGGTTTCAATATGGTTATGCTTAATGTCAATTCAATTTATCTATTTTAAAGACAACCCACGCTATCCAAATTTAAATGGAGCTCGAGGTATAAGTTTTTATAAATAGAAAAAAAAATATTCATTTCAATTTCATATATATGAAGCATTAGAAATGGATAAAAAGGAAATTAGGATGTCAATTAGGTTTAGCTTGGGTGGTTAAGAGGAGTTGTTATCATCATTGTCTAAGGTCAATATTACTTGTGATGTGTTTATTCCTTATGTAGGGTTTGCATTATCTTTTGAATTTCCAACTCAACCTTTTGAATTCATCCATTCTACCATGACTCATTTCCATTTAGTTTGCATTCAAATCATTCTTATGTTATTATCAATTTTAACTTAAGAAAAGTATGGAATGTGTTGGTTGCATCTTGGTGCTACAAAAGATGGTCTTATGGGTGTATTTATTATATGGTGAACAATAGATTATATGTGTTGTGTATGGAAATAATTTTGTTTCTTATAGTTCTTAGTATGTTGAACTATGTTTGGTTGTTCTTAGGTGTGATAAAAATGAATTTAGACACCACCTCTATTTTAGAATACGATTTTTCTAATATACAAAATCCCTTGATTCTCCAACATGGTATTAAAGCTAATGGTTTGAGATGTAGCATGTTGCCTACAAGTCTCATGCAAGTTGTAGATGCTCTTAAAAAGTCAGATTTGTTTAGTGGATTGGTTCAAGGTTTCTAATTGCAAACTAAATCTAGGATCAAATCAGTGGGTCAAAATTATGAGTTTCAAGCTAGATCTTATAAATTTTAATGGACACAATTATGGAATTTTGGCACAAGATATGGGAACATTGTTGAAGAGTGAAGAGTTATAGGACTTTATGAAAATGGTGGTTCTTATCCAAGGGATAACTAATAAAAGTTTTTCATCAACAGGAAAAAGGATGAGGCTCTAGGAGTCATAATGTGGAAGAATGTAACTAGGTTCGGTCTTCATTATTAATGTATTTGTCAAAATAACTTATTATTATTCGACTTATTAAAGCATAGGTTTCATGCTTCGGTCATATTTAGATTAATGTCCCAATTGTGGACGTCTAGGTTAGTTGTTACAAATTTAAATTGATCCAATTTTTGGGCTTTTAAATCATGTAACATTAGGTTGTCAAAAGGATCCTCCATCAAGTCATCTTCTTCAAGGTCATCATCCTCGAAATCTACTTCAAAGACAACCCTCATGTCAAGTGATACAAGTCATCAAAGTTGCATCCTTAAGTCGACTTCAATCAGTCTTCAAGTCAGCTCAAATCAAGACACAACACTTCACACTGTCATGTCGGCTAAATAACTATGGAAAACAACTATATATACAGGGGTATAGTTTTCATTTCTACCACAGAAGTTTGGAAATCTCTGAAGTTTCGGACCACAGATACAGTTCGCATAATGATCACAAGTTCAGTGTTGGAGGATAAGGTCTCGAACATATTACAGAATTTTGGTAACCATTTATGCTATGAATCGGGTAACTTCCATGATATGATGTTGCAGCAAAAAAATGCCTCGGTTTCAACACAGATCTACCACAGAATCAGTGCTATGTTATGATACTCAATTCAATGAATATGCTCGATTATCTCAGTTATGGTTCTCAATGCTATGATGATGCTCGGTGCTATGTTGTTATCTCAAACTCGATCAAGGTAATGAGGATGGAGTTTAGGTGCAAGCAAAGGATATCTCGGTGTCATGGAGATCTCGGTGCTAACACAGTGAAGGGATGACTTGATGGAGGAAGTCTATAGTCTAAGGTCTTGGTCATCTCATCTTAAATCTAATGGAGGAAGAATTTTCACTGGGTTTTCCCCAAAAGGTGGGGGTTTTCCCTAACATGTACCTACATCTTGTGTCTTCTTCTATTTTTTCATTGGAATTATTCTTGATGATAAGAAAAGATAAATTGAAAGAAGAAATAATAATAATAAAACATCATAAGATAATTTCATGATAAGAGAAATTGCTTAACTCCCATCTGCTTAATTTCTCTAACACATAACAACCTCCATCTCAAGGTTGATTCAATGTCATATAAACCATATAAACTACTCATATAATATGTACTCGTTAGTATATCAAATAGCTAGAAGTTGATGCTTATTTTCCCCTAAGACCCTACAAACGCTAGTGGAGATCGTGTAGGCTCAGAGGGAGTTGTGAATTTTTGAATTATATGGTTAGATTTTCACAAGAAGAGTCTAGGTGGGCATGATGTTAATAAGCCATGTGACAACTTGTCAAGCCCATGCAGATGCCCAAATTAAGCCCTTATGTTGCGTATAAATAGAAGATGAGGTTGGAGGCTAAGATAACATCCAAGCGAAAAAATTTAGGAGTAAAACACTTTCTGATATAAGCCACAACTTGAAGAAGAGAAGGTTGAAGCCTGAAATGACTGTTTTGAGGTCAAATTAGGAGATATAACAAGGTCAAGGAGTAGCTGCGTAAATAATTTGGTAAGAGGGTTGTTTTGGCACCAAAAGTAGTGGCATATTTGTTGTTTAAGAGAGTCTCAGGCACTGTAGTTATTACAGAGATAACGCATGTTTGTATTAGGTTTGTTGGAGGGGTCGTAAGGCCTAATTCCTACAACATAACTAAGGGAAAATAAGCGTATGAGAGAAACTCTAGGGTGAAGGCAAGCCACATTTATAGAAGGAATTTTTGGCAAGTGTTGAGAGGGCTGACATGGACTGTGGATAAGCCCTAACCAGATTGCAGAATACAACAGGGTACCAACACATTAGAAGTTATGTTTTTGTGTTAAACTATTGTTCCTAGTTTGGACAGTTGGATCATTTTAGTACAACCTATGGAAGAAAAGAAGGGAGGGCTAATGTGTTGGTTAGAAGCCCTAACCAGTGTAATGATTGGTGATTGGATCAAATTCATATGCAACCTATGGAAGCTATGTGTTGGGGTTCTCTTGGATGTTAAGAAACCCCAACTTGGAGCCAATCTCACAATGAAGTAAGGGGTTTCCTAGGATAGGGCTGTTATAGAAGTATCTTGGTAGCCAAGAGGAGGGTTTACTAAGTGCGAGGATGCCCTAGCTAGAGGTAGACGCTACAACAAGTATTGGTCACTCGTGGTCTACTGGAGGGCAACATGAGAGTGGGCCAAGTGTGAACGTGGATTGTGCATTTATGTTTTGTTGGAGGATAGTGTGATAGTACCCATGTTGGGGCCTGGTTTGCATCATCTTCATGGACCTCGATGGTTGCTAGAGGTCAAGGGTTTGATCAACCAGGAGTAGTTTTGTGTAGCCCTAGACTCGTGTGTGGAGAAGGACTTCTACAACAAATGATGGAAAGTCCTCCTAGCCCAAGTTCATTGTGGGATATAGACATCTTGCAGTGATAGGTGGTAGCCCTTCATGCCCTATGTTGGCCTTCATTGGTGCAGCACAGGAATACCATAGTGGGTTGAATTCCCTAAGTAACCGAGGAGCAGCAATGAGAAGATTGAGAATTGTTCACAAACAGAGTTGTGAACAATTCGACAGGATTCTCGATGTGTTGTGCCCTTGATGGACTAAGGCACAACTAGTGAGCAGATTGGTAGCCAAGCTTTAGTGGCTAGATGGACTTGGAGCATTGATAGAGTCAAGAGTTTCAGATCGAGGAAATGGCCAAGAAGAGCTGAGAGAGAATGCGACAACGACATGGTCAGAGTATCTTGTTGAGGGCAGATTGGTTTTCGATGGACTGACACCAAGACCAGTTTTATATTTTGTATCAATGGGTGTATGAGGGCCATTATCCCTGGTACGAGAGCCCTAGACTGTTGTATTATATGTTGATTAATATAACGAAGTTGGGTTAAAAATTGTAAGAATTTGTTTGTATTTTGTGCATTGGTAGATTTACTCCTATTTATATTTTGTTGTGCAAAGTAGTATCATTGTGATTCTTGGTTTGGTAGCGTGAAATATTTTAAGACTCTATCGTAGACCCAAGATTGTGGAAAAATAACATGGTATCAGAGGGTATCTGAGCTACTTTGAGGGATAGTGAATCAGAGTGTGCTCAACGAAGAAACTCAGAGGGAGTTGTGGGTGTCTAGATCAAGGAGCAGAAGGTTCAGCTAAAGACATGGAGATGTGGTCTTGAATGGTTTTGAGGCGAGATTGGCTGGGAGTTCTGGTGGATTGGTGGAGAGACTAGTGAACAAAATTTTGTTGTAAGGTAGATTGTTGATCATGGACTTTCGTTGATTTTTCATGGATGGTTAGAACTTAGGACAACTCGAGGGTTTCTTTGGCATCGACGATATGAGGTTGATTGAGATGGATTCATGTGATGGACTAGATATTGGCAGGCTAGAGTCTTCATCAGATCGTGATGTTGCATATCCAAGATTGGAGGGATTTGCATGAGTGGTATTTGATTTAAAAGGATGAGTGCTTACAAGATTGAGCCAATGGAGATCGTGTAGGCTCAGTCAAAGTTGTGAATTTTTGAATTATATGGTTGGGTTTGCACAAGAAGAGTCTAGGTTGGCTTGATGTTAATAAGCCATGTGACAACTTGTCAAGCCAATGTGGACGCCCAAATGAAGCCCTTATATTACGTATAAATAGAAGGTGATATTGGAGGCTAGGATAATATCCAAACGAAAATTCTTCATGTTCTGGTGCAAAAATGGCATTCCTCGTGTTCTCATTAGACCACTTGATGTAAACCAGAATGACTAATTGGTCATTGAAAAAAATACTTACAAGCCTTACATCTTACATTACTATAACGTGCAACATCTGGATTTAGTGTGTGAATATGTAGACCATCATGGTATGTTTCAAAAAGTGTCATGGTAATGTAACCATCCTTCTGCATGCCACTTCGTTCAGAGACATGTTCATACTCAATGGAACCTGTTATGTCCTGAAATGAGCATGTCTTTTGCATAAGTTCAGTGAAAATCTCACAAAAGAATTGAATTCACATTTCCTATAACAAGCATGCTCATTACCACACAGATGTTCATCACACCCTCCATGATGCATTTTTTTAGGACAATATCTCCCAAGATAAGTGTGTTTTTCAAAATACTCAATCTCAATGTTATCACACAAGGACTTTTGCAGCTTGGGAGAGAACACTTCATCCTACAGATGTTGAGGTGACTTAAAATTATGAAGACCTTCATGTCCAACCTTCAAGAAACAAGATTTGCTGCATCTGGATGATTTTTCAAAAGAAGAACAAACCTCCATATATGTATGATTTTTTTTTTTGCAATCATGACCTACCAAATTTCAAGATTCTTCCACTTGGTTTCTTTGGTGTAATTCGAGAGAGTAATATGTCCACTTTTTATCACAAACATAGTTACCCATACAAGAGTGCTAAGAGGAATGGCCTTTCTCTAGAACACATCACCAAAAACATATAGAATATTTACAACCACATACAGAGTCTCCCTGTTTAAGTTCTGTGAGGGCTAGAATTGCCTCTAGTTTCAATTTTTGTACACAAATTTTCCTATATAATTCTGCAGTGTTGCAGCAAAGCCACATTTCAACGTAATCTCACTGTCTACTAGCCAATGCCCCACTAAAATGTCCTGAAATTAAAACTGCCAAAAATTACCATTTTTACCTCCTCTTTCCAAATCACTTGTACAGTATCTAAGATGAGAAAATTTTATCATAGGCTAGTGTCCTGCCAACCAATGGGGAGATGGTTTCATGGGAACATGAGGAATCCCATTTTTGCAAATCCAATGCTACCCCAATGAATTAAACTTCTAAATTTTAATTGTTGCAACCAATGATTTAATTTTATAGAATTCATCTCACCTTGATATGTCTTGGTGTCTAGGCATCCATTTTAAATAGAGACTGGTGATATGTGTTATTAGAACCTGGTCTCTCTCTCTCTCTCTCTCTCTTCTTTATCCAGAGACAACCATCATCCATATTATAGCCAATGAACCCTCAAAGGGTATTGTTCTATACCATTGGAATTAATATTGCTATAGTCCTAGAGATGTTAAAGACTTGTCCCTCCACTTTGCAATATCTCTTCCGAGTCATTCCTTTGACTATCATTCTACTTGTTTGTCATTTCTAGGATTTGAGATTATTTCCTTGTCTAACTTGTGCCCATCTTTGGATCTTGCAATATTCCATTGAATCCTTAATATACATTAGGATATCTAATAGTTTTGTGTATACACATGAAGATTTCAGGGGAGCAGAGGCTCAACAAGAATAACCATTGGAGTCATGTGATGATAAATCCTTTGAAGGGTGAATGCATCAAGAGTAGTGGTTGCCAATAAGTATTACGTGGATATTTGGCTTAGCCCCATAATAATATTTCTGGGGCATTTATTATTTACTCAAATGACAGGTCAACAAACCAATTCCATACTTCCTGTCACTGTGTCTTTTTAATTCATGACATTTCTAGCACAAGAACTATTTACAATTGGGAAAAGGTTATTTTTCCTAGCTTTATCCCGGCAAATATTAGACTTTAAAATTTCCAAGGCCATTTGTGTTGGCTTCTACATTATTTTTTACCTAGATAATCGTATTGAGTTTATTGGCTTTCCCTGAAAATGATATAATACTTGGCTACAAGTATAGTTTTGGAGAATTTCAGTCACATTCTCTATATTGAACTATCTTCATCTTTGAGATCTAATTTGTCATGCTTTTCAACCATTGGACACAACAAGTTTATTTTCCTTAGCCAGAATTATGCTTGCAGGGTTGTCTACGAAGACACTTGTTGCAAGACTAACTAGAAACAACAACTTAAGGTCATACAACACAAAAATACAACTATTGATTCATGATTGTCAATTCTAACATGTGAATTGTGATAGACAAGTCTGCACTCAAAGATAATATAAAGATGAGATAATGTCCAACGACCACACATATACAATAGTGTGAATAGAAAGGGAGTGTGAATTGAGATTGCTAAGTACTGCTCCTATAAAATAAAATAAAAGATCAATTAAGTAAAAAGCAGATATAAACTAAACTATACAAGAAATGATTTTTGTATTATAGTAGAATGAAATGGAAGAGATGAGTTGTGATGCATAAATATGCAAATACTATTGAAAACAAGAGAATACCCTCATAGAATTAAAAAATCTAACAGCAGGACTAAACTTTAGTATCTGCCTATCCAAATTTCAGATTTGTATGAATAGAAATTGAAGGATGTAAATTCAAGAGTGCAAACACAACATGTACAGTGGAGTAAAACAACAAATATATTAGGCCCACTCTACACAAATCTGCATTTTGAGAATTCAGGATAAAAAGAGCAGGCTCCAACAACAATTGCAGAGAATTCTTTATTACTCAAATAGAAGAATGTCATAGCAAGTTGTCATCGCACAAAAGCTCCTACTACAACCTACAATCTAACACTCACTCTTATTATCTATTTCTACAAATGTCTAACTAATGTGCCCATCCTTTTCATTCATAAGTTAAGAGAAGGTGTTGTTAGAAAACTGATTAATGATAGCGTTAGTGGTGCATCTCCCTTGAGCATGAGTAACTCCCTCATAACTTTTCCTTGTATGCAAGGCTTTTCTTTTAGAGTAGTGCATTATCATAGTAGATATAACTCCTCTCCTGAAGGTGCCTCATTCCATAAGTGTGCACTCATGAATGCACCTGAGATGATGGTGTTAATATCCCCAACTAGTGTGCCATACTTGGTGGGTGTGACCCAACAACTAATTCTTCTATCCTCGAAGGTGTTGTTATAAGCTTCTAGCTATATTTAAGAATCTTTCTGACTGGTGTACCATAATCTAGCTCTGCAATCCTGGTGTTGCTCAACTTCCCAAGGCTGAGGTGAGACCAACTCGGACCAACTAGGTAATCTAACACTCTTGAGAATTTTTTTTTTCCCAATAACCCAAGATTCTCCCCCAACTTGTCAAACTTACCCTTTGTTAGGATCTTTGTCAAACTATTAACCATATGAAACTTTTTCAGAATGTGGTCCAACACTACCAACTCCCTAATGAACTTGGAATATTCTTAGGAAATTGTACTGAATATCAATGTGTTTGAAATGGTCACGACACATTGGATTTTCATAGATCTTGATGTAACTTTGATTCTCACAAGAGGCAATATTGGGCTTCAACAACTGATTGGTTAACTCTACAATCAAGTTGCAAATCTAGATAGCTTCATAATAAGTATATGAAACTGCCATATACTTTACTTCAGTGGGCCTGAATGCAATTATTGCTTGCTTCTTGTTGATTTAATAAAAATGATTTATAAAATGATAATAATGATGTTTAAAATGAGCCTTATGATGGTCTACTTATACACATTGATTTTTCACGAGGTGTAGGGGTATGTTTATAACATCACTGCCCTTGAAAGCTTTGTCTTGAAAGCACAGTAATTAGAATTTTCTTTAGTTAAGCATGTTTTTGTGGTGGAATGAAGTTTATCATATATCTATTTATACTTTGTAGAGGTTTGAATTTTTTTGTCCTTTGAGTGTTGGTGAGGTTTCTTTGTGTTTTTTGCATCATAGTCTAAATTATTTTGACTTGATTGTTTAACATGAAAGCTTTATGCTTATTGGCAATATATTTGAAATACCTGCATGATCAAGAAACTGTTATGGTTAATTAAATTACTAATTAGGTACTAGAGAAAGAGGATGATGCTGAGAGGGCTTTTCTGGGTGACTCTGGGAACAAACGAGAGGTGGTCAAACAAAGATCTTCTAAGTTACAAATCTGAAGAGAAAAACCTGGTGATGTATATGTGGTTGCTCAACCTGGGCTGTATGGAAAATCTTGGCAGAGAGTGTTTACCTTTCCGTGTCTTCAGGAAAGTAGGTTGTCTGGTCACAGAATAAGATCACTACATGTCGATGATGGTTATGTAGTAAGTTCTCAGCCTTATCTTCAGAATGGATAACAAAGAGGATCATGTTTGAATACAGGATATAATTTGATGAATTTGGAGATTTAAAGTTAAAGAAAAAATTGTGGTGATGTTTGGATGGGTGCTAATTTGTAGGGTTTTGCATTTTTATAATTTTCTTTGTTGTGCTTTCTACCATGCTACCTAGTTGCTTTCCTGCTGCCCTAGCATTTTAACTTTTTCGATGTCTATCTCTCTATTGTTTCTCGCCCCATTTGAAATGTCATCCTTATTTGGTAGGTGTTTTCTTCAATATAGTGTGAATATTTTTCCATCACACAACTTCTGTGGGGTTTGTCTACGCAAATAGCTTGTAAGGCCCATTCACCAAGGTATTTGATGAAATGATCTTGGTCATATGATCTTCGTTTGACACAAATGATACCTCATTAGAAATATCTCTCCGAGGACTAAAATTTCTAGTGTGATTTCTATGAAATCGCCAAACCTTTCGTGCCGAAAAAACGTTGTTTGGGGCCTCAAAACAACTCCAGAAGTTCAGGACCCGAAAAAATGACAAAAATAGTAAATTGTGCTATAATTAAGGAAACTGAAAAACTGAAAGAGACAATGGCGAGGGCCCAAGTGGAATAGGCGGGTGGCCAACAATATCCACCTCGATCACCTTAAATCGAATTTCTTGAGCTAACTCAATCATCATGACTTAGTTAACTGACACAAGTTATTATGAGATGAAATTACAATTTATTGTCTAATTTATTGAAGGGAAAAGTAAATTAGACGCCTCACATTCCTCACTCCTAGTACATCAAAATTCCTCACGAGTGTTGGTGCATATTTTTTTTTTCCCTTTCTTGTTGCCAACTTCAACACTCTCTCTCAACAAGAAAGGAATTCAATCTATCCCCATCTGGTACCTTTGGAATGTTCTGCATGCTACACTTCTCTAGTGTTGTTTGCACCTGCAAATCCTGAAATCGAATAGCATCCGAACAACTGAATCAGTATAATGCATCTGTCAACAGATTATTCTGACTGTTGCTAGCTACTGCACCTGTCTAGTACTAGATTCTCTATGATGCTGCTCACATATGCATCTGTGCCCTTTGAATTGTTGCTAACTCTGATTTGTGCTCCAGTATTTGACATTTGTCACTCTGATTTCTGTCTTGCTGACATCTGACTACATCAATCTAACTGATCCTTCCTACTACTGTTGTACTGTGGGCTCCTCGTAGCCAGCTAGGGTTTGATCCATGAGACATGCCATCTCAATGGACCTTGCCCAAATTTCTTATCTTGGGATTATGTCTACACATCACCCCACCTTACACCTCGAGGTATGGCTTCTCCCTCTTCCCATTTGGCTCAAAATTTCCCCCTCATGGAGGTCTTTGCTTGTGTGGACACTTCCACTCGGTCTCCTTTCTACTTCTCCAATTGTGGAAACTACTCCACAACCTTCTGAGACTGCTTCTCATGAGGATGCATGTTGAGAGGTAATTTGTGCTCCCTCTAAACCACCAAGTCTCTAACTTCTGCCTTTCTCCTCAAAGCTTTGCATGCATCTGTCACCTCAAGTGCATATAGGTTCTTGACTCGCGCACAGTGTAATTGCCCCAATGTTACAAAAAGTTTCAAAAAAAGAGTTGATTTTAAATCGATGATATCTCCCTCATCTGAGCTCCGATTCGACCGAATTTTTTTTTTTTTCCATTTGGGTAGATTTTCGCAAGGAATCCAAATATTCTATTGTCGCCCAAAAAACTCTTGCTCTGATACCATGTAGAAAATATAACCAACGAGATTCAATATGATCTTGTAATCTACTAAAACAAGATACTGAATCCTTCCTACAATTTGTGGAAACAAAACACGATCGCACAATCACATATAAGTAAGATAAATAAATTATCAATCGCACAACAACCTGATGTATTTGGGGAAAGCAACTGCTCAAAACTCCTCTATCTCTATTGTGTATTAAGTTAAGGAATCATGAAAAAATACAATGCTTAATATCTCATGAGATGCTCCAGCACTCTGTCAATTGGCTCTCGTTGATCTAGGCAAACTCAGTCTAGTACTTAGCCAATTCTCATCCTTACTTCAACCTGCCTTGCTCATGCAATTCAATTCCTAGGGAATTGACTCCTTATTAATTAGGAAAATCAGTCTTCCTTGATTTCGCAATCCATCATGGCATCCCAATGACTTTATAATTGCACATGGGAAATTTTCTCTGAATACAACTGTAACCTCTGTCTCAACTGGGTATTCCTTGAAACTGACATGCATGCAACTATTAATAGCGAATTATCAGTTATCTGATTGATCACTCATTGTGAATTAAATCTAATTTAATTCACTCGACCTCTCAATAGCTCATCACTCATCTAGAACTAGTTAAAATGATTTTAACTCATTTAATTGAGTTAATTACACTTGCACCCCACTAATGCATCAACTTCAACTGGAACGCAAAAATATTAGAATCCCTCTAGATGCCTCATCTTAGACCCTCAACTCTAATTTCTTGACCTAACTCGATCATCATGACTTAATTAACTGACACAAGTTGTTATGAGATGAAATTACAATTTATTGTCCAATTTATTTAAGGGAAAAATAAATTAGACGCCCCACATTCCTCACTCCTGATGCATCAAAATTCCTCACTAGTGTGGGTGCATTTTTTTTTTGTCCTTTCTGGTTTCCAATCTCATTATTTCTTGTTGCAAATATTAAACATTTCATAATTTGATGTGGCCTTCACACAAAGACACAATTGAAATCACATGCCCAGATTCTCATGAGAAACCTCTCTTAAGCTCGATCTGCCAGAAGAGAACCAACATTATGCCATCCTACTTCCTAGCGCAAACTGACCATTAAGGTATGCAACATTCTTCTGAACCCTCACATGATGATCTTGCTCTTGGAGGATGATCATGCCCTCCCTTTAGCAACCCTTACTCGGCCCTCGTACTCGAACTACTTTAGGACTACATCTCTCTTCACCACCTTGATGTGCCAGATAGTGGGAATACATGTCAAACATGCTAAGATGTGCCAAGTGATAAGGCATGCCAAGATGTGAAAGGGTGTGTCAATGCATGTCAGGGACTATCAAGACAAAAAAAGGGAGAAAAAAGTTAAAATACAAGGAAATGAACACATAAGAGGGTTAATAAGTCATCAATTTACCTTTTCCAAGAGGGGCATGCTAGGCACACCAACACTAGGCGGCAATAGGTGCCAAGTGAAAAGTCCTAGTGCATTCTAAGTGCCAAGTATTCCTTTGTTGCTTCTCATCTACTTTCCAACAATTGATCATCATAAATAAATTTAATATTAAACCATGCCAAATCATACCAAGGCATCTCAAAGTATTCCATACATGCTAAGACTTTCCAAGCGCGAACACGTGCCAAGCCCCAATATGTGTCAGGGACTAGTGTTATGCATGTTATGAAGTGGAAGGGAATTTTGAAGAGTGCTAAGGTGTGCTAGAGAGTGATAATGCATGTTGATGAGTGTTAAGGAGTACTAGGAAAAAACATTAAGGGAGCACTAGGTAAAAATTCATGGAAGTTAATGAATATGAGGAATGTATGCCAGAGACTAGTGTTAATGAGTGTTAGTTGTCATGCCAAGGAGGGAGTGACAAGGTATGCTAAGCATTGGTAAGACATGCTATGGAATATCAAGGCATTTCAAGAATTCCCAAAGTGTGCTTGGGAGTTCCAGGGTGTGCTAATTATATCTTGTGCCAATTAATAGTGCCAAGATATGCCAATACATGCTAGGTGCTAAGGATGTGGCGCAGGGTGCCAGGGTATGTCAATATGTGTCAAGGAAACAAAAGGAAGAACCAATAAGAGGGTTAATAAGTCAGGACTTTATCTTTTTGAAAAGGGGAATTCTAGGCACACTAATAATAGGTCCCAATACATGCCAAGTGGCATTCTGTGCCAAGTGCTAATGTATGTCAATTCATTCAACCAAGGTGTTCCAAGGCATGCTAGGGACTATATGCATCATGCCAACACATGCTAGGAGAGTTCCATGTTGTGCTAGTGCATGCCATCATGTGCTTGGGCATCAGTGTCATCACAATATGTTCTAGGTACAAAGATGTTCCAAGACATGTGGGGTGATAAGTAATGTTAGTGTGTGCCAAAGTGTATTTCCTACACACAATAGTGGAACTTTATCTGAAGGGAATTTGCTACATAATAAACTTAATAGATATGAATCATGTGTTGACTCATAGGAAATCTCTATTCGACTAGTCATTACTTTAGGGAAATGATACACACTAATTACTTCTTAAAAAATTGACTGACCCTAACCACTATGGCCTTGGAAATATTATAAAAAATACTCCACAATAATGGTATTAAATCATTTTATTTTGACAAAAAATATATTAACAGGCACATAGCGTCATCAAAAACTCATTGGAATGATCAATGATGACGAACATTTTTTGACCGTCACCAAAAGTAACAAAAAGAGCATTGGTGAGGGTCATTAAAATGTTGTCACTAGAAGTATCACCAAAGAGAGAATTAGTGATGGGCCTTTAATGACCCTCACCAAAAGTGTCATTGAAAATGTCTTTGGTGATGTACCATAAAGGACCATCACTATATACACTTATAGTAACGTTTTTTTAATGATCAATGATGACAGACGTTTTTTGACCGTCACCAAAAGTAACAAAAAGAGCATTGGTGAGGGTCATTAAAAGTTCGTCACTACAAGTGTCACCAAAGAGAGAATTAGTGATGGGCCTTTAACGACCCTCACCAAAAGTGTCATTGAAAATGTCTTTGGTGACGGACCATATAGGACCATCACTATATACACTTACAGTGATAGTATTTTAAGGACTGTCACCATATGTGACATTGGTGACGGACCTTAAAGGTCCGTCACAAGCATGACCCTCACCAATGTGTTTTTTTCTTGTAGTGAATACATGGAAATAGAAGACGAGACCATAAGAATGAGGATGTTTGCCCAAATCTTGGGCGGAGAACCCAAGAAATGGTTTAAGAGCTTAACTCCTAACAGTATACACGATCTCCCATCACTCTACCAAACTTTCATAAAAATTTGGTAAATCAGGAAAAACCCCATTCAAATCCTTCCTGAGTATAACAATCTTAAAATGGATAATGGGGAAAGTGTCTGGGACTACTGCACTACGTTCAAGAGTGCTTATAACGCCCTCCCGCCTCACTTCAAACCTCCACTTGGCTCAACCTTAGCAAATTTTCCCGAAGGTTTCGACCCATACATGACATATCAACTAAGAGACAAGGACCCTGCAACTTTAGAAGTAATCCAAAAAGTGGCTATGAGTGCAGAAGCCAATCTAGCTGAAAAGAGAGCTAGGATGAGATCAGAAAATAAAGTCACATACTGGGATGAGGTTGCCCCTTTAGTCTCTTCCTCGGATCCTAGAATAGATGGCCTGGTTAGATCTATGGCGAAAATATGGGAAAAGATAAGTGGAAAGTAACCTCCTAGGGACAACCAGCAAAACCCTCAAAACAGGAACCGGAACCAAAACTTTAGAAGAGACCCGCCTCAAAATAAACCAAGGGAAAATGACTAACAAATCAGGCCACCTTTCAATGAAAACTATGTTGATGAGGAAGAGAGAGATACAAAACCAATTGATGGAAGTCATTTAAACTTAATAGGTTCTGATAACGAAAGTGAGGTTTTTCTCACAGAAGAAGAACAAGTTGTCTTTTCCTCGAATCAAAATGAAACAAACTATGAGGACCCCGAAGATCCTAAGATAGGTTTTCAAAACGCCTTAATAGAGGCTCATAGGCAATATGATCTTAGGAGTAAGAGAAACCAGGACAACTCTAAGAAAGGTAGCTCAAACACTGTTGTTACTAAAACCCCTAATACCATTCTTAAAAGAGCAGTGGATAGTAACAAAATCGTGGCCAAGAAAACTGACCAAAACAAAGATAAAGCTATTCAATCAAGCCTTGGCCCAAACTGTCCTGGTACCTCTACTAAGATTCCCGAGAGAGCTATGTTGAACAAAATCCCAAATCAAAGTCAGCAAATTAAGAATATAGAGAAAATCATGGCTGAAAAAACTGAAGCAAATTTATCTAAACTACAAACACCCTTCAGTTTTGAAGGATAAATCGCCAAAATTAAGATCACCATGTCTCTCACTGAACTTCTCACCCAAAACTCTTACAAATCCAAAGTGCTAAAGGTCCTAAACATAGGAAATGATGCAGATACTCTACACCTTGCTGATGATACCCCTGAGGTGTTGTTTGGTCCAAAAATAGAAGGAAAATTCCAAGAAGGAACCACTCTTCCCTTTTACATCAGTTTGAATATACATGACCAAATCCTACACAATGCCATGCTAGATTTCGGGCCCTCTCACAATCTCATGCAAAAATTTGTAATGGAAATATTAGGCCTAGAAATAACAAAATCTTATAAAGACTTATATTCATTTGATTCAAGGAGATTCAAGTGTCTAGGCCTGATCAAAGATCTTTATTTTAGTTTGGCCCAAATACCTGCAAAACACCTAATCATGGACATAGTGGTACCGGACATCCCTTCCAAGTACGGAATGTTTTTATCCAGATCTTGGGGGGGCAAGCTTCAGGAAAATATTCAACTAGATATGTCCTACGCCACTATTCCTGTGTTTAACCAAACTAGAATACTCTATCGATAATCACACATGAAATATATGGTCATTAGCCAAGAAAGGCTAGATAACATCCCGATGTACTCCTTGCATTCAAATCTAAATTCCTTCATTTTACACACTGATGAAGACATTGAGGAACAGTTAGGAGAATTCGAAAAAAATTTAGGCACACCACATCAGCCACCCCAGGTTCTCTATGATGAGTTGGACACTCAAAATTATCATCACCCTGAGCAATTATGTCTTGAGGAAAGAGAATTCGATTTTCTAGAAACAGAAATAGAGCAGAAAGCAGAAAACATTATACACCATCAAGCAAATTTCTCAAACCATAGACAAACATTAGCAGTAACATCAAGAACCTTTTTCAGAACAGAGGCATTAGAAGACTTGCATATTACAAACCTATTTGGAAATCAGGGGCAGGGGAGCTTAATATTCTTACCATACCTAAATGATTCATCATCTCATAACTCTACCTCCTCAAATGAAACCTTGACTATAGCCACAACTACTAAAGATCTAGGAAAAATGTCTGATAAACTTGATATGAAGGGATGTAATGATTGCAGTCCAAATATTCCTGAACTGATTGAACTAACCCACATTTTGTCACTTCACCAAAGATTTAGAACTGCTAGAATTTGCAAGATTGATCAAGATACTAGCACATGTCGAGAAAACAGTATGAAACACTATGACACTTCAATCATTTCAAGAAACAGCTTTGACAAAAGAAAATACAAAAATCTTGACCAAACATTAATAATCAAAGACAAGACAGTTGGACATAGGATCTGTGTTGATTTTAGAAACACAAATACACACCCTTGGAATAGAAACTATATCTTTCCTGCACAAGACCATACTATACAAATGATAGGTGCTTCTATTCATGTGTCTTTACAAAGTGATGTTTCAGGGCATCACCAATTAATTCCTTTGCAAAGCAATCAGCTCAAAGAATTTTTAAAATATGCTGGAAGCAGTTCCATCTTCAAACCCAGAATTGCAAAACCACCAGACATCAAAGACATGTTCCTGAAGGCCATGTTTCTAGTTCTAAATTTCTTCATTATGATGTACATTGATGATGTCATCATATGCTTCAAAAATGACAAAGAATATCTGCATTATTTGAAAAAGATATATAGCAAAAGGAGAAGTGGAGATCAAAGGTATAAAGAAGTACAACAGGAAGACACGTGATTGTTTAGAGATTCATGCATGAATCCTTATGTTATGCTTGCAAGAAAAAAATTTCCAAATTTTTATTTTCAAGAGTTGAGTGGACCAAGAGCGTTAGGAGATCCTTATGAAGATAAGATGCTAAAATTTCACCATTTTCAGGAATTCTAGTTCCATATTTTTCAATCATTGTATATATCATTGTTTGAAAAAATAAATCAAAAAATAGAAAATTCAAAAACAATAGAAAAGTAGAAAAAGAGGGCAGTTTGGAAAATAGCAAGAAAGCCCCATGTTCAAAAAAATAGTCATTCTGAAAGCGCACAAGTCTAAATGGCGCTACTAGTGCTCAAAGATGTCTTGTTCAGTTATCTAGCCTAATCATAACTAAACATGTTTTAAATTTATTGTTGATAAGTTAGTGAAAGAAAGGATAGTCAAATTGTGTAAACTTGACTTGTCAAAGAAGATAGATTAGGAAAATATATTGGTTCCACATGCTCAAAACAGAACCAAAGAGGAAAACAGGGATGAAAAAAAAACTGTGTATCTTAGCCCTAATTTTTCTAGATCTTATTTTCATGCAAAATAATATTTGTGTGCAACTTGTCTTTCATGCCACAAGTACATGACAAATCAGACTGTCTAATCCTGATTTGGTCATTTTTCAATTTCATGTTTTATTTTAGAGAATGAAATCATGTCAAACAGCTTAATCTTGACAGTCGATCTAGCATAGGTAGAGAAACAAAGGATTTCGTCAGTTTAATCTGAACTCCCGGCGGATATAAGTGTAGAATTAGATAGTGTCATTTTTCAAAAATATTAGGCCAAAGGGTTGCTAGTCTAAATGCACCCGAAAGAAGAAAAAATTTTAGGAAATGTAGCTGGGTAGGTACAAATGACTTTGATACTAATCATGCTGTCAATTTTCAAAAATAGCATTAAGAAAAAAAGAAATTTGCACCAATGGATAAGGCACTAGTCTTCAAAAGCCAGAGATCTGAAATTCTGGACACCTCCTAAAAAGGAGCGCCCTCCCAAAATGGAGCCACTGTTAGTCATTAGAATTTTCACCTGTTGATGAAGACTATTTTCTTAAGCTAATTTTTCTAGAATCTAATCTCCAAACTGTCAAATCTGTCATCTAGAAAACACCACAAAACAATTTTTGTCCTCCTACCCCTTCCGGTCAACCTATGATGAGAAAAAACCCATTTGTCAAGACCTATCTGGTTTTAGTCAAATTATCTTGTCCATAGTTGTCATAGCTGAAGGTTATCTGTTGTCATTTACCGTTATTCCCCAATTCATTCATTATCCAACTGTTGATCAAATGTCTGCAACCGTATCTCTGGTCATATGTCATTTGGATATCTAATCATACCAAAGAAAACACTCAGAACATGTCAAGATTGCCCCTAAGTTAGATAGTGGTGCTTTAGGAAATCCCTTCCTTGGAAAAAATATCTTGATCCAAAAGCCTCTGTTCAGTACCAGCCAACCCGGAATTAGCACCTAATCTACAAAAACAAATCTTCATCCATCCATAGGTCGCACCACTTAGAGGTCTTTATGTCTCAGTCTGGAAGAAATTCCACAAAGACCGAAAACAGAAGAAGATAAGTGTGTTCATTGTCTAAAAGAACATGCTTAAGGTCAGGAAAAATATCCATAAGACCCCAAGGAAGCTCTTCAGGGTTCAAATTCATATTTTTGTTACATCTCTGCAGGGGTGTGATTGCAACAATGATCAATGTGTAAAAGAGCAAAATAACAAGGTCAAAAGGGTCATTCATGCTAAAATAGCTTGCCCTCAGTAAAAAAAATGAAATACAATAAGCAAAGGGCTACCAATGGATATGATTTGAAAGCCAAATCTGCCTAAAGAACAGAGAGAAGCCTCCAAGTCATATAAAGGCAAAAAGTTGATGTTATGCTACTCAGCAGTATTTCAACATCTCCTCCAAAAAGCAAATCCAACATGCCTCTGCAAATACATTCAAGGGAGGTTAGTCAAATATGTCTAGTAAGAAAATACTCTCCATATTCAAATCACATGGTTTCTAGTCTAAGGTTCAAATGGATGTTATACAAAGGATATATATCTCAAACCATGTCTCATAAAGCAAAATGTCAAATTTCACCTTCTTGCCCATTTGATATGATAACAAGCAGACATATGATTTCCATAAATATGACACAGTTTGAAAAAGATGAAATGTCATATCTACAGTGCTAACCTCCTTCATTAAAAGAAGATGGTTAAGAGCATAGTAAGAATCTCCTCCAGAAAAAGAGCAGATGGTTGGGAACGTAATAGGACCTCCTTCATTGAAAAGTAGATGGTTAAAGGCACAGTGTAACCTCCTTCATTCAAAAAGCAGAGGGTTAAGGTGTCAAAGTGATTTCAAAAATTGTGAGTCACCTCCTTCCAAGGGATGAACAAAAGATGCATCAACAGTTTTTCATATGGTTTTTGAGTAATATTTTCCTTTTGAAAAATAGGTTTGAAAAATAGTGATAAAACAATAAAGGTTCAGAGGTTGAAAACCTATTTCACATCAAACAAAAAGATGGCTTTCTGATGTTATAAAGTCTCTGTCCCCTCTGTTTATAAAGGCCTCCTTCAAAACTATAAAAGGGGTGAAACTTGGGCTAAGGACCTTCATCTACGGTTAAAATGTACCATTAAATAGTGGGAGACAATGTTTAAAGGGCACAAGAAATTACATTTTTAAATGTTTTAGTCAGAGAATAAAACCTCCCCTCACTTCATAAACAAAAATGGTTTGCATTGTGATTTTGAAACCACATCAAGGTTTGTTGAGATTTTGTCCTTAGTAAATAAACAAAAAGGCATAAAACCCCTCTAAAGGGCTGTAAAGGCATTAGAGTTTTTTTCGTTTTTTTTAAAATGAGGAAGAGGTCTTTTAAAAAGGTCTCACCAAGTTCAAGACTCGAAACAAACATTCATTAGCCTCCTCACTAAAGAAAGGAAGCATTTTTCCAGGCGATTTTGAAGTTCTCTAGATTAAAGCTTTGCGCGCCATGCCTGTACACATGCACGGTGCGCCTATGAGTGCCTGACTGAAGGAAATGCATTAAGGCGCAGTGCCCCTGTAGCTTCATGCGGCATGCCTGTGCCGGCGGTCACTGGGCGCCCGAGGCCGACCCGACACCTCTTCTGCGTGACGTGTTCAGCTCTAAACGCCCTCTCATCCACCGGTTCTCAACGTGCCTCCTTGTACACTACACCAACAATCAAAGGGCCTAAAAAACTCATTTTTAAGGTATTCCTCACTCCTTGGTCAGAGTTTGAGTTCAAAAGAGGGTTTTAATCAGCATTTTCAAAGGAAAATAGGTGTTTTCTTGTGCTATGAAAGAGTTAAGGATTTATACAATCTCCAGTGGAAAACAGGTTTTGCAAAGAGTTCAAATCAGTTTAAAAGAGTCACCTGGCTGTGATTTCAAAGATAAAAAATGGTTAGACGATAGCATTCCTATCAAGTTTAAAGGAGTTGTTCTTGCTGTATATTGTGAAGGATAAAAGACTGAGTTTGAAAGTAAATGTGATGTGTGTCAAAATCAAAGGACATACTTCTCCAAAATCCACAAACAGTCCTTATAAAAAACCCTCATTCCTCAAACACAAATGTTGAAGGGGTGAAATGGTTTTCATTTAACTCACACCTATTTGATAAACTACAGAAAACAGTGATCCTTAAGGGAGACAGATTTTTTTTTGACGGGCCTATTACTCAGTAACAAGGGGGGGTGCTTTTATGTTTTAGAAAAATAATAATCATCCACAGAGAGGCAGTCTTATTCAAAAAGAAAAAACAGTGTTTTCTAAAGGGTACAATCTATATTTCAGATCAACCCATTAATGCAGTGCTACCAAAAGAGACATTGTTTTTCAAAGGAACCTCTTTATTGCTTCAAACAACCACAGTAAACAGTGAAATAAGGGAGAGGGATTCATATTGGCGGGGTCAAAGAGAGTTGGTTTCATTTGAAAAAACTTGTGGGCTAACTAAAGGACGGACTTGGTTTTTCTCAAAGAGTAAAGGGTGTGTTGATTGAATATTTATCTCAATGAAAATTTGAGACAGTTTGCCTTGGTGAATCAGCCAAGGATCTCAGAAGCAAAATGCCTCCTAAACCAGATAATAGGAGTGGTCCTCACAAAAGGTATGAACCTTTTTCAGCTGAGGAAGTAAATGCCTCTCCTTCGGTGCTCTTTAACTTTCATGAACTAGGATGTTTGAAATTTTGTCAAAAGGCTCAGAAGGTGAAAATTTATCTTCCGTTGACACATTTGTTTTCTTTAAGATTGCAAGGGAAGCATGTTCATCTAGTAGGTTTAGACTTCAAGCTCTCTCCTAGATCTATCTCCAGAGCTACCAAAATTCCATATGTCGAAGAAAATTGGTTTAAGAAGAGCTACCTAGATTCAGATCAATACAAACCCTTCTTGAAACCAGAACATCGGGATGCATGCCCATCTATTTTTCCTTTTTCCTATTTATTGACCAGATACGCTCCTCTCATGAAGATCATTATGAAGTATTTCACATGCGAAGGGAGGTTTTCCCGAGTTTATCCTTATCATATCAGGCTACTCATGCACTTCACAAGAACCCAATTGCTAAACCTACCATTTTTCCTCTGTAGAAGCATTGACAAAATGGCTTCTACTATTCAAAAGAAGCCTTCCTCTCAGCAGCAAGCGTCATCCCCCATAAACTTGAGAAAAAGGAAATTTCTTGGGACTCTTTCATTTCACATCCTAATTTTGCCACTGCTTCTTCATCCCATGCGCCTCCTTCACCATCCACTCATCATCTCTCTCCTCCTTCTAGTAAACCCACTCCTAAGAAGAAAAAATATCTTATGATTGAAACTGAAGAAGAGCAAAGTGAGAAAGAGAAAAATAGTGATCAATAAGAACACAGTGAAAGAGGGAAAAAAAGTGATGAGGAAGGAAAGAATTAAGAATCCAAGCATAGCAGTGAACATGAAGAAGGAAATGATGAAGAGATGGAACAAGTTGATGAGGAACACAGCAGTCACAAAGAGGAAACTATTGGCAGCCCACACAGCAGTGAGCATGATGATGATGAGGCACAAAACATTGAGGATACAGAGCCTAACAGTCCTGAAGAAAGCAGGGAAAAAAATGAACGAGGCAGCCCTCAAGGAGACATACAAGGTGACAGCAAAGGCACTTATGAGAAAGGTCAAGACAGTCCTCAAAGGGACACTTATGACGAAAAATAGGAAAGCCCACCATCCAGCAAGGATGATGACAAACAAAGCCCAAACAGTGAGAATTCTAAAGAAGGCAGCCTTCAAAAGGAGGAAAACAGTGACAAAGATGATGAGGGGAGAAGTAAAGGCAAAGACCAAATAGAGCATGTGTTAGCTACCTCTCCTAGGCAAGGGGCCATGCTTTCTTCTCCAAACGTAACAATACCTCAAACATCAAGAAAGAAAGTGACTCAAATTGTAACTCCAAATGTTATTAGAGCACTCTGAAGCAAAGGCAAGTTTCCCAAGCAATCCATTGTTGAATTACCAAAGAAGAGGAGAACCAAGAAGGCCACCCAAAGCAAGGGAAAAGAGAAAGAGGAAAGTAGCCATGAGAAAGAAAGGGATTTTGATATAATTCAGATAAATAGTGATGATAGTGACAATGAGGCTAGAATCCTTGAGTCCCTTTTGAAAAATAGAGAAGAATAAATTAATGATCTAAGAACTCATCTAGAGAGGTCTAAATACCTCATACATTTTCTGCAGACACAAAACAAGCAAATGAATGTCCACATGGCAATTTATGAGACACGGGCTATAAAGTACCAAAAGGAAGCCTCCAAAGCGCAAATTAAGTTGGAAGAACTTATTGGTGAATTCAATGACACTAAAAAAGAAGATCAGCCAAGGAGGAAGAGGCTTAGGACTATGGGACTCAAAAGAGCTTTGGAGAAACAGAAAGAGGAAGAGGCTGCCCTTTTCCGATCCTTTCCTCTTACTACTTTATTCACCCAAGAAATAGAAAACAATAGAGAAGCATGGCTTGAAAGGGTGAATAAAAACTTGGAGAATAAGTTGGAAAGAGCTAATAGAGACTTAAGCCTTCAAAGGAAAATGATTGGGCATTATAAGAAACTAAATCAATTTGCCTGAAGGAAATTGAAGGTTACACAAGAAAAGCTCAAGGTGGCGAAAGAGGCGCCCAAGACAAAAAGTGAAGAAAGGCATATCAAGGCTTTTAAATTTTTACCTCTGCTTCTTAGCATGCTTCGAAAAACCTGAGGGTCATGCTCGCCAAAATTGGGCATAATTCAACAAGATTTTGTTTTTTGGCATTTTTTGGGCTTTTTGCAAAAAAATCATGGGCATCGCCATTTTAGTTTGAAGCATCCTCAAAGGTTGAAAGTGGTATCATTGGGTGCATTAATTTCAGGGACATCTACTCAGCAAATTTCAGATCAATTGAAGATGTTTTGGTCCCCAAAGTGGCGAAAAATGTATCATATTTTCTTTAACACTCCCTCGCATATCAAGAAAGGCTAATTTCTCGCGTTTTTTTCACACGTACCTCAGATTTTCGTTGTGCTTCCAAATTAATGTTTGGGGAAGAAAGTATTTTCAGAAACTAGACATCCAGGGCTTTCCAACGCGCCATCACGGGCCTTGTTTTGACAGCAGAACGTCCTCCAAAAGTTGCCCACAGGACAGCGAATTTTCTGCTGCTATATTTCTAAAGCATTTTTGTGAAAAATGCAGTTTTCTGAAGTGGCTTTTCCAAATGTGCGTTTAGCCTTTTTTAGCCATTTTCAGTTGGGAAAAGTCAATTTAATTTCATTTTTTAGCATTTTTAGGATATTTTTCAAGATATTTTGTGCCTTGTGCTTTGCAAAGCCTCAAGGAAAAAATCAGATATTTTTGATGGGCCAATGAGCTTGCTAGTTGCACTAGGAGGTTCTCCTTCATCTTGGCCTATATATTCCAAGATATTTCATTTTAAACAAGGTTGAACTTGATGATATAGAGCAATATATGGTTATAAAAGCATGGAAGAAATACTTTGTCTCATGCATTGGATAGTTTCTTGAATCTTTTGGATGATGAAAGAGGACTGTTGTTGGATTCCTTGACTTGGTAAAATGGTATAGTGTCCCTCTCTATTATGTTTCCTTATTTTTCATACATGTTTCACATTCTTTGCTTGTTGTAAGAAAGTAGAGAATAGATTTGAGACATGCCCATGGAGGCACCTCAAATTTTCTGATTCATTACAGCTTCTATGTTTGTCTTCTTTCTTAGTTATGTCAAATGAATTCTTAAATGCTCTTTGATACCCTAAGAACTTGTTTTCAGTTTCATTTATGGTTTTTATGCATGCTAAGTATCATTCACGGTATGCCCTGCTTACTCATGGCTAGTCAAAGTTCCATCTCTGAAACCTTTCTTTGAATGTTTGATTGTCCTAGTTGAACCAAAGAGGTCTTGTATCGATCTTGCCCTTTGCCTAAAACTATGCAATCTTAGTTCAAAGTGCCTGATAGCTCAAAATACTATGTCTAGGAGTTCCCTCTTAGTAGCTTGAGTTATTTGTTTGTCTTAATTGTTTTTCCCCAAAGTTTGATAGTGATTTTCCTAAAGTTAGAGATTCATATATCTCTATGTATCGCTTAAATGTTTATTTTATGCATCTATCAATTTTAAGCTACATTTATCGTGATTAATGGTTAGCCCTACCACATATATGTCTGATGTAGAACTATTCATGTTTAAAAGTCTTTGTCCTTCACAAAAATTAGTGTCCATCCCACTTCATTCCACCTAAAGATCCTTTTTACCTTGATCAAATCGGCCCTTCAATATACCTTGTATCACCATCTAAGGCTTTCTCGACCTTTTCGACCCCATAGCCTAGTTGATCTAACAATATTTTTATCTATTTATTCTTTGATCAATTCCTCCCTCAAAAACCTCAAAACAAAACCAAAAACCATACTTGACAACTAGCCTAAAATAAAAAACATAAGAAGCAAACAACTATACATCCCTTGCACAAATAGAGAGAGGCCTCTCTATGTCCAGGAAGGCTAGGTCCTTTGGCTCCAAAGTTGGTTTGATGTTACCCTGTCACTTGGCTTTCCAATCAGCCAAATCACGGGACCCTAACATAATGGTGATCACGGTGGGACCTTCTGAGTTAGTGACAATCTAAGTATACCTTAGGACTTCAGAATCCCTCAACATAAAATTTTTATCAAAGAGTAGAATCTAGTTGTCTCACCATCCTAGCAAAATGATGACCCAGTTATAGGATACTCTTACAAACCTTGGGGCTACATAAAGACTCATAAAACCCCAAAAAACATCCCTAGATTGGCTTTTCCAGTTATTGGTGGTGGACCATAAGTACATCTCTATAAAAACAACAAAAAATCCACCTAGCGACTCCACTAGCCTCCAGTAGGCCTAATACTCCATAAAAACCAAAAAATTTCATAAACCATACTTTTCTGTTGACTCATCTTAACAAAGGAGTTCATCAGTTTAATCTGAACTCCTAGCGGATAAAATTCTAGAATTAGATAGTGTCATTTTTCAAAAATATTATGCCAAAGGGTTGCTAGTCTTATTGCACCCAAAAGAAGAAAAAATGTTAGGAAATGTAGCTGGGTGGGTAGAAATTACTTTTATGCTAATCATGCTGTCAATTTTCAGAAATAGCATCAAGAAATAAAGAAATGTGTGCCAATGGATAAGGCATTGGTCTTCAAAAGCTATAGATCTGAAATTCTGGACACCTCCTGAAAAGGAGCTGCCCTCCCCAAATGGAGCCACTATTAGTCATCATTATTTTCACCTGTTGATGATGACTATTTTCTTAAGCTAAGTTTTCTAGAAGTTGATCTCCAAACTATCAAATTTGTCATCTAGAAAACACCCCAAAACAATTTTTGTCCTGCTACCCCTTCTGGTCAACCTATGATGAGAAAAAACCCATTTGTCAATACCTATCTGGTTTCAATCAAATAATCTTGTCCATAGTTGCCATAGCTAAAGGTTATATGTTGTCATTTACCCTTATTCCCCAAGTCATTCATTATCCAACTGTTGATCAAATTTTTGCAACCCTATCTCTAGTCATATGTCATTTGGAGATCTAATCATACCAAAGAAAACACTCAGAACATGTCAATATCGCCCCTAAGTTAGATAGTGGTGCTTTAGGAAATCCCTTCCTTGGCAAAAACATCCTAAACCAAAAGCCTCTATTCAGTACCATCCAGCCCAGAATTAGCACCTAATCTGTAAAAACAAATCTTCATCCATCCATAGGTCGTGCCACTTAGAGGTCTTTCTGTCTCAGTCCGGAAGAAATTCTACAAAGATCCAAAACAGAAGAAGATAAGTATGTTCACTGTCTAAAAAAAAATACTTAAGGTCAGGAAAAATCTCCATAATACCCCAAGGAAGCTCTTCAAGGTTCAAAGTCATATGTTTGTTACATCTCTACAGGGGTGTGATTGCAACAATGATCAATGTGTAAAAGAGAAAAAGAACAAGGTCAAAAGGGTCCTTCATGCTAAAATAACTTTCCCTCAGTAAAACAAATGAAATACAGTAAGCAAAGGGCTACCAATGGGTATGGTTTGAAAGCCAAATCTACCTAAAGAACAGAGAGAGGCCTCCAAGTCATATAAAGGCAAAAAGTTAATGTTATGCTGCTCAGCAGTATTTCAACATCTCCTCCAAAAAGCAAATCCAACATGCCTATGCAAATACAGTAAAGGGAGGTTAGTCAAATATGTCTAGCAAGAAAATACTCTCCATATTTAAATCACATGGTTTCTAGTCTAAGGTTCACAAGGATGTTTTACAAAGGATATATATCTCAGACCATGTCTCATAAAGAAAAATGTCAAATTTCACCTTCTTGCCCATTTGATATGATAACAAGTAGACATGATTTGCATAAAGATGACACAGTTTGAAAAAGATGAAATGCCATATCTACAGTGCTAACCTCCTTCATTAAACGCAGATGGTTAAGAGCACAGTAAGAACCTCCTCCAGAAAAAGAGCAGATGGTTGGGAACATAATAGGACCTCCTTCATTGAAAAGTAGATGGTTAAAGGCACAGTGTAACCTCCTTCATTAAAAAAGCAGAGGGTTAAGGTGTCAAAGTGATTTCATAAATTGTGAGTCACCTCCTTCCAAGGGATGAACAAAATATGCATCAATTGTCTTTCATATAGTTTTTGAGAAATATTTTCCTTTTGAAAGATAGGTTTGAAAACAATGATAAAACAATAAAGGTTCACAGGTTGAAAACCTATTTCACATCAAACAAAAAGATGGCTTTCTGATGTTATAAAGTCTCTGTCCCCTCTGTTTATAAAGGCCTCCTTCAAAACTATAAAAGGGGTGAAACTTGGGCTAAGGACCTTCATCTACAGTCAAAATGTACCATCAAATGGTGGGAGACAAAGTTTAAAGGGCACAAGAAATTACATTTTTAAATGTTTTAGCCAGAGAATAAAACCTCCCCTCACTTCATAAACAAAAAATGTTTTCATTGTGATTTTGAAACCACATCAAGGTTTGTTGAGATTTTATCCTTGGTAAATAAACAAAAAGGCATAAAACCCCTCTAAAGGGTTGTAAAGGCATTAAAGCTTTTTTGTTTTTTAAAAAAGGAGGAAGAGGTCTTTTAAAAAGCCCTCACCAAGTTCAAGACTCAAAACAAACATTCCTTAGCCTCCTTACTGAAGAAAGGAAGAATTTTTTCGAGCGATTTTGAAGTTCTCGAGCTTAAATCTCTGCGCGGCGCAGCTGTGAGTGCCCGACTGAAGGAAATTCACTGAGGCGTGGCGCGCCTGTAGCTTCGCGCGGCATGCCTGTGCCGGCGGTCACTGGGCACCCGAGGCAGACCCGACACCTCTTCTGCGCGACGCATTCAGCTCTAAATGCCCGCTCATCCACCGGTTCTCAACGTGTCTCCTTGTACACTGCACCAATGATCAAAGTGCCTAACAAACTCATTTTTAAGGTATTCCTCACTCCTTGGTCATATTTTGAGTTCAAAAGAGGGTTTTAATCAGCATTTTCAAAGGAAAATAGGTGTTTTCTTGTGTTATGAAATAGTGAAGGATTTATACAGTCTCCAGTGGAAAACAGGTTTTGCAAAGAGTTCAAATCAGTTTAAAAGAGTCACTTGATTATGATTTCAAGGATAAAAAATGGTTAGAGGATAGGGTTCCTGTCAAGTTTAAAGGAGTTGTTCTTGCTGTATATTGTGAAGGATAAAAGACAGATTTTGAAAGTGAATGTGCTGTGTGTCAAAATCAAAGGATAGATTTCTCCAAAATCCACAAACAGTCCTTATAAAAAACCCTCATTCCTCAAACACAAATGCTGAAGGGGTGAAATGGTTTTCATTTAACTCATACCTATTTGTTAAACTACATAAAACAATGATCCTTAAGGGAGATAGATTTTGTTTTGACAGGCCTATTACTCAATAACAAGGGGGGGTGCTTTTATCTTTTAGAAAAATAATAATCATCCACAAAGAGGCAGTCTTATTCAAAATGTAGAAACAGTGTTTTCTAAAGGGTACAGTCTATGTTTTAGATCAGCCCATTAAAACAGTGCTACCAAAAGAGACATTTTTTTCAAAGGAACCTCTTTATTGCTTCAAACAACCACAGTAAACAGTGAAATAAGGGAGAGGGATTCATATTGGCAGGGTCAAAGAGAGTTGGTTTCATTGGAACAAACTTGTGGGCTAACTAAAGGACAGACTTGGTTTTTCTCAAAGAGTAAAGGGTGTGTTGATTGAATATTTATCTCAGTGAACATTTGAGACAGTTTTCCTTGGTGAATCAGCCAAGGATCTCAGAAGCAAAATGCCTCCTAAACAAAATAACAGGAGTGGTCCTCACAAAAGGTATGAACCTTTTTCAACTGAGGAAGTAAATTCCTCTCCTTCGGTGCTCTTTAACTTTCATGAAGTAAGATGTTTGGAATTTTGTCAAAAGGTTGAGGAGGTGAAAATTTATCTTCACTTGACACATTTGTTTGCTTTAAGGCTGCAAGGGAAGCATGTTCATCTAGCAAGTTTAGACTTCAAACTCTCTCCTAGATATATCTCCAAAGCTACCAAAATTCCATATGTCGGAGAAAAATGGTTTAAGCAAAGCTACCTAGATTCAGATCAATACAAACCCTTCTTGAAACCAGAACATCGGGATGCATTCCCATCTATTTTTCCTTTTTCCTATTTGTTGACCGGCTATGCTCCTCTCATGAAGATCATCATGAATTATTTCACATGCGAATGGAGGTTTTTCCAGGTTTATGCTTATCATATCATTCTACTCATGCACTTCACAAGAACCCAATTGCTAAACCTACCATTTTTCCTCTGTAGAAGCATTGACGAAATGGATTCTACTGTTCAAAAGTAGCCTTCCTCTCAGTAGCAAGCTTGTCTTTTTCATAATTCCCTTATCAAGATCATCATCCCCCATAAACTTGAGAAAAAACGGAATTTATTGGGACTCTTTCATTTCACATCCCGATTTCGCCACTGCTTCTTCATCCCATGCGCCTCCTTCACCATCCACTCATCATCTCTCTCCTTCTTCTAGTAAACCCACTCCTAAGAAGCAAAAATATCCTATGATTGAAACTGAAGAAGAGAAAAGTGAGAAAGAGCAAAACAATGATCAAGAAGAACACAATGAAAGAGGGCAAAAAAGTGATGAGGAATGACAGAATAAAGAATCCAAGCACAACAGTGAACATGAAGAAGGAAATGATGAAGAGATGGAACAAATTGATGAGGAACACAGTAGTCACAAAGAGGAAACTATTGGCAGCCCACACAGCAGTGAGCATGATGATGATGAGGCACAAAACATTGAGGATATAGAGCCTAACAGTCCTGAAGAAAGTAGGGACAAAAGTGAACAAGGCAGCCCTCAAGGAGACATACAAGGTGACAGCCAAGGCACTTATGAGGAAGGTCAAGACAGTCCTCAAAGGGAAACTTATGATGAAAAACAGGAAAGCCCACCAGCCAGCAAGGATGATGACAAACAAAGCCCAAGCAGTGAGCATTCGAAATAAGGCAGCCTTCAAAAGGAGGAAAATAGTGACAAAGATGATGAGGGGAGCAGTAAAGGCAAAGACCAAATAGAGCATGTGTTAGTTGCCTCTCCTAGGCAAGGGGCCATGCTTTCCTCTCCAAAGGTAACAAAACCCCAAACATCAAGAAAGAAAGTGGCTCAAATTGTAACTCCAAATGTTACCAGAGCACTCCGAAGCAAAGGCAAGTTGCCCAAGCAATCCATTGTTGAATTACCAAAGAAGAGGAGAACCAAGAAGGCCACCCAAAGCAAGGGAAAAGAGAAAGAGGAAAGTAGGCATGAGAAAGAAAGGGATTTTGATATAATTCAAATCAACAGTGATGACAGTGACAATGAGGCTAGAATCCTTGAGTCCCTTTTGCGAAATAGAGAAGAAAAAATTCATGATCTAAGAACTGACCTAGAGAGGTCTAAAGACCTCATACATTTTCTGCAGACACAAAACAAGCAAATGAATGTCCATATGGAAATTTATGAGACACGAACTATCAAGTACCAAAAGGAAGCCTCCAAAGCGCAAATTAAGTTGGAAGAACTTATGGGTGAATTTAATGACACTGAAAAAGAAGATCAGCCAAGGAGGAAGAGGCCTAGGACTATGGGACTCAAAATAGCTTTGGAGAAATAGAAAGAGGAAGAGGCTGCCCTTTTCTGATCATTTCCTCTTACTACTTTATTCACCCAAGAATTAGAAAACAATAGAGAAGCATGGCTTGAAAGTGTGAATAAACACATGGAGAATAAGTTGGAAAGAGCTAATAGAGACTTAAGCCTTCAAAGGAAAATGATCAGGCATTATAAGAAACCAAATCAATTTGCCCGAAGGAAATTGAAGGTTACAGAAGAAAAGCTCAAGGTGGCGCGAAAGAGGCGCCCAGTACAAAAAATGAAGAAAGGCATGTCAAGGCTTGAAATTTTGGCCTCTACTTCTCAACATGCTTTTGAAAACCCATGAGGCTCATGCTCGCCAAAATTGGGCATAATTCGACAACTTTTTGTTTTTTGGCATTTTTGGGCTTTTTGCAGAAAATCATGGGCATCGCCATTTTAGTTTTAAGCATCCTCAAAGGTTGAAAGTGGTATCATTGGATTCATTAATTTTAGGTACATCTACTCAGCAAATTTTATATCAATTGAAGATGTTTTGGTCCCCCAAAGTGGCGAAAAACAGTCACTTTTTCAACACTCTGCCTCGCATATCATCAAAGGCTAATTTCTGGGTTTCTTCACACAAGTCAGATTTTCACAGGCTTCTATTGATCAGTTTGAGGAAAAAAAGGCATTTTTAGAAACTAAAAATCCAGGGCTTTCCAACGAGCCATCTCAGGCCTCGTTTCAACATCAAGAAGTCCTCCAAAGTTGCCCACAAGACAGGGAATTTTCTGATGCTATATTTCTAAAGCATTTTTGTGAAAAATGTAGTTTTCTGAAGTGGCTTTTCCAAATGTGCGTTTAGCCTTTTTTGGCCATTGTCAATTGGGAAAAGTCAATTTAATTTCCTTTTTTAGAATTTTTAGGATATTTTTATAGATATTTTGTGCCTTGGGCTTTGCAAAGCCTCAAGGACAAAATCAGATATTTTTGATGGGCCAATGAGCTTGCTAGTTTCACTAGGAGGTTCACCTTCATCTTGGCCTATATATTCCAAGCGATTTCATTGTAAACAAGGCTAAACTTGATGATATAGAGAAATATATGGTTATATAAGCTTGGAAGAAATACTTTGTCTCATGCATTGGATAGTTTCTTGAATGTTTTGGATGATGAAAGAGGACTGCTGTTAGATTTCTTGACTTGGTAAAATGGTATAGTGTCCCTCTCTGTTATGTTTCCTTAGTTTTCATACATATTTCACGTTCTTTTCTTGTTGTAAGACAGTAGAGAATAGATTTGAGACATGCCCATGGAGGCACCTCAGATTTCATGATTCATTACAGCTTCTATGTTTGTCTTCTTTCTTAGTTATGTCATATGAATTCTTAAATGCTCTTTGATACCCTAAGAACTTGTTTTCAGTTTCATTTATGGTTGTTATGCATGCTAAGTATGATTCACGGTATGCCCTGCTTACTCATGGCTAGTCAAAGCTCCATCTCTGAAACCTTTCTCTGGATGTTTGATTTTCCTAGTTGAACCAAAGAGGTCTTGTATCGATCTTGCCCTTTTCCTAAAACTCTGCAATCTTAGTTCAAAGTGCCCGATAGCTCAAAATACTATGTCTAGGAGTTCCCTCTTAGAAGCTTGAGTTATTTGTTTGTCTTAATTTTTTTTCCACAAAGTCTGATAGCAATTTTCATAAAGTTAGAGAGTCATATATATCTATGTATCACTTGAATGTTTATTTTATGCATCTATCAGTTTGAAGTTACATTTATCGTGATTAATGGTTAGCCCTACCGCTGTTGTAGAACTATTTATGTTTAAAAGTCTTTGTCCTTCACAAAACTTAGTGTCCATCCCACTTCATTCCACCTAAAGATCCTTTGTACCTTGATCAAATCGGCCCTTCAATATACCTTGTATCACCATCTGAGGCTTTCTCGACCTTTTCGACCCCATAGTCTATTTGATCTAACAATATTTTTATCTATTTAGTCTTTGATCAGTTCCTCCCTCAAAAACCTAAAAACAAAACCAAAAACCATACTTAAAAACTAGCCTAAAATCAAAAACATAAGAAGCAAACAACTATACATCCCTTGCACAAAGAGAGCGAGCCCTCTCTGAGTCCAGGAAGGCTAGGTCCTTGGGCTCCAAAGTTGGTTTGATGTTACCCTGTCACTTGGCTTGCCAATCAGCCAAATCACGAGACCCTAACACTATTGTTGGAACCTTTGCTGTTGTTGCTGTCGGAACCTTTACTGCGACTGCTGGAAACAGGGTCGCTCTTCTCGACTGCAGAAGGAGCACTTTGGTTGGAGAGTTTCTACAATTTAGTCTAGCGGAGTCCAGCCACACTGGTGGGTTCCTCTTTGAAGGAAACAGTTATGGTAGCAGTGACGCACGGGCATTCCAGGGTGCACAGGAAGTGAAATTGAGCCAAATGGGTGGAAGGCGAAGAGGCAATCGTTTCCAGCTGAGGCAGTGGTGGATTTGTGGTCATGGCAGAGGTGTGCAGATCAGATGGATGGGACTGGCTTGAAGTTCCAACACATCCGCGCCCACTACGAGTGGCTAGATATCGACCATGGGAATGCTCCAGGGAGGAGGGAGGAGTGCCAGAGTGGGACGAGGGAGAGGAGTGAGCAGCTCGCCCTCTGCTGTTACCGCATCTACAGCGCATGCAGTGTGGAAGACGAGGCATGGCGGAGTAGTGGGGAGGGTGAGTGCTCTGAGTCGAAGAAGCAGTGGGGTGATGGAACCAAGGGTCCGGGGGCACTGAAGTAGGGGTGAAGCTGTTCACTGAGGTGAAATGCAGACGACAGAGAAGGCTCTGTGAGAAATGGAGGCCAGGGAGCACCTCAATACAGCAGAGGAGACTGCAACGTCTCCCTATAGGCGTGCAAGAGCTCGACTTCGTGACTCCAGGGGGGAAATTGCAGCTTAGAGGCTGAGGAGAAGGAGGTAGATGACCAGACGAAGGAGGAAAACAACAAATCGAAGGAGGAAAACAACTCTAAGCATTCATTTTGAAGGGATGGCAATGGCCTCAGCAACTGGACTGAATTAAATGGCAAGTGTGGGGGCGGCTGGAGCTATTTAATGCTCGCCGCTAAGACCTATGGGTGGCCATGAGGCTATGCCACTTGCCAGCCCAAAAGCCTGCCCCGTCGTCAGCTGTGATGAACACCCGCATCTGGGAGACTATTGATTAAAATGTTGTAACCCAAGATGAAAATGTATTGGACAGTCATTGTTGACCTTGATTAATAAAAGTATTCTGATCCCTTCCCTTGTGAATGTTTGCTTGACATATTGTTATGGTTTTACCATGTATATTTTGTCTCTCGTTTTGTGTGCATTTTTTCTTTCTTGTTCAATTAAGCTTACAAGCTTAAAATATAACAATTTGTGGGATGTTAAAGAATACCTTTGATTACACTAGATATTGAAAAATCCCCCACCCCCAAATACTTGAATGCTAATTGGGATTAGGGGTACATTTCGTTTGTCCCGAGAAACAATGAGCCAAAGCTGAAGGAGGATTGAGCACAATGGATAAAAACATTGGACGTTGGAGGCAAAAAACACTTCAAGAAGCAGTTATCAAGCTAGGAGAGTCACAACAAGAAGCCAGTAAGAAAATTGTTGATTTGAGGGGTTGTTAGACCCATCAAGTTGTTGGGAAAGCAAATGTGTATTTAGATGTGTTATCACTTCCCCCCGCTTCCCAAGGTTGAGAATGGAATTGAAGGAAGATAACAACAAACCAACCTTTAGGTTAGGTAGCTAGCCCTTCCAAAACCAGAGAGGGCTCTCTCAATGTCAATTTTATAGTCAGTGAGATAAATCTAGGTATAATGATCTTAGGATATTTTTGATGCTTAGTAGATTAGCGTTTTGTTTATTTGAAGTTTTTTTCTAGATAGGAATGACAGTAAAGGAACTAAGTCTAGGGTTTAGGTCTGATTTCAAAGGTTAAGTTGCAGAAACAATGATGAGGCCAGATAGATAAACTTAGGATCATACTTAATTTGTCAGTTTGTATAGTTTTTGAAAAGAGAGACTCAGAATTAGCATGTTAAATGAATTCATTCATCAGAAGAGTAGACACATCTATGAAAATCTTATAAAACAAAGCATAGAAAGCAATTATTTATGTTCATAGACTCATAAGATTAACTTTCAGAAGCATACATGTGATGGAAAGATAACATAACATTTAATTTTATGAAATAACAAAGAAGAAACAAAGCTCAAAATAATACCACTGGAGTCCTAAGATTATAGCTGCAACATCCTTTGATTGCACTGAAAAAAAAAAAAAAAAAGAGTTTGTACAATAGCTCCACTACAAATAACAACTATCCAACCCTTAAAATGGATTGAGTTGGACTACATATAGGAAAATAAGAGTCATGACACCTCATAGGGTCTAAATCCTATCCAAAAAGAATCATAATTATATCAGATGAGTCACTTCCTAGAATCTAGGGAAGTTAGAAACTATTCCCTCAAATTTAGCTAAAGACTAGGAGTGTGTGTCGCCAACCACCTTTGGTTGTGTTGATGATGATGATGTGTTATGAACAATAGGTGGACTAGTAGAAGGCGTTGATGCTACTTTCTCCATGAAAGTTTCCCAGGTCATATTATTTGTTGAGAGTTGGTGAAAAACAACTAGCTTGACCAAACCATGGTGGAACAAACTAGGATGGTGAATTTTACCTTTTCTTTGTACCTTTTCAGCCATTTTGACCAAAATCCTCAATAAATAGTTAGATAAATTAAGTGATTTGGTGGTTGTGAAGTGCCTTAGTAACCTGACATGGTATTGGTACAATCTTGAAAATCTTCCTTCGCATGTAAATATTTCATGATTAGCTTCATTAATGGGGAATACTTATCAAGTAAATGCATGAAAGGAAAAACATGCTCAGGTCCATTTCTGCAATGAGGTTTTAGGAACATTGGGTAATTCTCAAGGTCCAATTCCATGCCTTTGAACCAGACTTCTCCTTCATTTGGAATACCCGTTGCTAAAGTGATAGCATCTGCTGATAAATTGAATTCAATGCCTGCTATGATGGCCTTTTCTCTGTTGAAGCTAGTGGCAAAAAGGCTAGTTAATTGAGCATGACAACCTACCTCCATGATTCTCTCACAAAACCTCAAACAACCATTATTTTCAAAACAACTCTTGGCATAAGGGGAAGCATTGAGTTCTTGTAAAGTGGATGCCTCAAACCTGGAATGGTGACCTCCCTTATGAATCTTCTTTTCACCCTCCATAGTTCTTTTGAACAGGATAAAACCCTAGCTAGATGGAGTGGGTAGGCAAAGTGAATTTTCAAAAAACAAGGGATAGGAATAAGGTGTGTCTAGGGGCTAAGATGAGGTGTAAGGAAGCTAAGGAAATTTCCCCCAAAAATTGAGGAGGTATGGTGATGTGTTAGCTTTAGGATACAAGTGAAATTTCTTGAAATGGGTATGAGGAGATTGACTAAAATGTGAAAACACAGGGATTTTCTAGTTTTCATGTGGAAATGTAGTGGGAAATTAGGGTTTTTATGGGAATAATGGTAAAGAGGATTGTGAGTGATAGGGAGTGTTAGTTTAGGGTCTGTCGAGGATATGTGAAGGTCTTGGATGGTGGAATGAGGGTTTTAAATAATTGAAACCAATTAAGAATGAAAGGCACTAAAAATGTAGTGGAGCAAAAACCCTAAGGAAGGAATCCACTCATATACTGACGATTTGACTTGAGAAAGGTATTGGGAGTGTCCACTTACTGATTTAGGAGGCCTCAGAAGCTTTATGCACTTGTTTTGAAGCTTGAATGGCTGACTTGGAGGCTAAAACCCAAAAGCGTAGTGCCTTTGTAGCGCAGTAGTAGAAACGTATCACCAACACGCAAAAACATCGCGTCGGTACTTAGAAATGTCGTGTTGCCTTCCAGGAGCGTAGCAGAATGAGTTTTCTTGCAAATTTATTTGGTTTTCTTCCACCTTTGGCAGTTGTTGAGTATTCTGAATGTGAGAGAGGAGCTCTATCAAACAAGAGAGGATAAAATGAGTTGAAGAAGTCACTTTTTCACCTTTATAACATCATAAAGCACCTTTTTTGTCTTTTAGTGAAATCATGAACTTTTGAGAAAACTTTATTTTTTTTTAACAATTTGACAATGTAACAAGATTTGAGAGAAGATAAATTGTCTTTCTTTAGTTTCCTACCTATGCTAACTCCCTTTGAAGATAACTTGTATGTTGAAAATGACTCTTTGTTCGCCCTCTTTATGACAAAATTTGGACATTTATGGTGGCAAAACAAAAGACACCTAGACACTGACCTACGTGAAAGCATGGTGACTGATGATAATGGATGATATGAACTCTAAGATGATAATGACCATGAATAGAGTGGAGGGAGTATCATTTTAGACCTAGACATATTTAGGGAACAAAATTTTATTTGAAAACTCACTTGAAAATATAAAATTTTGACCTAGGACCACTACTAAGTAAACCTGAAAAGAGTATTTTTTATCATTGAATATTGGACACTAACATTGGCTCCAACTGGGGATGGCAGCTCCTTCAGGAGGTGTCAACACTGTAGAATAGGTATCCTCATCCATTAGGTAATGGAATCACTGCATCTACAATCCTCAAACTGGCTCAAATCAAACTGAAAGTTGAACTATGCATCATAAAATGCAAACTCTACTGTAAACTGACATTGAAAAACATGCTCAGAATGTTGAGCTTATTCATCACACCTTACCTACTCTAAATTTTCCATAAATCACTTGATTAAGTGAAGTCGAAGATCCAATTGAACTAATCAAGTAAATGACTACTTAACTGATTCTTGTATTCAACTCCACCAGGCATAATGAGAGATTGAGTAAATGGCAACTCAAAATGAAATATGAGCCCAAAACTTGTGTTGGTGAACAAAAAAAAATCCACCTTTTTTTATGCTTTCAAAATGCTGCCCAAGGGGTCTTGAAAATCATGAAACATTACCCATTGTTGATCAAAAAAAAAAAGGGGAGATGCTTTCAAATATAATGGATCATTATTCTTCTTCATTTGGTTGATCCTTCTTAAATAGAAATGCAAGAATGTGATCTTCGATATCATCAAATCAAAGACAAGATTTGTATGTTCTTGCCAATCTTCAATTGAGGTAGCAAAATCAAAATCAACACAAATATCTACAAGTGGCTTTTCATGTATATCAGAAAGAGAATCGTCTTCTCTTTGAAAAAATTCTATATCTTGATCATTTGAATATTGTTGAACATGTTCATCAAACTCAAGACAAAAAACCTGGTGTACATTGTTTTTTACCTCAACGGATAAATCATGACTCTCTAGAGTTTCTATATAAGTAAACTCAAAATTTTGATCAGCACATATTTCTTCCTAAATTAAAAACTCAGAAGAGGAAAGGGATGAAGGGTAGCTCGAAAGAACATCTTCATATATATCTTGATCGCTTGAAAATTGGCAAGATTGCTGCAAATTATCATCAATTTCGAAAGATGGAAGATCAATGTCATCCTTTGAAGAATTCTTCTCTAGTTCGTTGTCATCCAGGGTAGAATCCATGATCTTCTCATGGCAGTGAAAATGGTTTTCTTCAAAGCATCCAAGAGTTCATCATCCATAAATTATTCATTGCCATAAGCACTTTCCATCTCTTGAATAAAATTCTCAAAGCGATCACAACAATCCTCAATCATAAGCAAAGAAGGATAGGATTCTCTATACTTCTCAAAAAATACTGAGTGAAAATCCTTGAGAGAATAAATACAAGCAGGGGGCAACATTTCATACCAAAACCATGCTCTTTCTCCTAATGTGATCATGAACATCTTCTTTAAACAATCTTCATGAAAATTAATCCTTAGCTTATGCACATGCATATGAAATCTTATTAAATGAAGTGTAGCATCATCACCTTTTCCATCTCTGAATTTTGGCAAGTATGTTTGCAAATCTACCTGAGGAATACGATTTAGAAAGCCTGGAACATGATCTCGATACATAGGATCATATCTTCTAGACTAAGAACTCATCTTGAAAACAATAAATTCACCAAAACGTTTTCAATTTACCGGATTTTGGAAGTGGAGTCATCATGAAAACTCTGAACTTTTGGATTCTTTGACACTGGAGTCGCCAGGTGAAAGATGCACAACCTTCTTGTGCCTAACCACTGTTCACCATCAGCAATCAGAGCTAACATTTGTCGTTATTTTTCGGAAAAGATTTAACCTTCACTCCCCAGAAACGGCAGCAAAAATGTTATCACTTCCCCTCGCTTCCCAAGGCTAAGAATGAAACTTAAGGAAGATAACCACAAACCAACCTTTAATTATTAAAGCATTATACATCTTCTTGGAGGTATAATTATTTGCAATGTAAGGAATGAGATGATCTATAATGGAGTCCACTATTAGACTCATGTAAATAAGGCCATTATCCTTGAACTTCTCCTTTCTAGTTGCATTATTTTGTTCAATAGTATTTCCTATCACAATATCCAACACTTTGTTCTTGGAAAGAATACTATCTATTATGACTTTCCAAGCTCTGAAGTTTGACACTCCCTCTAGATTGGATTCATATTTCATGGAGGAAGCCATAGATGCCAATGTAAGAAGGAATTTAACAAAATTCTCTCTCTAGGGTTTTTGCAAAAGTAATCTCAATGTTCCTTGCTTTCACCAATGTTATGATTCCATGTTGATTTTTATTGCAATTAGGTTTAACACAATATTTTTGAAATTCTAATAATTAATTTTGATGTAGACCTTATTTTAACTTGTTCCAATATATCATTCGACAATTATACTTTAAAAATTCAACATAAAGAACAATAGAATAATAGATATCACAATGCACAAAAGAGAACAAGATTTACTCTAGGAAAACCCACTACGGGGAAAAACCAAAAACCTTTTGAATAGATAAATTATTCTTGTTTAATGAGAGACACACCTAGACCTATTGTCAAACTTGGTCTTCTCCTCCAAGTTAAGTCACCCAAATTGATCTTGCACTTTTCTCTTGATCCTGCACTTCAAGGTGTTTGATCCTTTCCATTATGATTTCTCTATTAGGCTCAGATCCATATCTGATGTGTCCAATCGTAGCATGACATCTTCTAACTTTGTACCCTGCAATTTGGATCCAAGTTCAAAGAGACACTTGCTTTTTTCATCTTCCTTCTGAATAGCCTTTGACTGTTGAAGGATAACATGGACCTTTTGAGAGAAAGGCCTGTTGTTCTGCTCTTGCTTCTGATATGTATGTTGTTTCCATTTGTGATCCACATAAGTATTGTAGCCCAAAAAATTGACTGATGTATCATTATGCTAATTCCTGTGGCATTTCCAAAAGTAAAAAGATGACATTGTGGTTTGGTATCAATGGATCTCAATACTTACTCTTTCTTCTCTCTCCTCACATTTCTTCAATAAAATTGATTTGCCCCCTTTGAGAATTCGATCTATTCTGGGCTTGAATCTTCAACCTCCATAAAGAAATTGAATACCTTCAAGTAATAATAGTGGAGGAAAATAATAACCCAATTCAACAACCCCTAGTGCAAAAGAAATCAATTCCCCCAAAGCACAATAATTATTCAAAATATTTAACCATTCACCTTTTCTTTTTCTTTTTCTTTTTTCTTTAAATAAAAACCCAAAACCCCTTCACAAGAAGCCCTTATATCTTGCAATAAAAATAAATATCTAAACTCCTAACTCCAAATAAATATTTCAAAATACATAGATCTAATAACAAAAATCTCCAAAGCCCTTTCCTCCTATCATCTCCAGAGTCTTCCTTTCTATTTTGAATAGAAGTGTTAGTACTCTGCACCATATGGCTACTTGGCGTACGTCTTATTGGCCTGCAATGGAACCCATCAAATAGATGCCAAAATATGGTAGAATTTTTCCTACTCTGACAAATTACTTTGCAACTACATACTACCTGATTGGGAAATTTATCTGCAACTTCAGACTACCAAATCATACCATGTAAAAGAGGATACCAAACGACCTTCTTTGCAAGATGCACTTTTTCTTCCAAAAGTAGTTCCTTCTGGAACAATGATGATCCACCCAAAATGGTACTCTTAGCCCTAGATATATTGAAGAAACTGCTCGATCTGGAAAGTAGAAATTTGACTTTCCTTTATTCTTCAAAGGCCAAATTGATTAGCAATAATGACTAAGAATTTAACTTCCAATAATCCTGAGAGAGTAAGGAAGTAATCCGCCCCTCTAATGGTTTAATACAAATATTCAGAGTTTGGATTACAAAATCTCTTGGTTTAAGGAACACAAGAATGTTCCTCAATAAATCGATCTCTCTGTCTAAATTTACAAATGCAAATGGGACAATAATTTTCAAATAATATTTGGCTATTAAATATTGATGTCGTTGTCAAGAGCCTAGCTCAGCAGTGATCCTCCACGCATAATTTACCTCTGCAATTGATCTCTATTGTAAATGAATCGACACCCATCACGACCTTTGAAAGATTGTCCCATCGATCTTGTGGTTTCGATGACATTTCATTTCCCGTCAAAGCTGTTTCAAATGGCGTAGCTTCTTGGCTAACTCCAAAGACTAGGCCACGTAGAGGAGTCGACTACCTGGCTCGAGCAAGGTCAATGATACGAGAGTGTGATGAGTCGCGTTCCTTCCATGTAAGTTCCGGCACATTCATTTTGATTCCACGATTCAGTGGAGATTCAGATCCAGTGAAGCACATACACAGTTGTGAAATCTCATGGATGAGGTAGAGTGTTCCTAACTTAAGACCCAATGCACACTCGACTATGCCCAATGGACTCGATCTGGACACTCGATCTGATGACGTCGAACATTTCCAGTGCATAGAGACTCTGCTGATATACCTTGTGATTACACCAACTCCTTTGCCAACTATGAGGATGCGTACCAACCCTGGGATCGATTCTCCTATTCCATTAACCAAGCGAACAATCAACCATGCCAGATCATGTGAATGCCTCCCATGCTCAAGCTCTGACTGGTGGTGCAGTTGATTAGCTGAATAAGGACCCTCAACAGAGACAAGAATAACCTCTCGGCCCTTACTTCGGGTGTCTAACCCTCCTTTCGTTATATGCTATCCACTGAAACAGACTTGTGGCAATGATGTGCCTTCAGCGGAATTCCAAACCTTACAGTATGGATTTCTTGTTCCTTTTGACTATCAGCACTATGGTCTTACCACACTTAGCACAATATCACAGACTTGACCCTATACGGTGTTATAAACAATGCCACATCCTTACAATGACGCGAAACGAAGGTTGATTCGAGCAAAGATCAAATTTTGCCTATCTCCTGTACGACAATAAATGGGCCTCGGCCTGTGGCTGACCATTGAACAAGCTACTTGGAAGTGAAAAGGTGCAATTTTTTCCTTAAATTAATTCATCACTAGTAGAGCCTTTACAATAATACTGGTCGGGTCCCCTTATATTTTCACGACCCCATTTCTTTTCCAAATAATAACCAATGCAGAAAACTCTCATTTCAATCAACCGAAAGTAATATTCCAATCGATAAAAAAATATCATAGATGTAGCACATTTTCAATTATAAACAGGAATACAAATGGGATCTGGAATTGCAACACTTTATTTATATTATTAACTGAAAACAAAATATATGCTCATACAATAAAACTAAAGCTCTTGCAAATGGCATGCACGACTTCTCATTAAAAGACAGATCTAAGACACCTAAGCTCAATCGTGGGCCCAGGATGGCTCCACTAGACAAATTCACCATGGGGTTTTCATCCCGAGATCAATGCTAGAACTAGCCACGCCCAGTTCTCAACCAAGACACAATAAGATAGATAAACCTGAATGATCCCCAATGCCTAGCTTCTATCCCCTTTTATAGGCTTGATGCACTCTCTAGAGACCTTATTTTATTATTTTCCCTCGAAACCAAAGGCAATTACCATGGGAAAATACTACGGTAAATAGCATGGAAAAATTTCGTCCATTTGACCAGATCAAGAAAGGGAATATTACAAATCCTCTTGCCCAAAGATTGATTTCCCTTAAGAAATTAATTTCTATCCACAACGGAAGCAATTATACCAGGATCCCATACAATCGAGTGTGTTATTCCATACATCCCTGCTAAAAGAGCATGAATGGGTCCTTCGATGCTGTTAGTGTCAGAATATGCATTCTGCCATTAGTGATCAAAATCACTCTTTGCATATTTATTTTAGGTGTCCCACTCAGAAAATTTTTAATCATTCCACTAGGTCATGTAAAAAATTAATTCACTGATGGTATCCCTAGTCTCAAAATCTCACTCTCCCTCACAAATTCTCATTTTTTGGCTCACCTTCATGTCTTGCTGAGCATAAAAACACTTATGAAAAGCTCATTTCACCATGTCTTATCTCAGTCAAATTCAATCATGGAAATCAGGTCATTCAAGGTCCCATTAGGTCATTAGGTTTTGTTTTTCAAGGTCTAAAAATGCACCATTTCATCTCAATAAAGTCAGCAAAATGTGTGAGAGTGACTCAATAAACATTTTATTTTCACTTGCGGAAGATCATCAACATGTAAATATCATATTTTTAAATTTGCAATTTTTATTTTTTATGTTTTTCATATCAAAATGTCATTTTTATATGAAAACAGAGATGTAATTTATTTTTAATTTCCTATGTAATTTTATGTTTTCTATATGTAATATTTTCAATCCCTATCTACCAACTCAAAACACTCATGCCAAACTGAAGGAGATAAATGAAAAACTCCAACAAGATCAACCTGCAAAACAAAAAGTCAGAAGTCAAAGAGCATTAGTATGAAAATTTGAAAGGTGAAATGAAACATTAGAAAAGTGGGTTTTCAAAACATAAATCAAACCCACTCAAGTATAAAAGCCCTCAAAGACATCAATTCAAAGTTCATTTGCTTCCTACACCCTCAAGCATACTCAACAAAGGAGAAATTTTTGAGTTTTTAGGTGAAATTGTGCAAAACAGGGGCAGAGGGCGCATTTTGAACTGGCATTGCGTGTTTTGCACTGGCACTGCTCGTTTGCCTGAAAACATTGTGCATTTGTTAAAGGCACTGCATGCCTATCAAGAGGAGGGCACGCTTAACCTGGGAGCTACATGTTTGCCTGAAAACCCTCAGGGATTGCCAAAAGACAACTACAACTCTCTCAAGCTTCAAAAAGGGTTTCCTACACTTTCCAGCAAGCAAGTAGGTCACAAATTCATCAGTCCTCTTCTCCTTAATGAGTTTATGTGATGTTTAATTTGGTTTTGGTGCCATCTTAAGTTCAAAACACTACTATCATTCTACTAGCATCCCACTACCATTCCCACATTTCAATTTACCCTATCCCAACTTCCCATATCATAAAACACTTTCCCATAACCCCTACATAACTATCTCCTTCCCTAAACTTTCATCTCCTTCAAAACCCTAAACCCTAAGTATTCATTTTCCTAGGCTCCATATACCCTACCTATAATTAAATCACCTATTCTAAAACCCCTCATCATCACTACCCCCTGTCACCTCTCTCATATCACAAATCCCTATTCCCACCTCCTCAAATTTCCTCACACCAACCCACATTTCTTACACCCTCATTCCATTCCATCATCTCCCTAGGGTTTTGACACCAAATACATCATGGCAGAATAAGAGAACAAAATTCATAGTGAGGAGGAAGAAAGAAAGGAAATAAGGCCATCTAAAAAAGAAGGGAGAATCATTACACATCAGCCAACAAATACCAGAGAACTCATGGCATCTCCCATCACTGTGACATGATTTTAGCATGTAGGTTGTTTTGAGTTCTGTGAGAAAGTACAAAGGGTCTAATACCATCCTATGTTGACCAAATTATTCATTTCCAACCTCCATGAATTAGGGGAATTTTGAGGTCTAAAATGGGCCTCCTAAGGAAATTATAAAATAATAAAATAATATTAGATTACATCATCAAATTTTAGAGGGAAAAAAGGAAAAACTATTTTTTCAACTTGTATTTTCAACTTATCTCCCTATGGGTTTACTCAAATTTCGAGCAGAAAAACTCATTGGATTCGGAATTTGATTCCTCATCCAAGGAGTACCCACGTTGCATAATTTCTATGAACCCTTCTACATGAAAAATGACAAATACATGAAAAACGTGATTGCAATCATGCTTTTTCATGTAATTCTCATTTTTCGTGTAGTAGGGTCCATTGAAAGTATGCAACATGGGTACTCCTTGGATGAGGAATTAAATTTTTCATCCAACGAGTACTCACACTCAGAATTTGAGTAAACCCTTAGGGAGATAAGTTAAAAATCGGAGTTGAAAAAGTAGTTTTATTATTTTATTATTTTTTAATCTTTTTACATTTTTACTCCAAAAATGGTGAATCATCCCCCATGGTTGACATCATCATCTTGAATCCTATTGGTTCTTGTAAATTTTATTTTGGTAGTACATTTTTTTAGGAGGCCCATTTTAGACCTTCAAAATTCCCCTAACAACAACTAGGTAATCTTTGTTGGTGTCACTTTCACTGTGTCCCCTACCATCATATCAGTTGCCACTAGGATCCCAAATATTGGGGAAAAATGGTTCAAACAAGGAGAATTGAGTCATTTTTATTATGAGACATATATTAAACCAAGGTACAGGAATGAGAGAAAGAGATTTTTTCCTTTCTCTTACCTCTTGGATAGATATGTCCCCATGATGAAAATCATTATGAGGTACTTTACTTATGAGGGTAAGTTTTCTAGACTCTACTCCTATCATGTCTGGCTACGCATGCACTTCGCAAGGGTCAGAATGCTCAATATACGTTACTATCTCTACTAGAGCAATGACAAGATGGAATTTATTGCCCAAAAGAGAGATTATGATCATCAAATGCAAAGTGTCTTTCACCACTCTCTCATTAAGATGATGGTCCTCCATCACCTTCATCGATGAAGTGAAATGCATCAAAGCACAAAGAGAGGAAGAGAAGGCTAAAGCCTTGCTTGAAGAGACACTAGAGAAGTATGGTGAACCTGATGATGGGAAGGACCAACCTCCAAGACAGAGACCTAGGACTAGAGGGCTGAAAAGAACTCTAGAAATAGAGAGGAAAAGAGAAGTCGAGCTTGCTAAAGAGCTCACTGTTGATGAACAAATGGAAATCATGGTTAAACCAACACTTGGAGAAGCTCTTGGCCAAGGCTCAAAAGGACAATAATATTCAAAGAAGGATGGCAAAGCATTATGCCATGAGGAACAAAATTGCAAGGGCCAAGCTCAAAAGAGCCAATGCAAAAATTGAAGCCTTGACCAAGCAAGAGGAGAAAATGAGGTTAGAAATACTTGCCGAGGTAACACTCCATGCCTCAAACACATGATCAACATTCATCCCACCAATTTTGACAATTTTTTGGCAAATTTTGCAAGTTTGTAAATTTTTGTGTTTTTAGGGACATTTTTAGCACAACAAAAATGTCAAACGCGTAGCACCTAGAGTGTTGTGCTCTTTTTTGGGGCATAAAATGAGAAAATGGTCACCACCATTGAATTCAGAATGATGAGGACATGCACCCTGTACATTTTCTAAGCATTTGGAAGCAAACTGGTCAGTGAAAAGAGAAAAAAACCACCAAAAACCCATGTTTCTGCCTCATTTTTGGCCTTGGCGTTGCGTGTTTACCAGTCTTGGGAAAATGAGTTTTTGATTGGGAAAATGAGTTTTTGATGGGGAAAATGATCTTCATTTTGCAAACTGAAGGCATGTCTAGAAACTAGACTTGAAGGGTTTTCCAACAACCCATCTTGGAGCAAATGTAGACATCGGGAAGGCACCCAAAAGAAGCCTTGAACAGAGAGAGCGTGTTTGACATAGATAGGGCGCGTTCGACAAGGAGATGGCGAGTTTGGAAATCTTCTGAAATTTTCTGAGTTTCACTCCTGTTTTGATTTTCATCTTGGGAAATGATGATTTTACCTATGTAAACGATGAAAATAAATGTAATTATAATGTTTTTACTATTCAAAACAACCCTGTGCACTCTATACCTAGCCTAAAAACCCTAATTTTTCCAGCCCTCTTTTTTGTGACCCTTTTGGAGAGAGCCCTCTCTGGCTTGATAGGGTTAGCTATCAAGTCAAAAGCTTGGTTTTTGGTTACCTCTGTTGGTATTCCTTCCTCAGCCTTGGGAATCTGGCGGAGTGATAACAAATACCTGGGTCCCAAACAATCCTTCAACCATTCCTTCCTTTGATATATTTAGCTGGATCCCAAACAACCCTCCACCCAATCATGGCCCCAATGGATTGATCTCTTGGATCACACTGCAACCTAAGTCTTGGGACCTGCGGGTTATGGTACCATCTCAGTCCTCCATCACTGCCCATGACAAAGGGCTCAGGCTGCAATATTCCCTTGGTTGTGTGTATCCTCCTAGGACTCAACCCATCAATAGAGTAGAAGCTTATAATCTCTCGTCAATCCAGTCCTTGGGAAGGCTGAATATATGCAAATCTACTATGTTGATGCCGCTCCACTTGGTCACCCAATATGATGCATTTGGAGAACTATTCCATGTTCTTCCCAATGTATAAAGGTGGCTTGGTAGTGTTGCAAGCCTTATCTATGTACTCATGTAGCGGGCTATTATGGAACTCCCAACTGTACTCCTCTTGTTGCCTTGTGATGGACTTGAGTCGTTCCTCAACTATGGACAACTAGGTTGTTGATTCACATACCCCTATGAGCTCCTCAATTTTTCTATTCTCCTGTAAGACAGTGTCTCAGACTATCCAGAATCTTTGCTTTAACTTCATAATATCTATCTTGAAATGCATGATCTTTTCCTAAATGTCCTCTTCTGGAAATTCTAGTGCCCTGCTGAATATCTTTGTATTTGTCTGCACCAAATTCCCCATGACCACAGCTTTAACTTGAACCTTTGACTAGCCCTCTAGAAATGGCTCATCCTTCATGCTATATTATTCATGTTTCCCCACATGATCATGCTCATCATGTCGGTTTATTACAACTGAATCCTTATTTGATTCTCCTTGAATGTTTTCTTCCTGGCCCTCTCCACATGTTAGGATAAGTTGTCCATCTTATCTAGTTGTCAAACATGGATGGACTGGTGGGCTGTTATCTACACCTAATTTCCCATACTCTTTATGGATTTTCTCTGAGATATCTATAGACTCAACTGCCACATCATCGGGAAGAATTACCTCCTTCCTTTCACCATGTACTTTGTCAAGTTGATTGATTATCATTGACTTATCCTGCAAGTTTCTATGAAAATCATGGTGTTGTTGCTCATCATTTGTACTTGACTGCTTGGATCCTTCATAGGTTCTCTCCTAAAAACCGGTGAACCCAACTATGGACAAATCCCCATGATCTGAAGAAGTCTCTAACTTTTCTTCCCTTGTCGTCTCCTTATCACCTGGACATGAATGGTCAAGTGCCCAAACTCCCTTGCATACAAAGCATAAGCCTTTCCTCCTTCATTCATTCTTGTTTTCTCCACAAATATTTGTTATTTCCTCCTTGGTTAACTTCTTTCTAAGAAATTCGATGTTTTTTTTTTTATCAACCCCTCAGTTAATTCATAAGCAATAGGTGATACAATTAGCTTCTTCCTCCAAATTGTCAACAATTTGGATTTCAATTGTTCACAGATGGCCTTATATTCTCCTAAGATCGGGGAGATGATCTTTTGCGTGTCTGTTTTGATGAATTTTGGATGAGATGTTGTAATTCCACTGCAGAAGTATTAGAGCATATGAAGTTTTAAGTCATGACATTCTAGATCCAGCATAAGTATAGAAAATTTGATTTTTTCCATGTGTTCCAAAATTTCACGCCCTTGAAAGAAGGTAAGAAGGGTGGTGTTTTTAAACCCTTGGAGTGCTTCTACCATTACTCGAAAAATCCTCCTCATGATGTCATCATTGTAGGGTAGTAGCAGTTTTGTTAAGGCTATGATTTTACCTAGACAAGAGGCAACTATGAGTCTAACCTTTTCACGAGAATGCTTTAAGAACCTAGGTTGTATCAAAGAAATCATGGATGGCTTCAAGGCCCAACTTGACCCTTTCCATTTTGATTTCTCTATCAAGTTCAAATCCATATCTAATGTGTCCAATCGTAGGAGGACATCTTCTGACTTTGTACCCTGCAATTTGGATCCAAGTTCAAAGAGGAAATTGGTTTTTACATCCTCCTTTTGGATATCCTTTGATTGTTGAAGGATAACATGGACCTTTCGAGAGAAAGGCTTGTTATTCTACTCTTGCTTCTGATTTGTATGTTGTTTCCATCTGTGTTCCACAGAAGTATTGTAGCCCATAGAATCGAATGATGTATCATTACATTGATTCCTGTGGCATTTCCAAAAATAAAATGATGACATTACAGCTTGGCATAGATGGATCTCAATGAAAATCAAAGCTCTACTTCCTGATCAATATCCTCAATATCCTTGAAGATAATTAGCAAATCAAATTCTCCAAAAATTGCTCAAATGTATCCCACAGATAAACTCTGCATTAAAAATCTGGATCTGGCCCTTCAAATTATGTGAATCGGCCTAGGAATAATTAACAAAATTCTGCCCCAAATTTGTGGTGTCTCGCATTCATCTTCTAAATTTGTGGTGTCCTGCTTACCACTGTAATGTGATTAATAGGAAAAGCCAATAACAATCACCCTGCAATTAGTGGATCGATGATTGGCCTCTTAGTCTGCATGAATGTGTCCGATGGGTCTTCGACACTCTGTAATGGTGATGCGATGTATTTATGTCCTTACGACTTTCGAATAATGAATGTCGTTCATCACCAACTTTGAATTACATCTTTCTGCAATATGAACAAATGTGGATCATTCAGCCTTCACTCTAGAATGCTCTCGAGAATGATCTTAGAATTCCAATGAGGAAATGGCTTTGAAACCATTCGATTTGAAGCACTCCAGAATTAGATAAAGGGGCCTCCAAGGTAATTCTCAACCTGATCTCTGCACTCATGCCCAGGAGGTCTACCTCTGCACTTACGCTCAAGAGGTCTCGTTTTTTGCCCAAGGATCTACGAAACGTTTCACAACTTCGATGGGTATGCCACGGGCAGGGCAAACCATCTAAGGCATGCACGCTCAATATCCAATCAAGACTCCCTCTCTGTGTCGTGCAAGCTGCATGCCTGTTGCTGATCGTTTGTCCTCACCATGCGATGCAATGGGTTGACTTCTATGTTGTGGCGAGACCAACGACGGCTCAATCTTTGTCCTCACTACAACACCTCAATCTTCTTCCTCACTGCATTATGCATAGAGCCATTGGTCGAGCTGTGGCTATGATCAATAACAAACCACACCCCCGACCAGCTCAGTTTCCCTCCCACATTGTGAGGTTGATGTGCCACTCTGAATCTGATTACTCTTCTGATGATGACTCTCTTCCAGAAAAATCTTCTGGTAAATTAAAAGTCCTCATGGCACAGACCGATGAAGATGAGATGAAAGTATTTTCTCAAATTCGTGCCATGGAGGAAGGAGATCTTAAAGCTACACTCGTCAAAGCTTTTATGCAGCATGGTACTGGTTCTTCTAGTAGTTCCTCCGGTAAGAAGCCCAACTTTGTTGATGCTTCTTACGATCGTAACACTAAATCGTATCTCCAACACAATTCAAACAAAGCTCGTGCACTCACTTTGGGGGAGGTGAGTAAGGAGATACACAGTCTGAAATCCGAAATCCGCCATATGAAGAATGAGATTTCTGACCTGAAACAACAAGCCAAGCAAGGGCCCCAATCCTCTACATCCGTTTCAGGCAGACATGTAAATTACACTCTGCACTTTGCACCACATTCAGATGTTACAACTGCTGAAGGCAAATTTGATGCTTCAGTTGGATTCAGAGAAATCAGTGATATGCAGGTCATGGCAGTTCAATATCAGCAACACCACATTAAGTTAAATATTTGTGTTGCAAGCTGAGTATACAATGTCACTGCACTCATTGACTCAGGTGCAGATATCAATATTCTTTCCAAGAAGATAGTTCCATCAATATATTGGGTTACTGCACAAAATAAGGTTATGGGACTAGGAAAGAAACATCTTGAATTTGAAGTTTCTAAAGCTGCTGTTTGTTTTGATTCACGTTGTGTAAAGCTCTCATTTGCAGTTGCTGACATTCCAGTTGATTGCATATTGGGAAATGTCTTTTTAGCAGCAGTTGAGCCCCATGGTTCCTTTAGATTTCCTGACAACTCTGCAGGATATTTTATTACAGTCTCTGGACAAAGGATTGAGATTCCATACATCTCTAAAACTAGAGTCTCTACCATGGTTCAGGCTATGCAGGAACTTCAAAAAGAAGAAAATAGTCTGGAATAACTCAAAGATCATAAGAGCACAATCAGAATAGAAGACCAACTGAGTTCTCCAAAAGTTCAGAAACAGATCTCTGAACTTCAGAAAGAATTTGAGAACACATGTTGCTCAGAAGAACCCAATGCATTCTGGCATCGCAAGCAACATTGTGTAGAACTGCCCTACAAGGAAGGATACACGGGCAGGCCATGCAAATCCAGAGCTATCCCAATGTCAACAGAATACAGACAGCTCTGCCAAAAAGAGATAGATCAACTCCTACAGAGAAAGCTTATAAGAGAATCCAGCAGCCCTTGGAACTGCTATGGGTTCTATGTAAACAAAATGAGTGAATAGATTAGAGGTGTTCCTAGACTTTTCATAAACTACAAACCTCTAAAATCTGTTCTTGTAGATGACACATACCCAATTCCTCACAAAGGAGATCTAATGAGGAGAATATCTAGAGCCAAGATATTTTCAAAGTTTGATTTAAAATCTGGCTTCTGGCAAGTACAATTGCTGAGCAAAACAAGTGGAAAACTGCGTTCAGCATACCAGCAGGGCATTACGAATGGAATGTGATGCCATTTGGACTGAAACATGCGCCTTCTAAATTTCAGAAGGTAATGGATTCAATTTTCAGGCCTTATGATGAATGGCTACTTGCTTATATTGATGATCTCTTAATTTTTTCCAAGAACCTGCAGGACCATTTTAGACATTTGAAAATATTCAAGAAATTGGTCCAAAGAAATGGTCTGGTTTTAAGCAAGAAAAAGATGGAACTATGTCAGACCAAGATCAAGTTTTTAGGGCACACAATAGAAAACAGGCAAATTTCTTTACAGAGCCATGCACTTGAGTTTGCAGATAAATTCCCAGATGTCATCCTGGATAAGACTCAATTGCAAAGATTTCTAGGGTGTTTGAACTATGTAAGTAATTTTTATCCCTCTTGTGCCATTGATAGGTCTCTGCTCAGTCAGAGACTAAGAAAGAACCCAAAACCTTGGACGCAAGCTCACACTCAAGCTGTCAAAGAAATTAAAACCAAGGTTCGTAGTCTTCCTATTCTTTATGTTGCTGATGATGCTGCATTTAAGATTGTTGAAACAGATGCCAGCAATATAGGTTGGGGAGGTGTACTCAAGCAGAAACCAAGTGAAGACAGTCCAAAAGAAAAAGAGCAAGTGGTACAGTTCGTTTTTGGAGTATGGAATAAAGCAGCAAAGAATTACGCTCCAATTGAAAAAGAAGTTAAAGCAGCATGGAACTGTATCAGTAAGTTTTCCATTCACTTGGCAAATAAACATTTCTTGCTAAGAACAGATGCAAAGGCCCTGGCAAAGGTAATTACTAAAACCATTAAGAATCCTGAAGATGCAAAGTTTGCAAAATGGCAGGCTCTATTTGCATACTTTGATTTTAAAGTAGAACATATTAAGGGTTCAGAGAATTGTTTGCCAGACTTTCTTAGCAGAGAATTTATCCAGCATCAAGAACAGGTTGATGACCCAGGAGAAGAGGAAACACATGTTATGGTCATCATCACAGAATGGGACCAGGCCCATTAGAGAGAAACATTGAGATATATATCAGATGAAGAATCTTGGCCGGTCTATCAAGAAAAATGGAGCCCTACATGGCAGCTCCGTAATACCAAAGTGCTAGACGCAAATGTACAGAATCATAATGACCTCCAGCACTTTGTACCAGAAAGGAGAGTGTACCCTAAAGGAAGTAGATGGATACATGACATGATGTATTCACACAGTATGGTAGCCTTCTATGAAGCTGAAAGAGCACTCTCCCAGGACTTTTGGGACATCTCTGTCATTTGTACTGGCGGTGGAGATAGAACAAGAGTCTACTACAAAACATACCACATAAACAGAACAAGGAACCCTGGTCAATACACGGGTGGCAGATTCCAAACCTGGCCAGGTAATAATCCCAGTCTCATATTTCCTGACACTGTTTATGATTTTGCAGGATACAAAGATCTATGGTGGGATTTGTTAAACAAAGATGGACGTGAGGAAACTCACTATACCAAGTTAAAATTCTCTCCCACTTGGATCAACTCAAGAGAGCCAGCTGCACCTTGGTTAGAAAATTGGTGGTATGACTATGGTGTCAGTCCATTTAGCATGGATCCGCATTACTATGAGGCCTATTTTCATGGACAATGTACTGATTGTCTTGAGAGTCCAGTAGGTGAATGTTTTCACTATCCATGCCAAACTGTGAAAGAAATTGCAGGACTTGAACATAAAATGAGAAATCCTATTTTAAAGTCCTATATGGAGATGCATCACCAATGGTTAGTAATGACCAAGATTAAACATCAAATCATCCTAAACAAGCCCATGATCGTCCGGCGTATCTATACTAAGGCATGGGATGATGAATTCTACGACAAGATCAGATATCCAGATGCTCAAATCTTGGATGCACCTGCAACAACCAGTACAAGTGGTTCACGGGAGCCCCACTAAAACAAAAAAGTCTTCCCTGTGTAATAATACCCAGTCACGGGTTTACAGTGACAAAGCTTTTCTCGAGGGCTTTTCATCTGTCCGAAAAGTATCCTCTCTGTAGATAATTATTCTGCTTCCTCGTGGGCCTTATACTTAAAGGTATCCACAGTGTAATAATCACACACCTTCACATGTGATTGTCGGAAGGATCAAATCTCTGCGCGGATGTCACTTCGGTGTTACCCCAAAGAAATGATCCGCCTTCCAAGTGTCAATAATCCGATGATTCTACAGAAATGTTTGTCCCCTCTTCCATCCTATATAAGGAAGGGTAAGGCTCATTCAAAGACATCGGCATTTAGGAGAGATCGGTTTAGAGTTCTAGATTTGCATTTGTGTTTTTTGAGTCTGAGTTTTTGCTCCCTGCTCTGCATCTGTGCAAGATTTTGCGATCTGCTTGCACCACGGAGAATTGACTCACAGTCCTTAGAGAACTGAGAAGCCTGTGTGTCTATGTGCTCGGCATAGGCAAGAACCTAAAGTGGCCATTTCTATAGATTGAGTCTGTATCTATATGTTTGTGTGTTTTATACTCTGAGACAGAGTCTGCAAATTGGCCAGGAAGCCTCCGGTATCGCTCGCTCATTCACTGAGTAGCAACAGTCTGGTAAATGCCATTGCAGTCAATCTCTGATAAAGAGATCTGAGTCCATAAGTCTGTAATCTGATTGTAATATCATTCTTAGATCAATAAAAGAGAGAATGTTCATTGTTCCGCATCATTAAGTACTGTTACTCTGTGCATTGTTAATTGTTGTTAAGACACTATTTATCTTCTCATACTCTTGAAAGTTCGCTAGAAGTTCGCCAGAGGTTCGCCAAACCACCGAGGGATGCCAAGGCCGTAAAAGGCAAAGGGAAGCCGCAGAATAGGCCGCTAGTTGCGTGAACGTGGGAGTAGGTTCGTGTATGGGTTCATCGCTGGGTTCACATAAAGTGGTGTCGAGAAGATAAAGGAGAAACTTAGAAAGGCCAAGTCTACATGTGAGCAGCAAGAAAGCTTATTGAGAAGCCTCTGCTAGAAATTGGTATCAGAGCCAGTAAGTCGGTGTTCGCGACTGGTTCGAGAAAGGTCAGTACTTAATCTCTCTCTTTGAAAACGAATATTTAAATGGACTCTTCAATGAACAAATCAGTTTCATTCAAAGAATTAGAAGAGAAGGATAGGGCCACTCAGGACCCTCTCAAAGATATGTTTAATGCTAGTAATAGTAGAGTTGTGAATGAATCAGAGCACCTGTATGAGGAGACAGAACCCCAAGCGAGATGGGTTTTACCAAAAATTTTTGCCTCTCAAGTTTATGCTGATCTGGGTGTTTGGCATCTGAAGGCCGCCACCAGAATCACCATCAAAGAGTCAATAAGCTCTATTGAAGAAAACTCTGACCGTGTACAGTTAATTCCTTTGTTGAATCCTAAGGAGCTTCAGGCTGAAGCCAAGAAATTAAATACACAGTTTTTGCATCTGGGATGCATAAGGGTGGGAATCCAAGCACTTACTCATCAAGGAGTAGATTCCTATGTGTTAGCAACTGTTAGAGACCTAACACATAACAAATATACTGATTCCCTGATTGGAGGAATTGTTGCCCCATTATCAAATGGTCCAGTGTGGTTTGACTGTTACCCCAACTTTTCTATTTATACATTTGATGAAACATTGGGCGATATCTTACAACTTCAAATCCAAACCTCAAGATTTGATATGAGAAAGAAAAGACAAAATATCGCCATTCAATTCAAAGGTTGTTTCCGTCATACCACTACTCTGTTCCCCGCCGTCCTCCATGCTCCTAGTCGAGAGTCTAAAACTAGTGTTGTCGTCATGACAGATCCTAAGAATCAAAAGGTGGAACACCAAGCCATCAAATGGGAGGATCTATCTTTTCCTGAACACTGGACTGTGCCAAATCCAAAGCCTCTTGCTATTCAGAAAATCACCTCTACTAATATAAGAGAAGACCAATCCACAGCCACTCTGTCTTTTCCTAGAAGATCTACAATCGACAGACGTAGGATTGAAGCAGAGAGTAAAAAGTCTCCCAGATACATAGCTCCTGAATGTACAGATACTAGTTGTTCTTCTATTTTTTCAAATTGTTCTCATGTTGCTTTATTTGAGTTTGCCCAGATTGTAAATTTCCAGTCCCTGGGTGTAGAATGTCCACAGTGTCGTCAGCAGGTAAATCTACGGGATCTAGCCTATTTGGTCATTCATAAGAACCATAATTCTAGGACTGGTGAAGCCCCTCCGTCTACTTCTACCAACCCTTGTCCTAATTCGAAATGTTCTGACATTCCATTCCCCCATGAAGATGAACATGTTCTTATGATGCATCTAGTGCCTACACTAGAAAATGAGGACCCTAGGCTAACATCAATCTTTGCCAATATGAGACCTGCAAACAGTCCCAAGTATGGACTTGGATATGTTGAAAAAGCAGACAGACTGATCCCTGAATGCAGATTCAAAGATCTGCATCCAAATTGTAAAGGACCATCAGTTCTTGAGATCCACAAGTTCTATACTTTGATGGATGGTTGTCCCAAGCACCAGATCCCTACTCAATGGATGAAGCAGATGATAAACTGGGATATGTTCACTCATCCTCAGGCTGATGAGTTTGCACTTGCTTTTCCAATTGAAGAAAAGAGAAAAATGGCAGCTAAATGGAAAGCATACATGGAAGAAGAAAATGTTTGGATTTCATTTTATTCTTGGAAAAAGAAAATGGAGCTAGAAGTTGTTTTAATGGCTGACTCCACATCCTCTTCTTCACATTCCTGGCAAGCCCCAGATGGCAGTAAAGTTGAAACATCTACCTCATATCCTCCTTTTAAAAGCATTGTCCTAGGAGAAGGACAGAATTCAGCAAATGCATATCCTTTGGTTCAAAGAGATACTGCAGCAGTAGGAGTTGAGGGTAGAATTCAAAAAGTCAGTGAGCAAGTAAATTGCACAAATACTGCTCTCACTGGACTAGAAAAGAATGTTGCTAAAACTGCCCTGGTGAAGGATCAGATAGACAGTGTCCAAGTTTCCATTAATGATGTACATAATTTTTTGAATTCTGTTCAGTGTGATTTATCAGTTGTTACACATATTTCTCAAGAATCTTTTAGGAAGTTTGATGATGTAGAGAATTGTATAGTTGAGCAGTCTATCTCTACAAGGCATATGGTTTCTAATCTGTCAGATAAAATGGACAGATTGAGTTTAAAGAAGTCTGAAAAGCCAATTCCGACTTCATTTTTAACAAAGGGAAAGAGTATTCATACTCATGAACTTAGCAGCACAATCTCTAAGTTCCCTCATCTATTCCCTAAAGAAGTTATAAATTCATCCCAACAACCTGAGTCAAAATCAGAGGAGAAATCTGAAAAAATAACCATAACCTCTCTTCAAGAAGAATCAAACTCAGAGAAACATGCTTTTCCCATCTATGAGCCACTTGAGCCTCATTTCACAAGACATGCTGCCCCTGACTTATATGGAGCCGGTAAAATTCCAGCCCGAGATACCTTTTATCAAGGGAGTCATAAGGAATGGAATATAGATAATTTGTCAGCAGCACAGATCAGACAATTGCTTGATCAGATGATTGTGGAATATAATCTTATGTGTGTTGCAGGAAAGAGTGAAGTGGAAGCCTGCAAAACAATCATTCAATGTTTCACAGGCACATTGGCAAGATGGTGGGAACTTGAATCATCCCCTATAATGATCTCCAAGATGGAGCAAGAAGTCCTTAAAGATGAACAGGGTGATGTAATCTTCAATCCAGATGGTACTCCACAAAATAATATGATCGGTGCATTAACTGCATTAATCCAAGAACATTTCTATGGAGCTGATTTTGCATTATCAGATAAAAATGAATTGGTTCTAATGAATCTGAAGTGCAGAAACATTAATCAGTTTGAAGACTTCCATAGAGACTGGATTGAAAGGATATTTTTGGTTAAATAACCAAAGAATATTCTATGGAAGCAAGTATATCTTGCAGCTCTACCATCAAAGCTGGTAGACATTTTGAAATTGCAAGAAGCATTCCCCTTGCCACTTGAAGTATATCTTTGGGGAGATTTTTATGCTATCATCACCAAGGTGTTGATAACCTTATGTACCAGTTCAAAAATTTCCAAGTCTATAGATAAATTAAATAGGCTACCTGGTACTAAATCTTTCTACAACAGATATGGTATAACTGTTGATGATCCGTTGGTTACTCGCAGAAAGACCAAGAGACATGCCAAGAAGGTTCAGAGACGAAGTCGAGCCTCTGCATGTCGCTTGAGCTCAGGAAAAAGACGCGAGCTCAGAAAGCCCAAAGAAAGAAGACATCACGCGTTCCCATTCACTTCCTCACCAGTCTCGCGGTAGGTGTGATGAGAATGTTCACATGGCAAGTCATTGCTACATACTACCAAATATTCAATATGTATCAATCCAGGTTTATTGTGCCAAAAGGCTCATTATACAAGCCTCACAAAAATACGCCAATAGGCATATGTGTAAGTATGTCATGTCCTCACAAAAATAATAAAAATAATTTTCACTCATGTTCGTCAAACAAAAAAATAAAAATTAAATAACCATATAAATAAACAATTAAAAATTTATTAACACAATAATTAACTAAGTTGTTGATCTTTCACTTTCTCTCTTCAAGTAATTGAGTCTAGAGGCTCATCCAAGGGAGAACCTCATTGAGCAAAAAAACTCATTTTGCAATGCATTATGAGAGACATGTCTTATAAATATCCCATATATAAATATTCTCAATGTGTCCTATTTATAAATATCCATATTAACTAATATATCTCATTATGAACATTCTCTCTCTCTAAAGGAAAAAATAATGTGTGTGTTTATATATATGTGTGTTTGAACCTTAGATCTAAAGGAAAAAACACTTAGCGGTAAAGTAGAGTAGTTACTTCCTAATAAGAGGGAAATGTGTAACTTATTTAATTTTTATTATAAAATATTAATAATGATAAATTATCAAAATATACAATTTAAACAATGAAAAATTAGCACTATAGATTAATTGACCTATAAATCTCTTTTCAAGTTTGGGATTTGATCCTTCTAGGATCTTGGTAGATCCGTGGTTAAAATGGGTCGAGTGGTTTTACAGTGAGTGTGAAGGCTATGTGTAAGTATGTGCTTACCTCTTAAAATAAAAACAAAATATTCTCTAAAGAGAAAAGCAATGACGTAGATAATAAAAAGGGAGAAAATATATATGTATAAATTTAAACAATACTGTGATGTATTACCGGAATCTCCTGATCTAACAATTATATCCATTGTTAAATACAGAGTCCTTCTACTTAATTCTTTATGGAAATTTAATTGCCAATTGCAAAACACATGAAGAAAAATCACTTGCACATAACACAGATGTTTTTACTGGGAAAGCTTAAAGCTAAAAACCCCAATTATCATATCTTATGTATATCATGGATCATGAAACAATCTCATACAAAGCTCTAGCTCCAAGAGCTCTCAGTAGAATATACAATTGTCTCACACTGTCATATAAAAATTGGTTCACACATGCACCAATTTATTGCCTCCTGACAGCATGCCTCCATTGCATAATCCTTGATGGTCAAGAACCCATGAATGATTTCGATATGGCAAGCCTTGACTGCGCAACCCTCATAAGCATCTCTAATGTGTGTGTAGATGCATTGAATGCACCACTATAGTCACAACTGATAATCAACCAGGCCCTTTCACCTATCTCTCAACTGGGTCTCCACTGGATCTGACATGCATGTAGTTAACAGTAGTATTTCTTCAGTTGCAAGTGAGATCACTCCATGTGAATTAATTTCATATTTAATTCACTGATATCTCACTAGTGTATATTTAGTTACAACCAGTTACAACTAGCACAACTGAGTTTAACTCAATTAACTGAGTTAAACTAAATAACAACTCACATAACTACTCTTCCACCTCTGTTACAACTTTGTATCACTCAGTTGCAACGAAGTCCACTACATGGTCCACCAACCAACCACTTCAACTCGAAATCCACTTAGCTAACTGATTTTCCACTTCAGTTAACTAGTTCCAAGTACTCATTGAAAATAGATAATTATTTATTTTCTAATTTTTGTTAAAGGCTTAACAAAATTGACATGCATTCTAGTTTTAGACATTCATTCCACGAAAAATTTTTTCACATGCATTCCAAACTTAGACGCCCATCCATCCATATAATTTTCTCAACCATCTATAAATAGATTATTGCTAAAGATAGACTTTGATCCAAATTCTAAAAATAGACATATCACCTAAAAATAGCATGTGTGGGCCTCACCTAGTGTAGGTGCTTATTTTTCACTGGGATCAAGGAATGATGTTTTCGGATGCCAATTTCACTATTTCTTGGTGTAATATTCAACACTCCCTCTCAACAAGAAAGGAATGTCTTTGCATGCGACATGCAACTCCAAGCATTCGCCCTGTAACCTTTGCATGCAACACTTACGAAACTAAATAGCCTCCAAACAATTGAATTAGTATAATGCATCTTTCATTAAAGTATTCTGACTTCGGCTTAGCTACTTCACATGTCTTCAGGAACCACTGCGCTATTGACACTTGCATCCATGCACTCTGCACTTGCTGCCAACTCTGATCTGTACTCCAGTATTTGACACTGTCACTTTGATTTCCTGTCCTCACGACATTTGACTGCATCAATCCAACTGATCCTGCTACTGCTGCTCTGTGGCCTCCTAGTAGCCACGTTCGATTCATGAGATCCACACCATCTCAATGAATCTTGCCCAAAAATTTCTTCTTGGTATTATCCATGCATGTCGTCCTACCTCTCACCCGGTGGTATAGCTGCATGCACTCCCTTTGCCCATCTGGCACAAAATGTTTCTACATGATTGGTTGCTCCCACTCCATGATCCTCATCTTGTGGTAGCTCCACATCCTGAGGTTCACTCTTACCTAAATGCAAATCTTGCTCCCTCTCAAGCGTCAATTGCATGGCTTTCTCACACTTCCCAATAGTAGGAAGCTCAATAGAAATCCCATATACTTAAAATCTATAGAGATTCTTAACTCCAATCCCAACCTTCTTGGCTTGCCCTGTTGCTTTGTGTCGCAAGAAAAAATTTCCTTCACTAAATACAACATCATAGCCTCTATCCTCTAACATTGTGACTGAGTAAATTTTTCTTCAAACTAGGAACATGCATAAAATATTTTAAATGAAAGAGTTTATCTAACGCCCTTTGAAAGGTAATGGTACCAATGACGGTTGCATTGCATCCATTGTCGCCCAACTCAATATGCATCTGGAGATCTTTCTCCTCCAAGTCACTGAAAATTTTCTCATCTCCCGTCATGTGAAAGGAAGCACCACTATCAAAGTACCACCCCGATTCCAATGCACTAGACACCATGCATGTGATCAATGAGAAGTCAAGCTCAAATTGCGAGGCAGAGCCTCAGCAGCTGCAGCTCCAACAACCATCTTTTTCTTCTTCTTATGTTGACAATTTGTGGCAATATTTCCATACTCGTGACAATGAAAACACTTCACTTTGGACATGTTGTGCTCCTTGCCATCTTCACCGGCCTCAGATTTAGAATGGAATTTCTTCCCCTTCGCCTTCTTCGCCTTAGCATCCAAATCAAAATCCTCTTCATCATCATGCATTGATGAAGAGCCATCTCTGGTGTTCCGCTTGAACTCCTCCTGCATTAGATTCGACCACAGTCGTTCCCAATCCGACAGTTTTTCCCGTCTGTTGACAGAGTCCTGATAACTGTGCCAACTCTTAGGAAGTCCCAAGAGAGCCAAACTCACCAAATAATCATTAGCAACATTTACTCCTACACTCCCAAGCTCATCCCTACATTGGACAAACTTTGTTAAGTATACCAGAATAGTGTCATTCTTCTCCATCTTGATTTTTCTGAGTTTATCTTCAATGCCAATTTCCTATGGTCGCTGCTACTTTGGAAAATACCTGTCAAAGCCTTCCACATTGCAAATGGAGTGGCTTTCCCATGAAGGCTTGAGACAATATGGTCTCTCACACCTTCCAACAGAATCCTCCTCGCCCTTGCTACTTTCTTTTGCCATGCATCAAGTAATGCAACATCTGTCGAAGTAGGCTTAGGAACATCATTGTCGATGAATTCCTTCAAGCCATTATCTTCAAGCACTGCCTCCATCCTGTCCTTCCATGCAATGTATTTCGAGCTTCCCTCAAGTGTATACTCTAACCACAAACCATTGAGAGCCATTTCGATGTTTACTCAACTATCGCACCAAGAAATTCTTGCAGCAATTTCGAATTGTTTCCACCAACAAAACTCAGCTCTACTTCAATATTGCGATCTTCTCTGATTAACACTGCTCCGATACCATGTAGAAATTTAAACAATACTGTGATGTATTACTGAACTCTCCTGATCTAACAATTATATCCACTGTTAAATACAAAATCCTTCTACTTAATTCTTTATGGAAATTTAATTGCCAATTGCAAAACACATGAATAAAAATCAATCGCACATAACACAGATATTTTTACTAGGAAAGCTTAAAGCTAAAACCCCCAACTATCATATGTTATGTATATCATGGATCATGAAACAATCTCATACAAAGCTCTAGCTCCAAGAGCTCTTAGTACAATATACAATCGTCTCACACTGTCATACAAAAATTGGTTCACACATGCACCAGTTTACTGCCTCTTGACAGCCTGCCTCCACTGCGCAATCCCTGATGGTCAAGAACCTCTGAATGATTTCGATATGGCCAACCTTGACTGCGCAATCCTCATAAGCATCTCCAATGTGTGTGTAGATGCATTGAATCCACCACTATAGTCAAAACTGGTAGTCAACCAGGCCCTTTCGCCTATCTCTCAACTGGGTCTCCACTAGATCTGGCATGCATGTAGTTAACAGTAGTATTTCTTCAGTTGCAAGTGAGATCACTCCATGTGAATTAATTTAATATTTAATTCACTGATCTCTCACTAGTGTATCTTTAGTTACAACCAGTTACAACTAGCACAACTGAGTTTAACTCACTTAACTGAGTTAAATTAAATAACAATTCACATAACTACTCTTCCAACTCTGTTACAACTTTGTATCACTCAGTTACAACGAAGTCCACTACATGGTCCACCAACCAACCACTTCAACTCGAAATCCACTTAGCTAATTGATTTGCCACTTCAGTTAAGTAGTTCCAAGTGCTCATTGAAAATGGACAATTATTTATTGTCTAATTTTTATTAAGGGCTTAACAAAAATCGACATGCATTCTAATTTTAGACATGCATTCCATGAAACAACTTCGCACATGCATTCCAAACTCAGATGCCCATCCATCCATATAATTTGCTCAACCATCTATAAATAGATTACTGCTAAAAATAGACTTTGATCCAAATTCTAAAAATAGACATATCACCTAAAAATAGCCTGTGTGGGCCCCACTTAGTGTAGGTGCTTATTTTACACTAGGATCAAGGAATGATGTTTCCGGATGCCAATTTCACTGTTTCTTGGCGCAATCTTCAATAATATATGCTATGCATTTTTAATTAGTTTTTCATATGACCTATTATCATGTAAATTAATTAGAAGTAAAAAAAATATCTCAGTAAAATGTTTTAACCTCATGCTTTTCAAAAATATTTTAATTCCTGATATCAACTTTATATATATCTATATATAGAAAAAAATGTTAAAAGAAAATATTTTAATGTCCTATAGAATAAAAAGTCCAATGTGACTTATGAATAAAATATTTTAATATGAATTAATATAAATGGCTCAATACACATGTTATGTAAACTCTATAACATTCAAAAATGAAATTCAAACAGTAAAAAATTACACCCTCTCAACTCATGTTAGATGAGGGACAATGCATTTGCAACAAAATAAATTTGATCCCTCTAGGCTCATGTTAGATGAGGGACAATGCATTTTTAATTAGTTGTCCATATGACCTAATATCATGTGAAATAATTAGAAGTAACAAAAAATGTGAATAAGATGTTTAAACCTTATTCTTTTCAAAAATATTTTAATACGTAATATGAACTTTATATATATCTCTATATAGAAAAAAAAAATGTTAAAAGAAATTATTTTAATGCCATATACAATCAAATATCTAATGTGAGTTATGAATAAAATATTTTAACATGAATTAATATAAAATGACTCAATACACATGTTATGTAATCTCTATAATATTCAAAAATGCAATTTAAAGAATAAAAAATACGCATTATTTTTTGCACTCTAAAATAAGTTTGCAACATAAAAAATTCGATCCCTTTCGGCTCATGTTAGATCCATGCTTTAAAGGGATCCATACTAGTGCTTAGTTGATGGGATTGTTGATTGTGCTCCTGAGCAGGATAAAGCATCCTCTTTACACAAGATATTAATAGTTTGATGTATGATCCCGATCTGAAGATGAATACCACGAATACCCAAAGAGAGACCAGTCTTCTCAAGATACAAATAATATTCCCTTTCTTCTTGATGCTCTCGGCCTTGGATATTGATGTCACCGCTTCCAAATGTCCCTGACCGTTCAGATCTAATGGATCTGCATTCTCCAAATCTAAGAAAAGGGATCGATCTTTAGATCTCGACATTTTTAACTTGAATTGAATATGAATGGTCATATTTGAGCAGATCCAATCTAATAAATCCTTGCAAAGTAATAAAATTTCGAATTTGTTGCAAGACACTTCCATAAATAATTAAGTGAAAAGTAATAGACCAACTAGGGTTATATCGAGTACCACCAAAGGTGGAAAAATTCTGACTAGGGTGAGGATAAATCCCACCAAAGTTCCCTGCATGAAATTCTTAGGCTATCATGATGCACAACTCTGATATCACTATAATATCTCAATCAATGAAAATTATCATAGATCTAGCACATTTCAGTGTTAAGAACAAAAAAAACTTCACTAATAAACAGGAACACAAACGAGATCTAGAACTGCAACACTTTATTTATATTATTAACTGAAAACAAAATACATATCCATACAATAAGATTGGAGCCCCTGCAAATGACATGCACGACTGCTCATTAAAAGACCAATCTAAGACACTAAAGCTCAATCATGGGCCTTGGATAGATCCACCAGACAAATTCACCACGAGGTTTTCGTCTCACGATTAATGCTAGAACTGGCCACACCAAGTTCTCAACCAAAACACAATAAGATAGATAAACCGGAATGATCCCCAATGCCTAGCTTCTATCCCCATTTATAGGCTTGATGGACTCTCTAGAGACCTTATTTTATTATTTTCCCTCGAAAACCAAAGACAGTTACCATGGGTTGATACCATGGGAAAATACCAGGGTAAATACTATGGAAAACTTTCATCCAAAATTTCATCCATTTTGACCAGATGAAGAAAGGGTATATTACATAGAATAATTAAACCAACTATGGTGATACATAATACCACCGAAGATTTAATAGAAAGTTTGATTTTTTCTTTGGAAAAAATACCACCGAAGATGGAAATGTTGGCTAGGGTGAGAATAAATCTCACCGAAGTTCCCTACATAAAACCCTTAAGATGGCAGGATGCACAACTTTGATATCACCATAATATCCTAAACCTTAAAAATTTCATCATATCTTGCACATTTTAGTGTTCTCAATAAAATCCTTTCAACAAAAATATGAACATATACAGGATCTGGAAATGTGCCTTATTTATATTAATAACTGAAGAAAAATAATACATGCCCATACAAAGTATTGGAGCACCTACAATGGCATGCACGATTGCTCATCAAAGGAGAAAAATAAATACTAAAGCACAATTGTGGACCATGGATGGATCCAACAAACAAAATAACACCCACAGGGTTTTCGTCCCTGGGATCAACTAGAACTGGCCACACCAAGTTCTCTAGAAAAACACAATAAGATAGATAAACTCGAATGATTTCCAATGTCTATATTCTATCCCCTTTTATAGGCTTGATGGACTCTCGAGAGACCTTATTTTATTATATTCCCTCGAAAACCGAAGGCAAATACCATGGGTTGATAACATGGGAGAGTACCACAGTAAATACCATGGACAAATTTCATCCATTTTGACCAAGTTAAGAAAGGGAATATTACAGAACTAATGTGATAAACCTCCTGACCACTGGCATGATACAACACTGATAAGAATGGCCTCTTATCTTGGCCTTCGACGTGCGGCTCTTTGTCTTACTAATTGCCAAATGTGATAGATTCTTTACAATTTACCCTTGGATCAATATTAGAAAATTCATTCTCAATCATTTGAGAAAAAAAAAAAAAAACAACTAGGGTGGTACAAAATACTATCGAAGATGGAAATGTCAAGTAGGGTGAGAATAAATCCCACTGAATCACCCTGCATGAAACCCTCATATTGGCATGATGTAGAGCTTTGATACCACTATAAGATCCCAAACAACACAAATTTAATAGATCAAACACATTTAAGTGTTCTAATCAGAGATGCTTACAATCAAACATCAAACACAAGGGATCTGAAAAGAAAGCAACCACTTATTCTATTAATAATTAGGAAATATTACATGCCAATGTGATTGACCGTGAAGCCCTTATTAATGGCATGCATGATTGCTCATCTATTAGAAAATTCCAAGACACTAAAATACAATAGTGAACCTTGTATGGATCCACCAAGCACTCTCCACGACGTTTTCGTCCCAAGATCCAACTAGAACTGGCCAAATCAACAATGTTGCTCCAAATTTCATGTTTATTGGCTTTAAGATTTTATGATCATATCATGACGTAGTTCATCAAAATTTCCACAAAATTAGCAACCTTCACAACTTAAAAGACACACAGTTGCATAATAACTTAAATTTTGTAAAGGAAAAAGAATAGGCACCTCATATTTCCATGAAATTAGGATATTCAGAAGAGATGGCCATATGTTGTGGTGCTTTACAAACATGGGTAGACTAGATCGCCTCCACATGATTACTGAGTCAATTGTTGTTTAGAATATTTTCCAACTTCTTCTTTTCACCTGTGCATTTGATGATGCTTGTAGTTATGTTCAGGGTGCCTCGAGTTTTGGCCTTTGGCAATCTCTGTATCATTTCAGAGCCTCGAACAAAAACCTAAAGGCCACAAAATCGATTGAAACTACGAAGCTTCAATTTGTTGCCCCCTCCCCTCAGTGTCCATTTTAAAATAAAGCATTTTGGTCGTCACATGATTGTACCAAGTGGTACGTAGTACAATGGACTGCGGGTTTATTAAAAAATGGAATGAAATGTATTTATTTATTTATTTATTTTTCGGGCTCAAGTAGAGTTTAAATGATAATTTTCTGGTTTGAAGGATGAACTACTATTTTTTAAACTAATGGTTATGTTGGATCTAGCTTTACCACAAAAATTTGGATCCCTAATAATTCCAATATACGGTAAATTTGGGGAAATTCAATATAAATTTATTTTTCTTGGGGTCGTAGCAATGTGGAAAAAAAAACACACAGGCTAATGCTTTTCTTCCACAATGCTGAAAGCATTTCAAACTATTTACTGTACCTCCAACTTGGCATTGCAAAGAGTGTCGACATCTATTGTCTGTTCGTCCATCGGATGAGGTCGCGTTGCGTTGGCCAACAAAACTACCCCCACAATTACAAAGTCTATGAATCCTATGCACACATATCATATTCTCTTAAGTTTTGGGCCCTTTGGTGACCTCTGCCAAAAATTGATAGAAAAATTAAATATATATAAAAATGGATCATATGTATATCACTATAGAAATATGACAATAATTCTATACAATGAGATAACACATGTTTTGGAGTGGAACAACAATAATATTTATATATTATCAAATTAATTAAATACATCGTGTATTGTGTTTTCCTCAACAATAATCGCACTCCTTCAAATTAGATTAAACCTAATAATAATGATAAATTGAATTAAAGAACAATTTTTTCTAATACTATAATACATACTTAGCTTAGCTTTGATTTCATTGCCTACATCTATTTAAATATTGTGAAATAGATGGAACTCTAAAATAAATAGAATTTGAAATTTTGTTACTAATAAATTAGCCCAAAAATTTGATAAATTTGAATTGAAGCTAAAAATAATTATTTATCAAACAAATACAATTTTATATTCATAAATATTTAAAATAACCATCATATACTTTTTATATTTCTTTTTAATTAACTAAATTTAATTTAGAAATAGAAACCACCCATGAAAAAATGATCAATCCAAATATTGAATACCTTCCACAATCAACCCCACCATCAACCCCTTACCCTAAAATTTGACAAATAACTTTAGAAAACCAACTTATCTGCCCTTTATAAATGCATTTGAGACATTTTTTATTTACATTGACGTGCACTAATCTGATGTCGAAACCTGCAATAGAGTGAAGTTGGGGAATTCCAAACCTTGTTTCCACAATATTGTATACAATATCGTTACCTCTTTTGGCGTGCTTCACGGTATATACTCAAATCTTGAAGATTGTTTTTTAAATTTGAAATCATCCTCCACTTAGCTTTATGGATGATGCTGTGCCCCACCGTGTAAATTGTTTTAAGTGGAAGTTGACCGGTAGCCTCACAGCGAGCCGAACCTCAATGGTTCTAATTGGTACCCACTATTATTTTTATAAGTTTGTTACCCACGATTATTTTTATAAGTTTTAAAACCAAGCATATCGCTGTCACGCCCATGTGCCCCCAATTAACCATTTCGATTGTTGAGTCATTAGATGGAATAATGTGCTACGAATATTAATTGCAGAAGCAAAAGTAGTTAGCTTTATGGATGATGCTGTGCCCCACCGTGTAAATTTTTTTAAGTGGAAGTTGACCGGTAGCCTCACAGCGAGCCGAACCTCAATGGTTCAATTGGTATCCACGATTATTTTTATAAGTTTGTTGCCCACGATTATTTTTATAAGTTTTAAAACCAAGTATATCGCTGTCATGCCCATGTGCCCCCAATGAACCATGTCGATAGTTGAGTCATTGGATGGAATAATGTGCTACGAATATTAATTGCAGAAGCAAAAGTAGTGGTTGGTGTGGAGGGGAGTCATGGTCAGCACTATCGGTTCAGAAAGTACCACTAACGAGTTGTCAAGCACTAAACGCCTGTCTGTTCGCACCTAACATATGAGTCTTTATGTGGTGGGATGTCGCCCACTGAAGGCATAGGTCAACATTGCAGTGCGCAGTTCCAGCGATCATTTGTTGGACCTAGCTTCATCTCAGGGTTTCAGGGAAAGTACCCCCTCTATAATTTACTTGCCTCGGCTTCATCATCTTTGCATTTGTGTCTGTGTCTGGGCTTCATCTTTCTGTTGGTCAATGGCAACCGCTGTCCATTACAATGAGTTTTTTTCATCATCCCTCCTCGGCCTCCGACTCCGCCTGGACTTATAATCCCTGTAACAATGTGTTCATACACCACGTGGTCTGGATGCCAAGAACATTTTACCTTTTCACCCCTTCCATCGCTTAGTACGATGTGTTTCTAAATCACAGTGGTCCGGATGTCAAGAACATTTTACCCTCTTATCTCTAGGGTCACCTCACAGCTAATGGGTTAAGAGTTCAATGGAAAAGATGGAAGGAGAAAACGCATTTCTTTTACAGCAGAAGCCGATGTTCAAACAGTCTCCGTTCACATTGCCATTTTTTATGCAAAATATGGACAATCGAATTGGTGCTTGGATGAACTAGACCTGCGGTGAAGTCAAGGGGCTATCCATCTTTCGATCTTGTAGTAAGTCAAGCCAAATCCAGCGGATAGATTTGCTAGATCTGTTTATCAAACATTTTGATAGATTGCCATTATCTCTAAAAGTGATTGGAGAGCTTGTTGAAAGAAAATTACACCTTACAGATAAGTGAATCTGTGAATCTCTCTATGTGGTATGTTTTTTCATAGATGAATACATGGTGTAGCAATATGGGATTTCGAAATTTATATAACAAATGCAATAAACATACCTCACCACGACAAATATTTTGGGAGAATATTGCCGAGGAAAAATGGATGCTCTGTAGTCGTTTCAATGAGACAACCAACAACACAGATTGAAGTTTTATTGTATTTATCGTTTTGTGTAAGTACTTCAATTGTTTCAACCTTTGTTTTCTATGTAAAATGATTATTTCAGATTTGTTTATTCCAAGCATGATAGATCTGCGCAGTGCATTTTTTTCCTCACTGAATTAGTAGATAATGAAGAGTGATATAATTGTACACTTTTCAAATTTGTTTACGCGCTAAATGATAAATCTGTATACTTTTCTTCCATGAACAGCTAATAACCGAAGTACCTTCATATCCGATATGAAGGGGATGCGTTCAAAAATATTATGATAGCAAAGATAAGGGATGAGGTTCTCGGTGTCTCACTGGTTTCCAGTTTTGTGTTATGAAGAACCGGTATCTTGTTGCAGCAAAAATGGTTATTTAGGAAGAAGATTATGAAGACGGATAGCCACATCTTATACTTTCTTGTATTCCTGGATTCATGTGGAGAAATTCAGAGTGTTACAAGTGACTCGAAGGAAATTACAACTATTGTGGCAGCATTAATTTATGGTAGACAAACGCGTCTTGATTCATATTTCAGTTTATTTCATTTATTATCTACTTGTAGGTGAAACCTAAATATTTGCATTTGCATTTGCATTTATGTAATGTTGATCGTTGAGATTGTTTCATGGTTGTAAAAATAGTACAGGTACAGTTTTATTTGTAAATAAAGTGATGGTTTATTGGATAAGATAAAGAGAGATGTTGCCAAACTTGTTGTGGACATTTGCTTTGCTTTTGTGGTTTGTTTTCATATTCTTGATAGTTTCATGGTGATGACATGGTATCAGAGGTTCATGGCACTCTCCACGAAAGGGAAAACATTAAGATGAATTTAACCGAATAGTTTGCAGCTCTGTTGAATAGTTCAATTTTTGTTACCAGATAATTACTTGAGCAATATGAAAACCGTTTAATGGGTTGGTTAAGGTTTCATAATTCGCTTATGTTAACAAAGTAATTTATAATTTTCTCAAATTCTTGTTCGCTGCCATCTGTCTCAAATTGCGGTTTCAACAAACTCTTGGTGACAAAGGAAAACTGCTGTCGTTCATGATAAACCCCATAGAGCAGTTGACTCTAACTTCCAAATGCTGTTTTTTTCATGATAAACCCCGTAATTCTAACTTCCAACTGCAAACCTCTGCTGTAATTGTTTTCAACCAGGCCAATCTTCTCAAACAGCATCTTTCATACCATACTACCAGACTCTTGGAAGGGAATAAATCATGCATGTCTGCTTCAAATAGGCAACCTACAGCTACAGCCAATCAAACCCTCTAAATAAATCAAATAAGGCGACCTCTTTGAATAACGAAACCTCTCCAATTATAGGATACATGGAGCTACTTTAATGATTTGACTTGCTGGTTAGCATAATCACTTCCAAAGTGTCATATTGTTCGGAACATGTCTTCAATGAGATCTTTCCACCTAGCCCGTCTACAAAACCTGCACAAATCAGTTGAGATCATCCTGAATCCTGTAGAAGAATGTGGGAATTTTCATGTCACTTGATTCAAACTGTGACAAATCTCTAAAGGTTCTTTCCTTTTCAGAGTGTCATTGACTTCTTCCTACAGCAAACTTGGCCTGCATGCAATCTCCACTTCACCTCCTCCTTTGACAGTTTGCTATTCATTAATATTAATGTCAAATCTATCCAAGCAAACTCTCACAATGCTGATTCGGATTAGCATCTTGCTGCTGTTCCTGTAAGTAATCCGCTCATTAAGTGCTGCTGTCTCATTAGTCTGTGTACTGTAGGAACTCTCTCAGCTAAAAACATGGGTCATGACATTCATACAATTAATTTCCTCGGAAGGTAAATTCTAACAATACTTATCGTGCTAACAATGGTTAAGGAAAATATTTTAAAACTATTCACCTACCATGGTCAAACCCATGTCCTCTATTTGGAAAAAGCAGCAAAAACATCAGTAAGAAGACTTGGATCCCTATTCCACATATCAATTACATTGAAATCGCTACTCCATTCTGTTATTTGACTGGACAGTATGTTTTGACTTTTATTGGTACATCAGCCAACTGAGGTAACACCGTGGAATTTCTTGAATATATTTGTCCCTGTCCATACCTTTATATATGTCACATATTCAACCCAACTAATATCTTATAAATACTATGACATTTAAATTATATAAGATATATATCCTACCCTAGCAGGGATATCGAGTGGTTTGAATCTTGACACCAAACTTGGAAGATCCTAATTCATCCGGTTCGTTTGGGTTTTTTCTCTCCACCAGTGATTTGGGTTGTCATGGGAGAGTCCTCCCCTTAGGAACGCCATTGTTGCTGACACACAGTAGCATATAAACATGAGGGAGACCTGAGAGTGAAATGGATATCCATCCCATGAGCTTATTCTTGTGTATTCTCACCCTTTCGAGGTTTGCATATGTGCTAGATTTCATAGAACTCAAAGTTATTATGTAGCTACTGAACTCAATTTCAATCCCAGAGGTGGTTCAGAACTTGATGAATAATAGAATTCAAAGTTGTTATGATGCTACTGAACTCAATTCCGTAGAAACAGAGATCTCAACTAGTTAAAACTCAATTCACGGACCACTTAAGAGTGAAATTGACAGTTTCAACAATGCCAGCATCATTCAGTATTTCAATGAGAATATATGAAATACACAAATATCTTTGGCATCTAGCTTTTAGTGTTTTACTGGAAATCCCTGAAGCATTATGGAAACAGAATACAACCTTTTGGGAAATCCATTCAATGCCTCCACTTGTGCAAAATTTGGACTGACACATCAATACAGGAATTATATAAAAATGTTACTGAGCTTTCACAACATTAAGACCATGTTATGCTCTGATTGTGAACTGCATATTGCCACTGGCATTGCGTACTGCAAGAATTTAATGACAAAATTATGCTGCCGCTAGAATTAAAAATACTTGATGAGAAAATTTATTTTGAAATCAATCCATTCACTTTAGAGACAGCATTAGGGTCTGATGATAAAGTGTTGGGTGAAAAGAAATAGAAGCACCAGTTCTGTTATGCTTAAAGAGAATATTTCAGCGCGTCGCTTGCCCACGATAGATTAAAAAAGCAGAGATACAAGTACAACTGTGCTCCACACACAAACATACACCAAATTTTTATATCTGTTGGTTAAAAAGCAAGTTGACACTCACCATTAAAAATGAATAAAACAGAGTAATGATGACAGGGTAAAGGTTTCATCTGGATGCATTGTTTTACAATATCCAATTCTTGAATTTGAAGGGCACTCACGACTCCTTGTCTATGGCAAAATAGGATTCCAGAAAATCGGACAGGGCCTTCGCCCTATTTTCTTGCACACTCAACTAAACCAAAGGATGAACAATGTGTTCTTGAAAAGAGTCAAACACCTCATAAACATTTGAAACAAATTCAATCGATTCAAACCAGATAATTCTTAGCCAACATCATTATAAATCGTGAAATTTTGTTTCACCTGAATTCAGCTAGAGTGAAAAGCAAAAAGGTGATTTTTTATACTCTGCATGCCGTCAATGTCTCTGAACACTGAACAGCACTTCATATATAATTTTTATAAATGGTGGTGGAAATGTCATTGTCATGGCATTCGTGGGTATCGGGTTAGCATCTCCTGCCAGAGAGCGGCATGGCTGTGGACATTGCAATACTAATTGGCTTAATCAAGATGGGTCTGACTCTGTACATTATACAGACATCGTTTGTAAACCTTTAGCCCAAATGCCATTGGAAACTGTACATGGTCAACGCCTTCCTTCCCTTAATTAAGGGGAAAGACCATCATAATATAAACCAAAGGGACAACAATGCAAGAAAAATGTGCGGGATAAGGATGTTCCTGTGCTCTACACTCTTTTAAACATGACTGTTTATCCTCTGTTCAGCCGAGAAACTAAATAGGGACTTTGCAGAAAGGCTGGTTGATAGTCATTATAGATCATTATTAAATCTCTGGCAAGGAAATACAGAGGTAAGTAAATGCATTATACCCAACACAATGCGATGCATTTCACAGCTCAAATAATCAAGGGACGATAGCCAACTGAATTGAAGACGAGGAAGGATGGAAAATTTACGCAGGAAAATACAGAAAACTTTTAAATTACAGAATTGAAAAATTTCTTGCTATCTTCATCATCAGCTTAAACTCTGTAACAGATGTATTTGTATATATAAATCAAAATTTCAGGGGAAAGAAGATAAACTAATGTGTTGAATAATAGAGAGCATGCAAAGTCGTTTAGACGGAGCAATTTCTACCTAGCCATAGGTAGTTGGTTGTGGAAACCACTATAGCTGGGCCATGAAAAGGAGGATTCTAAATTCAGACTAAACAGGTCTCTCCAAAAAAATTTCATTCCTAAGTTTTCTTGAAGATATAGCAGCTTTTAGCCATCCACATTACCTACCCCACAGCACAACATAAAGAAGTACTTTCTTTTTTTTCTTTTTTGGTTGCACAATGCATTAGAAATTCCTCACTCCAATGCTCTTCAGTGTGGACATTAATAAGTCTATCTCAAAATTATGCATAACTCTTTTTCCATTGTTCCATGATTCTAAACCTTGTTCATTTTTGTCTCTCTAACAGACTTCTCCCCCTCATTTAAATTTCCCATGCATGAACAACAGCTGCAGGATTCCTACCCAGCTTCTTTCTTTCCTTATTTATAGGGAGTGATGGATCGAGGATTTGTTCCGTCCACTCTTCTTACCCTTAACTTTATAAACTAGGTTTTGAATAACTAAAGGTTCAAGATAAAATAAGGTATGTGTTTTTATGATATAATTTATTTTTTAGTTTTTTTTACAAATGGCATGTCATAGTTTATTTAGATGATATTGTTTTGCTGATTTAAATCATTTTTATTAACTGCAGAAATATCAAGTAAATTTGAATTTTGTGGGTAAATTTCTGAAAACATATTTTTCAAATTCAAATTACTACAAAATTTTGACATATTTCTCAAATTCAAATTACTACAAAATTTTGAAAACAAGAACTTCAGCAACCTATTTTTCAAATTCAAATCACCACAAAAGAATTGAAAACAAAAATACATACAATATTCAAAATGGTTAAACCTGAATATTAAGTAGTAACACTCTTCACTCTCCAACCAAGAATTCATTTTTTGTCCTGACATATGGAAACTTTAACAAAGTTTTGCAGTTCAACGAATTGGTAATATTACGTGTAGGTTTTGGTTGGATAAAGAGGTTAATGTTTTTATTGTAAGAGAGTCTTAAATTATTGGTGTTAATTGTAAAAAGAGTATAAGATTTATATAATTATCTATCCAGTTAACTTAATTTTAGTTTATTTTATTCTAAAGTATTGATTTTCATTTCATGAAAAGTCTTTTTTTTAATATTTTATATTTATTTAAATAAATTTATTATATGATAATGTGTAATGTTAAGAAACTTATTTTTTCAATAAATTTTTTTCTCTTTATTAACAATAATGTAATATTTGAAAATTGTTGAACATGTAATAACTATATAAAGAAGAGACATAAGAAGTGGATTATATTAGCTGGAGCGATGGAGAATAGAGGAGCTAGGATTTGCAGGTCATGGGGCTACGGTCGTGCGGCAACGACTCCCAAAGGGTGAGCACCAGAAAGAAATGGTGGATTGGTACATACTGATTCGGATCTCAAGAGAAGGCAACAGCCGAATAAGGGCCAAGTTATGACACTACGCAGAATCTGGAAGCAGGAGGCCACAACAACCACAGGCGAGGACACCCGCCCCTCCTTTGTCTATGATGGCTTTGAAGCCGAAATTTTTTCTGATACACTATTTCCCTCATCTGAGAATCGAGTTTCCTGGCGATGCGACCTCCTCGAGAGCCCGTCAGTTGCCTCTCGACGACGGGGGAGGGGCAAGAGAAGAAAACTCTGGCGGACCTACGGTAGAAGCTGCCTATGGATTTTTATGGCCTCAGGGGATGAATGTTTGCGAAGGGTCAAAGATAGATGCCCCTGCGCTCAACATCAGACTTGGTGCAGATCCTTTGCGCAGATGGAATACAAGACATTGGGGGACTGGGGTTCCATTTCTGTCAATCTGGGGTTGCTGGTGTTAGGTCCCTATATTACTAGTATAGTCCCTTATTGTTATTAGTGTAACCCCCTTATTGTTATTATTGTACCCTTGTAACCCCCATTTTGTTATTATTGTGCCCTTAAATTATTATTGTTAGGTCGGCTAGGATTACATTGTGGCCCACTAGGATTACATTATGGCCGCATGGACTCCTATATATAGAAAGGAGGTTTTGTAAATTGTATCATCCAAGAATTGTTCATTTATGTAATGTATTGGAGGTTGCCCCATCGAAGTGGCTTATTTCTAAGGCATTGATATCTCTTTTCTTCTATTTTTGGAGCTGGTTATTCAACAGCTGGCTTCACTAGGCATGTACACAATGCGTAAATCTCCCCCCAAACATTGATTTTTTTGTTTGTTGCTTAGTTTTCATCGATTATAGCTGGATATATGAAGGTTGGGGTTCTCTGCTCGGTACAAGGGCAGCGTGGGGGTCGGAACCTCACTATTTTCCTCCGCTTCACAGGGTATGGGAATGGTGCGAGGATGTTCCCACATGTGGTCTCTCCTCGTTATACGCCTCCGTAACCCATAGACAAAGAGATTGATCTATGGGTGGGGTTTGCACTAAAAATTCCAACACAGACAGCTGATTAGGGGACCATACTCCCAAGACTAGTTTTCAGATTTTTATAAAAAAATTAGTTGGGAAATCAAGAACTCTCTGGGTACATGGTGTGGAATTGGTCACAGACCTGAAGCATAAGATCCAAGTGTTAACAGGTATCCCGATTACAAAACAAAGCCTGATCTATTCAGGGAAGGTACTACAGGAAGAAGCCCAACTAAATGAATACCGCATCCCAAGGAACTCTTCCATTTTCTTGAATTTAAGACTCAAAGGCAGAACTCCAGGAGTTAAAACATTCGTTAGAGCATAACAGAATAGAACATCTGGAACCATCAGGGGAGCCAACACTTCCAAAGCTGGCTCCCAAAATGGTGTCTCGTACAGAAACATTCTACAAGGGAAAAACACGGCAGCAACAACTTCCGAACCAACAAAGAATACTCCCAAACCATACATTGTGGAGCAACTGAACTGCGTTCTAGAACTGAATATAAATGCATTAGATATGGATGAACATTGATCCACATTCAAAACACAAGCAATAATTTGCAGATTTAACTGCTTATGGCCCAAACCAATGGAGCTTTTCCACTAGATTTTCACCAATTGGACTATGGATTGTGATATCCATCTATGTTCCAAGGGGTACTTTATTGTAAATTTTTCCTCTACAAAAGCTAGAGATATCATTCTTAGGGCAGGACCATGGTTCTGGGGTTCTACCAGAGTCTTCATCACACCTTGGTTCCTTGATTTTAACGCAAATACCATGGAAATTACCAGTATGTCGGTTTGGGTCCGGCTGTATAATCTCCCGCTTCATTTATGGAATGAACATATACTATAAGGCATACGAAACACTATAGGGAGATACATCAAAAAAGACATCCAATGCTTGGAGGAGAGAATCTTCACTTTTGCATGAATCTGCATAGACGTGGACCTCAGTAAAGGGTTACTAGAAAGTATACAATTGATTCATAACCAACAAAAATGGAAGCAACACCTGGATTATAAAAACACTACATTTAGATACAGGATATGTAGGAAAACCGGACATTTACAGAACACATGTCACGTGGTCCAGAGCAAGAAATAGAAGAAGAAGGGGAAATGCCCATTCAAAACGAAAGCAAACAGGATGCGTCCAATCTTTGGGTACCAGACCGTGAAGTACAAGACCATTTTGAGTCCAATGCGACGCCTCAGCTGACGCAAACCACGGTGGATCTTATGTCAATTGGGGACGTTTCAGCTATAAGCTCATGAGCGAATAAAATATCGCATGTGTCTGAAAGCTCGGATTCTGAGAAAGAAATTTCCATGAGGAACAATGAACTGGCCTTGGTTCCCACTTCCCTGCATGCAGGGACTTGGCAGATCGTCCAAAAGAGGAAAGGCAAGCGTGAAAAGCCCAGCCCTGCTGGAAATATGTAAATATCTGGGTAGCCTCGCTACATTGTGTGCTTGAGCACACAGGCCCTTTGGGCATCTTGAATGCTTAATTGTATCTGCAAAGTGTAACTTTTCATTAATTATTAATAGAAAGTTGCCGATTTTTTCCTTGGAAAAAAACAATAATGTAATATTTATTATATATTAAATATCAATGCTACAAACTTTATTTTTTACAATAATTATTAGCAATAATGTAATATTTATTATATAATAAATATTAATGCTACAAACTTTATTTTTTTCAATAAAAGTGTTTTTCTCTTTATTGATTTTTCCTCTTCCTTGACAATCATGTGATTATAATTCTTAACATATTGTTTCAATATTCTTTAATATTTACTAGATCTTGCATTCCCAACTCCTTTAATAAGATTGTGGAAATACCCATATAATGTACCTAAAATGGATCTATGTGAATTTAAGATGAGATCGGATATATGTATTCTTGTATTATAATGATATATGTATTAAAAACTAAATTAGAGATATGTTTCAAAAAACTATGGCCATTAAATAAAAAGCAGGTGGTATGGGTAGAGCCTTGAGGTCAAAAGCTTTGCCTAAACAATATTCATACAGTGATAGATAACGAAATTTCTAGAAGAAATTTGGGATCACAACATTGAGAAAGTAAAAATGGGGGAGCTAGAGGGGTTTTCTTAGCAAGGGAATCCTATGGAAAATAAGAAAGGGTTACTACAAATAAATATAAAGGAGGAAGGGTTACTTCAAATAAATATGGAGGCTATCCCATTGTTAGATGCAAGATTCCAAGAAATTTTAAACATGCTCCATGCATGGATGCTTTAATTAGTGAATTTATGGCATAACACACTCTATGTTAAAAAAATGACAACAATTAAAATATTTTGTAAATGTAATTTTTACCATAGGAATTTTTGTTTTACCTATGAGGAAGTTGTGTAACCATAGACAATTTGTAATTGTGCTTATTGATTAAAATGTAATGTTGTAGCCAGAGAGGAATTTGCATTGGAGATTCATTGTTGACCTTGATTAATAAAAGTATTCCAATCCCTTGCTCTGAGGTTCCTTGACATACTCTCATGTTTTTACCACATATATTTTACGTCTTGATTATGAAATTAGTTTCTTGTTTTGTGTGCAGTTTCCCTTTCTTGTTCAATTAATTTTACAGGCTCAAAATACCAGCAAGTGGTATCGGAGCCATGGGGATTTGTAGGGAAAAATTAAAAGGTCGATTTAGGGCATAAGGACAAGGTGAAACAACCAAGGTAGAGTGTCTTGTGAAGAAAAAAGATAAGCTCGTCTTTGGGAAGGTTCTAGCTGCAAAGAATCGTTATTCTATTGGACCATCGGGAAGAAGAACACTCTAGAACAAAGAGTATGATGTGTCTAAAGGGATATGTGGAATGCCACCATTCTTCGAGGTTGTGTAAAGGTGTGGACGTCTTATTTGATCCATCAAGTAAATTGTGAAACAAAAGAGCGGTTAAGAAACAAAAATAAAATAAAATCCTATAGAGGAACCACAACAAAGAATAGGGAGCTACATTTTTTTCCTTTCTTGGTTCAATTAAGTTTATGGGCTCAAAATACCAAAAAGGAATTCACTTCCTTTGAATTTGAGCAATATTTCAAGGATGAAGGGATTGTTAGGCACAAAACCATTGTCTATACTCCTCAACAAAATGGAGTTGTTAAACATATGAACAAGATTCTTATGGAAATAGCCAAAAGCATGATAAAAAATGCTAATCCGAAGAAAGAGTTGTGGGCAAAAGCATTATCCACTTCTTCTTATTTAGTTAACAGATCACCTATAATTATTATTAACTGTAAAATTCCTGAAGATGTTTGGTCAGGTCTTTCTTGTGACTATTCCTACTTTAAAAATTTTGGTTACGATGCCTAGGCTCTTACTTCAAAGAATCAACATTCTAAGTCAGACCTAAAATCAAAGAGCTATATATTTGTTGGGTATGATAATGTTGTGAAAGGATACAGGTTGTGGGATTATTTTACGCATAACATCATCATCATCAACAGAAACATAACATTTAATGAATCTTCTCTTTTAAGAGTAGATTTTGAAAAAGTTGAATAGGGAGAGGTATCACGAAATCAACAAATTCAGTCAGAGACTCAACCATTTTCAGAAAATCAGAATCAAGAAGAAGCTTCTAAAGCAAAAGGTGAAGAAAATATAAAGGAAAGTGTAGAAGTTCAAAAACCATCAACTTTTAGGAGGTCTATAAGGGAAAGAAAAGTTCCCAATAGATATGAAGATTTTGCTTCATCTATTGCCTTGATTAATAAGGATGGGGAACATTCTTGTTATTGGGAAGTAATGAATAATATGGATAGTGAAACATGGAAGAAGGCTACGGAGGAGGAAATGTATTCCTTGGCCAAGAAGAGAACCTAGGATGTTGCAGAACTTCCTAAAGGGAAAATTGTTGTTGGATGTAAATGGGTCTTCAAATTGAAGAGAGATGCTGATGGGAATATTGAGAGATATAAGGCAGGAGTTGTAGCAAAAGGGTATTCCCAAACAAAAGGTATTGACTTTCATGACATTTTTTTGCCAGTTGTAAAACTTGTTTCTACTTTAAAAGACCTTGAGTTAGAGTAGTTAGATGTTAAAACAACTTTTCTTCATGGAGATTTGGATGAGGAGATATATATGGAATATCCAGAAGGTTTTGTACAAGATCACAACAAGTGATTAGATTGCAAGCTCAAGAAATCATTGTATGACCTGAGGAAATCACCCAGGCACTGGTACACGAAGTTTGATTCCTTCATGGTAAGCCATAACTTCACTAGAAGTAAATATGACCATTGTGTGTACTTCAAAAGTTTCAATGGTATATTCATTATCTTGGTTTTATACGTTGACGATATGCTTGTTGCAAGCAATAGCATGGAAGAGATCAATAGTTTAAAGTCTCATCTTGCCAGGACATTCAATATGAATGATCTTAAAGGTGAAAAATGGATTTTGGGCATGGAGATACAAAGCGATAGGAAAAATGGAAATATTTTGTTATCACAACAGAAGTAAGTGGAGAATATACTTGTAAATTTTGACGTGAACAATGTGAAACATGTTAATGTTCCTTTGGCTTCCCATTTTAAGCTTTCTTCAAGTTTAATCCCTATCGCTAATGCATAAAAGGAGTATGCATCTCGTGTACAATATGCAAATGATGTAGGTAGCCTAATGTATGTTAGGAATATGTAATTTGCAAGATTGGAAAATACAAACTGCAGAGACAACACTTGAACCACTTTGGGATTCTAGGATCTAGCCCTCCTGAATCCGGAGAGACTTGAACCACTTTGGGATTCTAGGATCTAGCCCTCCTAAATCCGGAGAGGGATCTCTCCAATAAATACAAAGCTTGATTTATCTTTTAAAGCTTTTGGGTATGATATTAGGCTAGTTATTAAGAGCAAGGGTTTTATTTTGTTTTGGATGGTTGAGCATGATTTTAGTTGAGTGAAAAGTCCTAAATGGAAAGAGTTTCAAAGGTGTGAAGTTGCAAGAAATCAGAACAAGCTTTGGCCGATAAGATAGATATAATGCTGGTTTTTAGTCCATTGGGCTATGGAGTCATAAAGGGGCTTTAATTGTGCAACAATTTCAAGAGTGGTCCAAGGGGCAAGTCAACTATATCACAATATCTTTGAGATTAAAATGATGGAATGGAACAATAAAGTGTTGGAGGGGTGGAAATAGACACTAATTTCAACTAGGATTTAACAGTCTGTCCAAACAAGAAAAGCCTCTTAAGTAACTATTTAAAACTGAACAAAGGGCAGGGCTAACCATAGACCTCTTTGGGCAAGTTCGTATTGAAGCTAACTCACAACAAACAATCCAGTAATCCACATAATTACTTTCAGAAAGGATGAAAAAAAAAAGAGGAACGAAGTGCAACTTAAGATCAGATAAGATACTTTTAAATCTAGTTTTCTTTCAGCATACACTTAGGGAAACTTTCAGAATTACCTTTGGAGAAAGAAGATAGAAAACAGGGCACACCGTCACTTTTCTAGTCTAACTTTACTAAGCAAATAATGAAAATAACATTCAAGAACAATGTTTAAAGTAAACAGTAGGACAAGGGAACGCCAACATTCCTAACTGCTTGAACTGTATTGAATTATTCTTAAATACACAATTTGGAGGAAAACATTGAGATAAAGCTTAATCAATCAGAGAAGGGTACTGTAAACAGTAAATCCTAACTCTATGCTTTCTGTTCTTTATCAGAGAATAATGGACAAAATGGCATACATGAAAGGAAAAAACAATAACATAGAAAGAAGCACTTCATCAGTGATATAGACCAGGATCCCAAGAATCAACTTGTATATTGATGTCAATCCAGTTACATTCTTCAAGTCTAATGTTTCAGTTCAGCAATCATCTTCACTTCTCAGCCTAACTTATTTGACTACAAACAGAGCTTCAAGAGCCTTTGAACACTATTTACATGTAGAAGTTTCGAGCACAAGTATATTTCAAAGTTCTGCAACCAACACTTTACAATGAGCTCCTCAATAAGATTTTATAGGAAAATGAGGAGGTCGAAGAGAGAAAAGATCTATGGGTTCAATTAATACAGTTAATGCTTCTTGACCTTTGAGGGGCTCAATGGAGAAATTTACAAATATTTCCCTATATTAATTGGTTTACATTAAATTTTAAGCTTGCTGGGAAGCTTTTGTTGACTTCAAGGCTCTGTGTCATCTTCGTAATAACTCTGCTAATAGTTTATATTAGTTTCTTTGATTTGTAATAACTATTCAACTGTATTGGGGCAAATATGATCTGTTCAGGTAATAACTCGGCCTCTTTTGAATGCTTTGAGGTAGCAGGTGGCATTCTGGTAGCTGAGAGGATTCAATTAGCCTCTGATGTGGCAGTGGAGGCATTCCTGGTTTGGTAGATATTTTTGTTTTGACCTAAAATAGGACTAATTGCTTCTGATCTGTGTGTTAGGCATAATTAGGCCTAAATCTTGTCTCCCTTTCTTTAAACTTGGTTTAATTTAGTGGATTAATCTTTTAATTGTTGATCTTAGCCGTAATCCCTCAAAACTTGGTAAAATATCTTCAATTCTTCATCTCTGCTATGATTTGATCTTCAACACTGATACTCTCTGTTTTAATTATGCTTTTCCGTGTCTTGTCGATGTGCAGGCGTTACAGGGCTTTTATAATGTTATCAGTGTTCATGAGGCACCGATAAAATGTGATTTTGAACCCTGTAGATGGATACTTTTGGATGAATGAAAGCCTGGAGGATCGTCATCCTCGACTTTTATTTTTATTTTAAAACACTTGAAAAGCCTTTGAAACCTGCACAAACTAGAAAATATTAAGAAAATCTTGCGTAGTTCGGGTCAGACTACTTTGGAGGTTGCATTTAGGTCATAGCCGTTGGATGAAAGCATCCAACGGCGGAGATTTCTTGCGGAGATTAAAAGGGAGGTGGTTGGAATCAAATGGTGGGAGATTAAGTTTGGGCCGTAGATCTGTGTTGATCGACATTCGGGATCAATCAGGGAAATACAATGTGAAGGGGTCACATATATTATGAAATGGCGGAAAATACAAAGAAATGGGGTTAAAAAACCTTTGGGAAGGAAAAATGCATTGGAAGGAAATTCGGGGTTTCCGAATGATCGTGAGTCGTTGGATCAAATTTTGCCCCTGGGATCAACGGTTGTGGTTGATCTGTGAAATTCCTTGTTGAAAGGCAGAGGGCGATAGTGTAATCACAAGATCGAATGTTGGTCTTTGATCTACAGAGATCAACGGCGGAAAACGAACGCAATAAAATGCAATGAAAATGGGGAAAGTGGTTTCGGCTTGGGAAACCAATGGTATCGCGCAACAAAAAGGCAGATGGGAGGTTTTAACTTTTCAAATGCGATATGCGTTATCAGGAAATACATGGCATTTAAAAACTGCCCATATCGCGTGATTTAAAATCATTAACCTCCGAGCATGAATTTACGCGAAAATGCGCGTCAGCTATTAGATCTGGGACCTCAGATCGAACGGTGGGGAGTGAGCGCGATATTGATAAAATGCTCGGGTAGAACAAGGTGGGGGCAGGGAAAGGTGGTTTTAATCTGAGCCGTTGGATCAGAGATTGGATGGCTAAGATTAAATTTGGAGGAAGGCAGGACCCACATGAGTCGGGCCTATCACGCTTATTATGAGCCGTTGGATGAAACGGATCAACGGTGGAGATTTGATCTGGGGTTGAATAGAAAAGATACATGAGGTAGAAAAAGGGTTGATATGGGTCGTTGATCTGCAGAGATCAACGGCGGAGATCGGCCGGAAAAACATTATAAAGCGGGGCTGCATAATTTTAACAAAGGTCGAGGGGTGCGATCTGGACCGTCGGATCTTGACACGTGGATGAACCAGATGCAATCGGAGGATTGTGATCAGCGAGGGCATAGACAGAGGAGTGCTGATGCGATTAGACGTGGACCGCTGATCTACATATTAGATCGACGGTGGGAAATGAATCGGGAGATCGCCAATCAGAGGTTGCGAATAAAATATTAAGTGCGCCCAATGAAATCTCCCGATGCAAGATTGTGTAGACCATCCGATTGGTTAAAAATCAATGGCGGAGGTTCGGTTCGACCATTGAATTGGCAGGTCCCTTTATAATATGAAAAATCAAAATTTTAATGGAATACAAAGGTTTTTGGCTTCGGGGCAGGGTTTTATATAAGGTTTGGTGCTTGATTGCGGGGCCTTTGGATATATGAACAAGCGAAAGGGACTGGGGTTTTATATGCAAGGGTGCCAATCGGAATCGAAATGATGGAGGGGCCTTTTCAATCTACCCATTAAAAAATCTCCGATGCGAGATCCTGTTGACCGTCGATCGGCCTTTTAGATCGACGGTCCTTTTTATTAAAAAAATTGAACCAGCGGGTTTAATACAAACATAGGAAAAGGTGGGTTTTATGAATTTACAAAGGAAAATATGATCGGGAAAGGTTTATATAATGTTTTAAGCACTCGATAAAACTCACAGTTATGCGAATAAAGCAAAGGATTGGGGCTTATATAAAAAGGGCCAATCGCATTGGAGGTTTCATAAAAGCCAAAAGACTTGCGCTCTCCGATTGTTCCGATGCGATAAGCACTCGGGACCATTAGCGCTTGGTTCCAGGGTGTGGGTTTATGGTGGGGAAGTGGTTTAGGGCTTAGGCCCATAGTAAAAAAGACTATTTTTTATGATTTTTTCAAGGTTTTTCAATGGATTTGGGGGTTTCGGTAAGGTTCAAAAATGGGTTTTAAACCTTATAAAAATGGATTTTATGAAGGGAAGAAGGGAATACATGAAAAATAGAGGAATTTCATGGGAAGAAAGGGGATAAAAATGGAGGTTAATTTTGAAGTGAAAGGAGGGTTAAAATGAGGGAAAAATGGGAATTTTTGCAGCAGTCTATTCTTCATGAAAACAACAGAATTTCAAAATTAAGAGGGGAAACAGTAGTGAAGATTTAACCAAAGGACATGATGTCTTCATAAGACTTCAAGAGATAAAAATTTTGGCAATAAAACTTGTTTCTTGAAGGCTTCAAAAATGATTTAGCCACCATTTGATATGACAAATTTTATAGGTGGCTAACACTGGCTCCACATGGGGATGGTGCCTTCTTGAAGGCATCAAGAACTTCAGACTTGTATTCTCTGGGGGGCTGATCAGTGCCTCATCCATTGGGCTGCAACTTTCTTTTACTTGGATGATCTTCTTCTATCTTGAAAAGGTTAGCAGCCATGAAAAAATAATGGAACTTCATCGACACAATCTTTCTACCTACCCATTCCTACTGATCTAACATTTTTTCTTCTTTCAGAGTGCACTTGGAATGGAAAAATATTTTACAAGCATTTTATTCTTTTGAAAGCAGAAAACTAATCTAAATATACTTCTTATTTCTCCATGAACTCAAATTAAATAGTTGAGTTCATATGCTTCTCTACCTAATCTACTATCTGTTAGGATTAAACAGTCTAACAGATTTTTATTCACTAACTTCTAAAATAGAAATTTAAAAGCATACAAGTCAGGATTGAAGAGTCTAACTTGTTGCTGATCTATGGCATAAAAAACAAGCTGCACATACATATTTATTTTGCAGAAAATTAAATCAAAATGTTGAAGGCTTAAGATTTGAAAGTTCTAAGCACGACCTTCTCTTTTCTTCAGCTCTGTTTTTGAGTTTATTCGAGCTATTTTTTCTTGTTCTCTGGTTCAAATTTTGAGTTCATTAGAACCAGTTTACTTCTGTCTTTGACTCAAGATTTTTTTTTTTAAACAGGTTGGAGTCATTCTTCTTAAGGAAGCTGAGGTTCAGATTTTGAGCTTGTTTGAACCTTTACTTTCTATCCTAATATACCTAACCGATAAGCCAAGATTAACCTGTTTGGAAAATCAAATTCACTAACCTATCAACAATAAATTTAAAACTAATTAGTCAAGATTAGGTTGTATGACTAACTAGAAGTGTGTTTTTCAGGAGTGGCATTTGAGTTTGCACACTTTCAGATTTTATTTCTCTTTTTGGTATGGGGTTTTACCTTTCTTTTTTTTACAAATCTTCCCTCTTTTATTTCTTCTATTGTTTTTGTATTTTTTATTTTTCTAACTTTGAATGCAATGAAGGATGAAATATTTATAATGAGAAAAAAGACAAAAAGGCTTCAAAACATGATAGGATCAAGAGAAGTAATGTTTGAGCATCCTGCCATTGACAGGACCCCCAAACAGTTCAGTTCCATTCAACTCCTGCAAGAAATAAGCATTGTTACCAGCAATAGAATGAATGAGATAAGGGCCAAGCCATAAGTTGTCAAATTTCCCATGCTTGCCCTTGTCTTCTCTCCTTGAGTCCCACTTTGACACTTTGTCCCCAACATTGAAATTGCTAGCCTTTGTTTTTCTGTCAAAAATATTTTTGATGCTCTCTTGCTTTTGTAATGCTTTGTTATAAACCTCCTCTCTGGTTTGTTGAAGATGAATGGTCTTATTTATTCTTCTGATCATATCATTATCTTCAGACTGCACCTCTTGAATCAACTTCATAACTGGCACACCAAGGCTGGTTGGAAAAATTGCATATGTACCATACACAAGCTGGTAGGGTGACATTCCAATAGATTTCTTAAGGGTTAACCTGTCAGCCCATAGTGCATGCACTAGCTTTGTGTGCCAAGACTTCTTGTTGTCCTCCAGCAATTTCTTGATTATGTTCACCAAACTCTTGTTTGAGGATTCTGCTAACCCATTACCTTGAGGGTAATAAGCAGTAGAATGGCCCAATGTTATCTAATATTTGTGACAGAATTCAACCATCTTCTTGGATCCAAATGCTAGAGCATTATCAGTGATGATCTTCCTAGGACAACCAAATCAAGAGAGGATGTGAATCTCAATGAATTTTATGATGAAAGAGTCATTGGCTTGCCTAGAAGGGATGGCTTCTATCCATTTGGTAAAGTAGTCCATTGCAGTGAGAATCCATTTATGTTGGGCAGATGAGGGTGGATGGATTTCTCCTATGAAGTCAAGTCAACACTGTTGAAAAGGAGCTTCAACAGTGATTGGATGCAGAGGTAAGGGAAGCAATTTTCTTTTGCCTTAAAAAAGTTGGCATTTATGACAGGCAATAATCATTTTATGGATGTCCACAAAGAGTGTGGGCCAATAGTAACCAGCTCTAAGGATTTTATTGGTTGTTGTCTTCCAGTAGAGGTGGCCTCCACATTCTCCTTCATGGAATTCGTGCTTAACCTTCTCTGCATCAAACTCAAGCAAACATTTAAGCAATATTCCACTTGCATTTTTCCAATAAATACATTTATCTATAATGTAGTAGTTTACAACTTTTAACTTTAAAAACCTTGCCTTTGTTTTTGATAAACCAGGAGGTGTATTCAAATTTAGCAAAACATATAGAATATCAGCATACCAAGAGGAATTCATAAAATGGTCTTCAACAATGGGAGTTGACAATTCCTCTTGGTCATCTAAAGCATTTATCATATTTATATCAAGAACTTCAAAATTTGATTCAGCCATTAATCTAGCTAGAACTTGGCCTTTGATGAGTTTAGTGAGCTTGATCTCTAAATCATATTCAAGTATTACAACTATCCACTTACCTCTCTTACCATCTGGGTCATGTGTTAGAATGTATTTCACAACTAAATTTGGGACAAAGGCAATGATGTGTGAGTGAAGGATGTATACTCTGAAGTCTTTTAAAGCTTTGACCAAAGCAAAAGCTTGTTTTTCCATTATTTTGTACTTAAGAGGAGCATCCCTTAATGCCTTTCTAAAGAATGAAATAGGCTGCTCTTGTCCGTGTGGGTTTTTCTGTAAAAGGACATCAACTATTGTATGTTCTGATGCAAATGAAAAAATATAAAAATATTTTGAAAAATCAGGACTTATTAGAACTGGTGTTTTGGTTAATGCTTGTTTGACCAGTTCAAAGGACTTCTTTGCTTCCAAGGTCCATTTAACCCCCTGATCCTTCTTCAACATGCTTGTAATGTTTCTAAGGAGCTCAGCCAAGTTGGGTATGAACCTTCTCAAGAAATTAATCTTTCCAATGAAAGATTGGAGTTCCTTGATGTTTCGAGGGTGAGAGATTTGCAATATGGCCTCAATCCTCTTTGGGTCTATCTTTATCCCCTCTTCTGAAATGATGTGCCCAAGAATTTTACCTTCTTGGAGACCAAACAGTGTTTTCTTAGGATTTAAAGATATCCCTAACTTTCTGCATTTCTCGAATACTTTTCTCGAATGTTCTAAGTGCTCTTCATCTGTCTTTGAAAACACAGTGACATCATCAAGGTAAATAATGATGAAGTAGCCTAATTCTTCCGAGAATGCTATGTCCATGGCTCTCTGAAAAGTAGCACCAGCATTCATTAGACCAAAGGGAATTTTCACATACATGAAAGTGCCCCAAGGTGTAGTAAAGGATGTCTTTAATTGATCATCGAGATGTACTAAAATCTGATTGTATCATGAGTAGCCATCTAGCAAAGAAATTCTTTTGGAACCAACTACCTTTTGTAAAATATGATCCATCGTGGGTAAAGGGTAGTTGTCCTTCAGTGAAGCTTTGTTTAAGTCTCTAAAGTCTATGTTAGTCATAAGTATTTTTCACATGTTGTTGATGACTAGATTCCTAGCTGAGTTTTCTAGAAGCTGATCTCCATATGTCAATTTGTCATCTAGAAAACCCCCAAACAAATTTTCGCTTTCCTAGCCCTTCCTGTCAGCCTATGATCAGAACAATCTTCAATTTTAAAGTCATGTCCTGTTTCAGCAAAAAATCCCTATCTATAGTTGTCTTGGTCTTGCTTGTCTACTATCATTTTCCCCTTGGTTCTCATGAAACTCACTGTCCAATATTTGACAAAGTGTCTCCCTTCCTATCCTTGATCTTCTTGTCAAACACAATCAGAATCAATGAAAGTTGACCCTAAGTTAGGTAGTGGCGCTTTAGAGAATCCCTTCCTTGACAAAAATAGCCTAAGCCAGAATCCTTTGTTCAATAACAACCAACCCTGAATTAGCGCTTGATCTGCAAAAGCAAACCTTGATATACCCCTAGGTTGCGCCACTAAGAAGACTTGTTGTCTCAGTCCGGAAGAAATTCTACAAAGATCTAATACAGAAAGAGATGAGCATGTGCACAGTCTAAAAGAATGTGCTCAATATTGGGCAAAATCTCCATAGAACACTAAAGGAGCTTTTAAAGTTTCAAAGTCATATTGTTTGCATCTCTACAGGGGGAAAATTGAATGAAAAACATTTTCTAGACAAAAGCAAAGAGACAAGTCCAAATAAGTCTCATGTTGAAGAATTTGCCATCAGCAGGTGGAGAGCTGCAATGATAACAAAGTAGGAGTGCATATTTCAAAGGTCAAAAGTTTCCCTAAAAGCTGATACCATCCTTCAAAGCCACACAAATACAGAGGACTGATATAAGGTTGATCTGCAGTGTTCCAGTTTTTCCTTCAGAGGTAATGATGCATAAGTTTTCCCAAGGACATTAGCACAGTACATAAGAAGACAACTGCTTCTTATGCTGCCTTGAACCTGGGATAAAAACACTAGTCAAAGAACAAATCAAATGTACCTCTGCAAACATAGTCCAAAAAAAGGTTAGTAAATGTGGTTGGGAACATGCTGATAACCTCATCCAGTAAAGAGCAGATGGTTAGGAACAGGATCAATAGGACCTATTTCATTTAAAAGCAGAGGGTCAAGGTGTTTTAAATGACTTCAGAAATTGTAGATCACCTCCATTGATGAACAACAATAAGGCAAATTTTGGTTTAAAGAAGCTTCCTTGCTTCAAAAACAATGGATACTTAAGGGTTTCGAAGGTTGCAGTAAGACTGTTTTCATTTAACCTTTTCAGATAATGCTGTAGGCCACCTCCTTCCAAGGGATGAAACAAAAGATGCATCAACACGTTTAGATTATGTTTAAGAAATTTTTCAATTGGAAAGTCAAACTTGAAAATCAGTGGAGCAAATGAAAGTTTATATTTTGAAGGCTTGTTTTTCATCATCAACAAAGCAGTGAATTTATGGTGTTAAAGGGCCTTTTTATTTTTCTGTTTATAAAATACCTCCTTCAAATTGTAATCTGAGGTGAAATTGACAAACCAAGCATGTTTTTAAAGTTACCTCTGCAACTGAATACAAAGAGACAATATGGATGAGAAAGGCTATAACACAGTGTTTCGAAGTTTCAAGATAGCCTTAAAGGAAATCAAACATACCTCAGTCATAGAGAAAACCTTTCAATATGCATAAGAGCAAACATTGTTGTTTTTATTTGGTTACATTAGTGGTTTTTAAAAAAGGGCCACTTCCTTGATGAACAACAGTAGGTAAAGTTTGGGTTTAAAAGACCTCTTTACTACAACAACAATGGATACTTAGGGGTTTCGAAGGCTGCAGTGATTGGTATTTTTATAAACTTCTTCAAAAAGATACAAGGTCCCTATTTCAAAATAAATGGAGTAGTATGGTGTTGAAGACCTTCTTCGAAAAGTATAGTTGGTATGGCAGTTGTCAAGCATAGGTCTCCTTCACAAATAAGTAGAGGGCCCACCATTGTTTGAGGATATTCAAAATGACAAGCAGAAAATCAATCATGACCTCCATCAGCAGATAATGAGGAAAGCTTCATGACAGGTCTGAAGGACCATTTGTAAAGGTTGAAACAATATTTTGTAATAATCTCACATTATACACAAATCAAGCATAACAGAGTCCTTATGGCCACTTTCATAGACAACAGAGTTTGGAAGGAAAAAATGGCAGTATCTTATGACCTTTTCATTTTATAAAACAATGTAGGCATTATGGTTCTAAAGGGCTACATCGGTGGTTTTAAAGGTGAATGATTTCCTTGATTCAAAAAAATATTTTTTAATCATGGTTTAGAGAACTTCCTACCTCATAAACTATAGATTACCACATCATTTTGAGGAGTATTCCATTCAATATGACAAAGGTTGCAAAAGACAGAGGTTAAGGAGCGCACGGGCAGTTTGTTTCAAAATGATTTTCTGACCAAACAGAGATGAAATTTAAAAAATTGAAAGAGGTTTTTGTCCCTCATAGTTTCCAGAATAAAAACCTCCTTCATTTTCTACACAGGTATCATGGTTTGTGAGAATGTGAAAAATACAGATGTCACGGGAGAATTTCTGCACCAGGATTCACCATTTTGACCAATGTTGGGACAGTCAGATTTTGAACAACCAAATGGACTCCAAATGAAAAAATTAAAGTTTTTTTGGAAATTATACTTCCATAGCTTTCCGAAGAGCCATCTCAGGGCAAATTCAGACAACAGGAAGGCATCCAAAAGTAGCCTGCAAAGGGCACTATGTTTTTCTGCACCATCATTCACCATTTTTTACCATTGTTGGGAAAGTAAATTTTTGAACAAGAAAATGGACACCAAATGAAACAAATAAAGAATATTTAGAAATTATACTTCCATACCTTTCCAACGAGCCATCTCGCGCCCAATTCCGACATTAGGAAGGCATCCAAAAGTGGCCTATAAACAGTGCTATGCATTTCTGCACCAGGATTCACCAGTTTTGACCAGTGTTGGGAAAATGAATTTTTGAAAAACCAAATGGACTCCAAATGAAAAAATTCAAGTTTTTCTAGAAATTATACTTCCATATCTTTCCAAAAATCCATCTCGTGCCCAATTCTGACACTAGGAAGGCCTCCAAAATGGGCTGCAAACGTGCGCGGAACGTTTGAAAAATTGCGCGGCGCGCCTGTAGGTATTGACAGTGTTTTTTTCTAAAGAGCGCAGCGCGCCTGGGTTTTTGCGTGGTGCGCCTATGCAACAACACATATACTCCAAAAAAATGATCTATTTACCCTACTATATGGATCAAATTACTTTTTCAATCCAAGAGATGAAGGATGGGCAGGTTCTTAAGATTGAAGTTTGTGTAGTTGGCACACATAAGCCCCTATGGAGTTTTGGTAAATAGTGCCCGAAGAAAATTTTACAAAGCCCTTGCTGTGGATCCTTATTCACTAATAAATACAATGGGAACATATAGTATGTCACTATATATGAAAGAATCATTCCTGTTGACACTGATTCTAAGGAACCTATTAATGGTGTTTCTGTTGATTAAAGTGCAGTCAAGAAAACAAAAACATTGTGTTGCTGTTATAATGTGAGGGTTGTTCATATGACATTTCTCAATCGATAGATATAGATGGAATATTTTATACCTTGCATGGTATCAGTTGAAGAAACATTCCATTCAATATGACAAAGGTTGCAAAAGACTATTTTAAAAAGGAGGCATCAACAGGTTTTAAATTGTGCTTGAGTATTTTTTATATTGGAAAAGACTGCACATTTGGAACAAATTCAAAAGGATATGTCTCTTTTATACACGGAAGAAATCATAAAGGAGAAGGCTGCTGCTGGGATCAACAAATTTTGCTGACAGATTTAGGTCCAACAATTGTTTCAATCCATTTTCATCACAAGATGGGAAAGTACTTTGGCCAACATTCTTGAGAGATTATGAAAAGTATTGCATGCAAACATCTACATATCAATATGTTAATCTATTGTTTATGCTTTTTAATGAAGTAAGAAAAAGGGCTCAGTTTCTTTCAGGGCCGAAATTTACAGATAATAAGAATGAAAAAATCGATGGGCGCTTCAGTAAAAATGACATCTGTGTATTTTTGTGGTTCTGTTGGGTTATGGAACATAATGCATGGTTTCCAGATCTACGTGGAGAAAAAAATGATGCAAGTAGTATGCAGCCCTAGAAATAAATCACCTTGTAAGATCAGCAATGGTGATTTTGTTCTGGATCTAACAAAGAAGAATTGCACCAAGAAAATTCAAGTAAAACATCATGTGCAGATTGTTGAAATAACAGCAACAAGTTTTAATTCTTGGATTTTTGCAACAAATTCTAGGCCTTTATCATTACTTTCCACAGTAGGTTCGGGGTGTCATTCAAAGAGCCATTACAAGTCTCGATGTTGCAGTCCATACTCCACCACAAAATGAAGTGCATTCTTCAGATGTAGCAGGGTTATTGACTTCTGGAACAACATGAGCTATTTCTCTAGCTATTGAGGTTCCATTAGGAGGAGAATGGCTGATGGAAGCCTTGGTGTCTGAGAGCCTTTCTAGCATCCTTCCAGATCTCATATATCGGTCTTATTAACATGGAAAAGTATTAAACAAATTCTGGTCCTAGGTTGAAGGTTACAAGGGCTTACAAAGATCATTATGGAGAACACTGTAAAATATGTAATGAAAGGGAAAATTGGATATCTGCAGTTAGCTATGGATCTTTGTCTTCATCTAGTGAGGAGAGGTCATGGATCAATTTGGGACTTATGTACTGCTCTCGGGAGAAGACCTAACCTTAAAGAAAAAAAAATGAATTTATAGTCTCAAAAAGAATTTCTTGTTTCTGCTCTTATTCACTATGATGATGAAGTAGTTGGTGAGTTGCTACATATATGAACAGAGTTTGATTTGGCAGATCAATGTGAGAACTTAGGGAACCCTCAGAGATAAAGCACCAACTTTATTCTGATCAAAGGGACATTGACTGTTTATTTTCACATGAAAACCATAGAAGAACTTAAAGGATTTGAGTAAAAGCAGACTTAGGTTGAGGTCTTTAAATCAGTTTGCAAGGGTGTTAAAACATTGATTTCAAAGCTGCTTTGATCATCTAAAACCACAGAGAGAGACATTTATTGGAGATAGGGCTTTTTGTCAAAATTATAGAGTTCTTCTTGCTGTGGGTGTTGAAAGAAAATTCTTGGCTGAAGCAAGGATAAAAACAGTGATTGAGGGAAAGAGGTTTTTGGTGCCAAAAACACAAGGATACTTCCCTTCAAAAACCACAAACATGTCTTCATAAAGACCTCTTGGCTCAAACACAATACTGAAGAGATGACTTTAGTGATGATGAGGAACAAGGAAAAGAGTCTAAACATAGCAGTGATAATGAAGAGCAAAGTGATGGGTAGTGATGCAGTGATGAAAGGGAACATTATGGCAGCCAACATAGAAATAAGTATAAGGGTGATAAAGCACAAAACAGTGAAGGGAAAGAGCATGACAGTCATAAAGAAGGCAGTGACAAAGACAAACAAGGCAGCCCTCAAGCAAGTAATGACGAGGGTAAGAAAATACAAAATATGGATCATGAAGGGCATTCTCCAAAGCATGTGCTATCTGCCTCTCCTAGGCAAGGGGCCATGACTTCTTCACCAAAGCTAGAATGCCAAACAAAAAAGAAGAAAACCAAGAAAAGCTCAAAACTGCCCAAAGAGGGCGCCCAGTGAGAAAAAAAGAGAAATACATCTTTAGGCTTGGAATTTTGGCCCGAGCTTCTAGAAATGTTTCTAAAAATCCTTGAGGGACTTGCTCACCAAAATTGAGCAAATTTTGACATATTCTTGTTTTTTGACATTTTTGGGCCTAATTGCCTAAAATCTTGGGCGCCGCCATTTTAGTTTGGAACATCCTCAACTCTTGAGAGTGGTACCATTGGATGCATTAAATTTAGGGGCATCTACTCATAAATTTTCAGAGCATTTGAAGTTGTCTTGGTCCCCCAAAGATGCAAAAAACACTCACTTTTTCGACACTCTACCCACATATCAGCAAGGCCTATTTTTTGGGTTTTTACACACAGGCCTATTTTTGGAGACTTCTAGGCATCAGATTGGGAAATTTCAAGATTTTCCAGAAAGTAGACATTTAGAGCTTTCCAAAGAGCCATCACGGGCCTCGTTTTGACATTGGGAAGGCTTCCAAAAGTTGCCGGCAAGTCAGGGGACCTTTTGCTGATGTATTTTTTGAGTATTTTTGTAAAAGTTGAACCTTTCAAAACTGCTTCTTCCTCATGACCGTTTAGCTATTTTTGTACATGAGAAGTTATGAAAATTCAATTTATTTCCCTCTTTTAGCATTTTTTAGATATTTTATGAGATATTTTGTGCCTTGGGCTTTGCAAAGCCTCAAGGACAAAATAAGATATTTTGGATAGGCCAATGAGATTGCAAGTTGAACTAAGAGGTTTTCCTCACTTTGGCCTATATATTCCAAAGGATTTCATTGTAAACAATGCTAAACTTAATGATAGAAGCAATATATGGTCATATAAGCTTTGGAAGAAATACTTGTCTCATGCTCTTGGATAGTCTCTTGGATGTTCTTGGATGATGAAAGAAGATTTTTGTTGGATTCCATGACTTGGTAGAATGGTATAGTGTCTCTCTCTTTGTTTTGTTTCCTAGTTTTCATTCATGAATCCATGTTTCTTGCTTGCCATAGAACAGTAGAGAAAAAATTTGGGACATGCCCTTGGAGGCACCTCAAATTTCATGTTTCTTCATAGCTTCCATGTTTTATTCATCCTTAGTCACATTAAAGAATTCTTGATTGCTCTTTAATAACTTAAGGATATTGTTGCTTATTTCATTCATGGTTTTATGCATGCTAAGTATGATTTACTATATGCCCTGCTTACTCATGGCTAGCCATAGCTCCATCCATGAAATTTCTCTTTGACTGATTAGATTGTCATTTTTTGAACCAATGAGGTCTTGTTCTAATCTTGCCCTTTGCCTAAGACTATGCAATCTTGTTTTCAAAGTGCCCAATAACTTGAAATACTGTGTTTAGGAATTCCGGCATAGTGTTTTGAGTTGTTTGTTTGTCTTAAGTTTTTTTCCCCAAAGTCTGATAGCCATTTCCCAAAGTTAGAGAGTGATATATCTCTATGCATGGCTTGAATGTTTATTTCTATGTATTGATTAGCTTATAGTTACATTTCTCATGATTAATGGTTTGCCCTACCATGTTTATGTCAGCTATTAAACTAGTTATGCTTGAAATCCTTTGTTGTTCCCAAACTTGATGTCCATCTTATTCCATTTTGCCCAAAGATCCTTTCTACCTCGAATCAAATCGGCCCTTCAATAGCCTTGTATCACCATCTAATAGCTTTCTTGACCTTTTCGACCCCATAGCCCAATTGATCTGACATCTTTTTACCTATATTATATCTTTGATCAGTTTCATCCCTCACAACCTAAAAACCAAAACCAAAAAAACCTACTTCATAACTAGCCTAAAATCAGAACACAATAAGCAAACACACATATATCCCTTACAAAAATAGAGAGAGCCCTCTCTGAGTCTAGGAAGGCTAGGTCCTTGGGCTCCAAAGACTGGTTTGATGTTACACTGTCATTTGGCTTGCCAATCAGCCAAATGACGGGACCTTAACAGTCTATACAAAGCCTAATCTCTCTTGTTTTCTTCCTAACTGACACCAGATTAGATACCCACTCAGAATATCTAATAGGGACAATAATACCAGCTTCATACATTTTCTTGATCTCCTTTTCAACCAAAGGTAACTGGGTAGGGTTTATTCTATGCAGCTTTTATTTAAATGGCTTTTGGTTTTCCTTGAGAGGTATCTTGTGCTGAATTATTTCAGTATCATAGGATTTTAGATCCTCATAACTCCAAGCAAAAACATCAGAAAGTTCTTTAAACAACTTTATGTATTTTAGTTTAATGTGAGCTGGTAAAGTTTTAGACAGTTTGATCATTTTTTGTTTTAATTCACTGCCTATATTACACTCTTCAACTTCAGTCTCGACAGACTCCAGTTTTGGCTTATTGGCCACATAGTTGAAATCAAACAACTCTTCTAGAGGGGCCATACCTTTGGGAAAACTTTGATTGTTAGACTACAGGGTTTCTAAGTCTTCTATTTCTAACTTTGCAACCATTTCTGTTGTGTTTTCAAGTTTTCTAGACAGCAGATTTATATCAGCAACCCTAGGAGACTTTTCTTCTTCATCAAGAAAATTTTCTTTACTAGGGCAGTCTGTTTCATAGTCTGAATCCGAACTTGGTAGTTCAAATTCATTTCTGAACTGCATGAAGTCTTCTATTTATTTGTCTCCGTCAAACACTTGCCAATATTTTTCGTTATCAGGAACGACTGGTCTAAATTTAATTTGAGTTGTGCATTGTTTGGTTTCATATGGCGTTAAACATGTTCTAGCAGCAAAGGCTAAACTGTGGGCCATGATATTCCTTTTTCTTGGGACAAAAATCAATTGGGATTCCTCAAAAGTTTGCAATAAATCCACGACATCGTTTCGATAGGCTCTAAATCTGGGGTGGCTAGTGCTGTATTCCCCGTTGACTTGCCTAATGATTAATTCTGAATCCCCATACACTTTAATTTTCTGGGCTCCTAATTTTTTCAACAATTGTAAGCCTAAAAGAAAGGATTCGTATTCCGCTACGTTATTCAAACACTGAAAGTTTAATCTATAGGAATGGCCTTCTGTGTGATTATTCTCAGTGTTACGTATCCAGAACCCCGCACCAGCATTTCTCCCCGTCGAAGTTCATGCTCCACAGAGGATTAGTTTAGGGTTCATCGGTTTGATTACTATCCTCTTCAACTAACGTGCTATCAGATTGTTCTTGAAGGTTAGCACTTTGTTGAATTTGTTTCAATTCCTCTAGTTTTTCATTGTATTGAGGAATGATTTCTTGACTCTTAAGGTTTAAAAGCAATGGACGCATGACTTGTAGCTCAAGACCCGTGTTTGGTTCAGTGTAATCTATGGGTTCAGCAAACTGTTTTGACAGTTCTGTGTTATATTCCTCCTCCTCTCTATCGGCCATTAATTTAGTTAGAGTGACTTGTTCACTGAATGTTTCATCGTTGAAAAGAATAAAAGAATCAAGACCTATGTTTACAAAGTAGAGAGGAGAATTTTGTGGTCTCTCTTGGCTAGTAACCATGTACTGCATATGGGACTCCCGGTAAATTCTTCTTGTCTAATTGAAAATAGGGATGGTCTCATAGGTCATGTCCATTTGCATCGTTCCTTGTAACTTATCTCCCCAAGATCTAGATAACAACATTCCATACTTTGGGGGCACATCAACCACAAAAATATCCATTACTAAACATTTGGCTGGGATATGTGCTAAGTTAACACAGAGGTCTTTAATTAAACCTAAACATTTTACTCTACTTGAGTCAAAGGAGTAAAGATCTTTGTAAGGTCTGGTGATTTCAAGGCCTAGGCTCTCCATTACAACTTTGGGCATTAGATTTTGAGAGGCCCCCGAATCATGAATAGCATTATGTAAAATCTTGTCATGAACATTGAAACTAACGTAAAAAGGAGGAATAGGTCCCTCTTGATATATACCTTCAATATTGGGACCAAAAATGAGCTTTGGCTGGTCATCATTAAGATTGACAGTGTCACTATTCTCCTCTATGTTTAAAGCCTTCAAAATTTGGGTTCTATATACATTCTGGGCAGCTAATTCAGTGAGAGGAACATAGATTTTAATTCTGGAAATTTCCTGCTCAAAACTAAAAGGAATCTGATTCTTTGAGGTACTCGTCTCAACCTTATTAACTGCCACTCTATCAGCAAAATCAGTTTGCTGATTTCCTCTATTTAAATTTGAAAAAATGGTTTTAACAAGAGTACTAGCTAAGGTAATAGTACTGCTAAGGTCCGCATTCTGTTTTTGACTGTTTTGAGTGCCTTTCTCTTTACCTTTATCAGAATTCACAGCCACTATTTTGTCTTTCTGCTTTGTAACTTTTGGTTTACTTGCAGTGCTGTTTTGTGAAGAATTGTCAGAGGTTTTGGTCTTGGGAGTTTGTTGATTGCTTTTACTCCTAAGGTCATATTCCTTTTGAGGCTCTATGATAACATTTTCCATGTCTTGATAATAACTTTCATCATCATCTCTTTTATCATGATAGGGTGTATAAAGACCTTGTTTTCTATCATATTGAACTTCAAAGTCATTATTATCTACTCCCAACATATTGATATCATCATCCTCTATTTGCTCTATTGTGTCTTCAACCTCACTTACATAGTTTTGATGAAAGGGAGGAGTGATCTATTGATCATCTTCCCTTGGTTTATTCTGAGGTTGGTTTCTCCTAAAATTCTGATTTTGGTTCGGATTTATGTTTTGAGGAGCAGTTTTATTTTGACTAGCTTGTGCTCTCTCAAGAATGCTCCTCTTTTTCATCATCTCCTCCATCATTCTTTCCATCTTTGAGCTGGATGTGGAAGGTGTGGATTCCTCTCTAAAGGACACTCTCTTCTCATTCTTCATTCTTGCTCTTTTCTCCATTAAGTTAACTTCCACAGCAAGAGCCCCTTTGTGCATATCTTCAAGGGTTAAAGGATCTCTCTCTCTCAGCTAATAGGCCATCTCGGGATCAAACGCTTCAGGAAACTTGTTTAAAGCTGAGCCTTGTGGAGGTTTTAGGTCTGGGGGAAGGACATTGTAAACACTATTAAATCTAGTGCAGTAAGCTTGTACACTTTCCCCTACGTTTCTTTGGAGATTTTTATAGTCAGAAAGTATTTGAAGAGGGTTTTTCCTTACTTCCCATTTGTTTAAGAATGTCTGATGGAAGGCTTGGAGATCATTGATACTATGAGGGGTTAAGCCTTTGAACCATTTTCTTACTTCTCCCCCTAAACTCTGAGAAAATAGTCTAAGTTTGACAGATTCATCATCAATTTCGTTTCTGTCAAAGTAGTCATTCATTTTATCCACATGTTGTGAAGCAGTAGTGGCATTACTGGCATCATATAATGGTATTTTGGACTGATAGTCCTGTGGAATATTAACTAAGAGTAAAGGAAGGACTAAGGGAGCATACCATGTTGCCATGATAGGGGGTTGTGGGAGCAGTGGGGGGTTTACAAGTGGTGGATTAACAAGAGGGAAAGTGGGCTGGAGTGGAGTGGTTTGGACAGTGGATGTATGAAGAACAGATGTGGATGGAACAGGAATAGATTGCTGAGCTGATCTTGGATGAGAGACGCCTAAATTGTAAAGGAAATGTAAATCAGGTGGTGTTGTTTCTCTACTACCAGGATGTTCACTTTGTTATGGGGATGAAAGTGAAGATTCAAAGTCTATCTGAATTATATCATCAAGTGACCTGGTTTTAAATGGATTTCTTAAGCCAACTTGTAATTGTTGTAGAGCTGCAAGGTTTTCAGGAACATAATTAGCTCTCAAGGGTGATTTGAAAACAATTGAAGATTTAACCTCAGGAGACTTCCTAAGGATTGTTTCAGGGTTATCAACTATCTCAGGAGGGTTAGGGTCAGGGCAGGCTCTAGTATGAATCTTTCTCGGAGCCACTATGCTGTGTTTTTAGACCCAACTAAACAAGAAACGTTTAACCATATATGACAATATTTAAGAGGCTAACTGATATTTTTAATAAGAAAACTTTAATCCTAAAGTCCTCTAACTGATTTTGTATGATATTATGATGATAATGGGCCTTCCCAGTGGAGTCTTAAGGTCTATTTAGGATTGTGGAGTCGCCAAGTGGAATTTTTTAGCTCTTTTGGAGGTAAAAGGCTTTATGGTCCACCACCATGTTTATTAAATACCAATCTGAAATATTTTTGGGTTTTTCTAAGTTTATTTGAGTCCTATGGGTTCTAAGAGTGTTTTAAATCTATTTCAACACTCAGCTACGGTGATGAGACAAAGACAGACGACTCTTATGGCTAAGCTAGTTGTTCCTTCAAGGTTTGATAAGCTCTTATGAGAATCCTAAGGTTTTCTTAGTTTGTCATTGATTCAAACAAGTTTTATCATGATTACCATTTGCTTTGGTAGTGCTTGAAGAAGGATACCTGTACTCACTGAATGATGTTCTTGAATCAAGGGCTTTCCTGAGGTCTTTAAGCATGTATAGGTGTAATTTCACTTAAAAATTCCCCAGCGGAGTCGCCAGAAATGTTAGGAATATGTAATTTGCAAGATTGGAAAATACAAACTGCAGAGACAACACTTGAACCACTTTGGAATTCTAGGATCTAGCCCTCCTGAATCCGGAGAGGGATCTCTCCAATAAGTACAAAGATTAATTTATCTTTTAAAGCTTTTTGGGTATGATATTAGGCTAGTTATTAAGAGCAATGGTTTTGTTTTGTTTTGGATGGTTGAGCATGATTTTAGCTGAGTGGAAAGTCCTAAATGGAAAGAGTTTCAAAGGTGTGAAGTTGCAAGCAATTAGAACAAGCTTTGGCTGATAAGATAGATATAATGTTGGTTTTTAGTCCATTGGGCTATGGAGTCATAAAAGGGCTTTAATTGTGCAACAATTTCAAGAGTGGTCCAAGGGGAAAGTCATCTATATCAGAAGATATTTGAGATTAAAATGATGGAATGGAACAATAAAGTGTTGGAGGGGTGGAAACAGACACTAATTTCAACTAAGATTTAACAGTATGTCCAAACAAGAAAAGCCTCTTAAGTAATTGTTTAAAACTGAACAAAGAGCAGGGCTAACCATAGAACTCTTTGGGAAAGTTCGTGTTGTGCTCAACTTAGTGTTCCTAAATTGAGGTCATAAATTGTCAACCAGGGCTAGTAGACTGCTGAAGTGAGGTGCACTATATGTGCCTTGGTATCTGTTTCTCACTACGTTGTATTTAGTGTTTTTCTGATGTTTTTGGTTTTATGGTTTTATGTTAAAAAGGAAAAGAACTAAGTGTTGGTAAAGAGAAGTGGATGGTTACACTAAAACACAGCAAAACCTATTCTAAACTGTGTATGACACTAAAGAAAAGAAGATGCAAAGCTTGATAATGACTCCTAGTAAGGAAATAAATCACAACATGAACTCAATAACTCATAGCATGAACTCATCCAATTCATTCATTAGGAATATGTTGGAATAGTTTGAGAAAAGGACAAGTTTAGTACAAATGAGGTTCTCCTAAGTACACAATCATCTTACAATATTACAAAGAATATCATCCATGGCTAGAAGTTTATTGGAACACAATTGAAAAGATTATTTGTAACACAATAAGATTTCTACTCTGAATTGACTTGTAATGCTAAGATTAGTCCATTCTGCAGCTCAGCTTGTCACTACTAAGCCTCATCTGAAAGTTAGAGATTTTCTATAATAGTTTTGGGAAAAAGGCTTATTTGTGAAATTGCAAAAGATTGCAGAACAATCAAGGCCTTAAACTGATATCACTAATTCATTCCTGTCCATATGATGATGCATTAATAGAAAGTCAGAACAAGATTAGTTTGTAAACAATGAAGGCCGTGAAGTCTAATTTTGATAGTCAACACAACTTAAAGAACAATGGATGACACTGAACTAGAATGCAATTGATCGAACTTGAAACAAAGTGATCACAATTAAACTAGAATGCTTTTAGCCTAATTTTGAAATACAGTGAACTGGAACTGAAATATAATGTCACTAATCTAACTTAAAGTACAGTGAATATAATTATACTAGAGTGCCATTATCAAACTTGAAACGTGGTGACAGAATTAAACTAGAGTAACATCTACCTCCGGAGTATTACAACTAGAATAAAGATGCAACTAATCACTGAAATGTTTCAGCTCTGTCTCATTCGGAATTATTGGTATTTTGGAATAGTTTGTAGAACATGACTGGCTGCAACATGTTATGTAAATGAGCATGAAAGCATAAAATTCAACAAAACACAACAAAGCTCTAAAACACCACAACTATGTCTCATCCGAAATTAGTGATATTTTGGAAGAGTTTATAAGATCATGACTAGCTGTAACAACTGATGTAATTGAGCATAAGAACGTAAAACTAACTCCTAAAATACTACAGTTACACCTCATTCGACATTAGTGATATTTTGGAATAATACGTAAGAACGAGACTAAACTGTAGCATCCAATGCAAGTGAATATAAAATGCAAAGTTCAGAAAGTCAATTGAACTAGGAATGAAATGAGGCTAAGTTACTTATCTAAATCATATGAACAAAGCTTCTCAGGTAGCAGGGGCCCTCTACCACCGGAGTAGCACGCAAATCTACTCAAGATTGACTCAGCTCGTGCAATAAAATGATGTTTCTTTTATTAAAGGAGAAATTCTTCAAAACATAGGATTACGTCTTCTGAGATCTAGCAACAAAAAAAAATCTAACTAACTGTTTCTCGGTCTCCCGAGTCATACTTATAATGAAGTTACATAACTACTCTTTCGAAAAACAGGGATAAGTGTCTTTCCCACTTCTAATCAAATAAAAACTCTTATTAACATTCGTGTACTTTACTGCGGACATCTGTAGAGTCCATGTCTTGATAGGAGACTGCTTCTCCTCTACGTGCATAACCGCTTGGAGACTTTAACTCAGACTTCGTGGGGAGCAAGAGATGATGGGGAAGTGTTGTGGATTTCACCCATATGCCTTTTTCTTTGCAGTGACACCTGGAACCTATGTAAACATGAGGATGGCTGCAGAACAGACGACTAGCTACGGAATGCCTGTATTCTGTAGCCGAGTCTTAGTCAAAAATTACTACACCAAAAAAATCATGAAAATATAACAAGTTAGTCATTATATAAATTCTTAAAGAAAATTCAATTAATCTTATTGATCATTTAAGCCTGTAATTGATGAGGGACAAAGAAAATGAAGTAGAATGTGGTGAAAGAGAAGAACATCTTTGGGGCTCAACATACCCCCACTGCAAATTTTTTGCATGTCCTCATGTAACTACTCCATGTACTCTGAGACCTCTGCTAGGACATCCAATCCTCTTCTTCTGCTTTGTCTGACAGTCAATGGTCTTCTGGGCTTCCTTATGATTAACTTGAATCTTAAATTTGTAAGTGCCCTGATTAGCTTTTTGTTTTTCTTCTTAAATTTTTCACTGGCCTTGTACAATTTCTCCATTTGTAGAGACAGAGTTGAATTCATATCACTTTTTAGTTTCGCCTGCTCCCTCAAAATGTCATTTTCATTCCTGATATGCCTATTGAGTACTTCTAACTCATACTTATCTCTTCTTAGCACATCAATTTCAGATTCTGGTGGGCTGGGACTTCTGTCTCTACTTTGTGAAGTTCTCCTCTCTAATGACTCAATATAATTGTAAATTTGTTGTTGTGCTGGGTCTATTTCTGGATTTTCTTCATCCTCAATGTTTATGATTCCTGTTTGTCTAGCCTCTGTTTTCTTTCTTATTCCTCTAAGTTTGTGGCTCCGTCTTGGTTGAGATGGCCCTTCACCTCTTTCTTTGACATATCTTCTTATTATCCTCTCCTTCTTAAGCTGCTTCTTTATTTGAGCCAATTTCTCAGAAATCATCTCTTCAAATTCCTCTTGAATCGATTTACCAATTTCAACCTCAACAGCTTTGGAAATTTCCCTTCTCCTGCTTCTTCTTGTAGGTTTGCTTTCAGGTGGAGATTCTTTGGGTTCCTCAAAATGGTTCCTCACTAGAAATTTTTCCCAATTATCTCCCATTTGCCTCAAATGATGTTCAATTAAGATTTTGACTAAACCATGGTGATACAAAGTTGTTTCTAGAAATTGAACCCTTTTTTGAACATTTGAGGCCATTCTTTTCAGACTATGAAGTAGGAAAAAGGGAAAATTAATTTCCTCATCTAAGAAATGCATCATTAACTGAATATGATAGACATAGAGGGTACCAAATCTACCTTCACAAGTGATAAATTTTTGCAAAATGAGCAACATGTTCCTCCACTTATTCTTTAATGCCGAGCTAAGAATACCCTTTTTAAAAATGGAAACATCCATAACTGGAGTCTTAAGCATTTTCCTCCATGCTTCATTATGGAATTCCCTATTTTTGAACCACCTTTCTCCTTTTCTAGGTAATTTCGTTGCCTCTGCAATGAAAGCCTCTATAACAATGAATTTAATATCTCCTATTTCGACCTCTGCTCCATTGAAGGACCTTGCAAATGTCTTAGTCACCTCTTTGTGAAAACCACGAAATTTCTCCAAAAATTGCAACCAACCAGCCTGCTGTAGCATTTCTCTGATTTGTGGATAACCTTCCAAGTACTTGGCTCCAACTGGTTCGGTCCTCACTATGAGACCCATAGCTTCTCTTTTCAACCTTCAAATTACTGCTCCTCTGCTCACGGTGAAAATGGTTGTTAAAGAGATGTTTCTGCCCCAAAAATGTTTCCTCTATTTTACAGACCGTAATGGCTAAGTATTGGCTGCGGAAAGGAATGATATGGAGTGGTTTTGAAACAAGTGTAATGCGGTGAGGATAATTCACACGGATTAATGAGTTGAAAACTATCACGGAAGAAAAGACCGCGGAGATATTTCGTTAAGCAATTCAAAATCATCATTAAATATTTTGGCCTAGTGACGTGACTGATTAAATCACTTCAGTACTTTAACCGTTAAATTTTAAATGATGGTCGAATATGGTAAAATGGAAGGGTTTTTGTCCAAAGTTTTTATGATATGGTTGATAGGCATGATCAACACGACTAATTAAAATAACCTTTTTGAATCATATATGACTTAACTATGCTAAAATTTTCATGATTTGTCACCATAATAATTTCATACCTTTGACTTTCCTTTGATTTTCTTTGTGGTTTTGATATGCCTTGTCCTCAATCATTGATCTTCAGTTCCTCATAACTCCTTTGATTTTGCTTGTTTTCTTGAATATGCAGGATCAATTTGCTGCTAAATCAAATGTTTACTGGATAGTGCCTTCAGGGTCTCTGTTTGCAGAATGTTTGTCTGGCTGCAGAATGTCTTCCTAGCTGCAGAATGTCTGACTGATTGCAGAATGTACCTGTAGAAGTCTTTGGAACATGAAACGGAATGGTTTGAAGCATGAATGGAATGATGGAATATTGTATGAAATGAATTAAAAATGGATAATGAAATATGGTGTAATGGAGTATGAGTGAAGTGAATGATGGAATGAAATGAATCACAACTATGAAGTGGAGTGAAAAAGTGGCCTACAACTTCTGATGTGTATTCTTCAATTGCAGAAAAAAAATCTGAGATGGAAATGAGGTGGACCATGGAATGAATGAAGTATGGAATGAAGTGGAGTATGGATGAATGGAATGAAATGGAGTATGGATAAATGGAAAGAAATGAATCATAAGTGAAATATGGATTTGCACTTATGATTTTGTAATAGCTACTTGCAGAAAAAGAACAAAATGGAAAAGTTAAAGTGTCAAAAAGATTATGATTTTCACTCTATCTTTTCTGTATAAACATGCTAATCCTTGATTAGTTTTCATGTTTATACTTTATTTATTTATTTATTTTTATTTTTTTTGCAATATCTGACTTCAGAAAATTCAATTAAGTTGATGAAGAAGAAAAATTCTCCTTCATTAACTTCACATCACTGTTTTCCTGGAATATTTTGACAAATTCTTCTCTTGAAAGTGGATTGTGATACAACTTCAATCTATGACCATTCACAAGAAAAGTGACATTTTCTTCATATATTGTCTTGATTTTTATTGCTCCATTGTCAAAAATTCTCATAATTTCATATGGTCCAAGCCAATGTGTTTGGAATTTACCTTGAAAATCTTTGAACCTTGAATCAAACAAGAGAGCCCAGTCACCTTCTTTGAACTTCTTTTCCTTGATATACATATCATGCCATCTAGTCTTTTGCTGTTGGACTATACTTGTTTTCTGAACTGCATCTTGTCTGATCTCATCCAATTCATTAATCTGCTCCAATCTGTGCTTTTGTGCCTCTGTTAGATCAAGTCCTAGTTGAACTGCCATTTTGAAAGTTTGAATCTGGAACTCTATAGGAAACAAAACTTGCTTTCCATAAACAAGTTCATAAGGAGTATGGCCTGTTGTGCTTCTCCATGTAGTTCTATAAGCCCATAAGGCTTCAGGAAGCCTATCTTCCCAATCTCTTCTATGCAAATGAACAGTCTTTGTTAGGATCCCTTCAATAATCTTATTAGTAGATTCCACTTGACCATTTTCTTGTGGATGATAGGGAGTATATTTTCTGTGTCTGATTTTGTACTTCTCCATCATTTGTTCCACTAGCCTTGATGTAAATTGAGCTCCTTGATTTGTAACAATTTCCCTTGGGACACCAAAACGAGTAAAAATATCCTCAAAAAGAAAATTAACTACAGATTCTTCAGTAGAAGAAAGTAATGGCTTGGCCTCTACCCATTTGGTAACATAATCAGTGCACACTAATATATATTTCTTTGTCTTGATGGAGGACTAGTAGGTCCTACAAAATCCAAAGCCCATTTTTCAAAAGGTTCAATATGTACCTGAGGCTGCAATGGCATCTCACTTGAAGGAGAAGGTTTCCCTACCCTTTGGCAACTGTCACACCTTTTGACATATTCTTTAGCATGATTCTTTAAAAAGGGATGGCCAATAGTATCCTAAATGAAGGATCTTATAGGCCGTTCTTTTATTAGCAAAGTGTCCGCCACAAGGTTCATCATGACATGCCTTGAGAATCTCAGGCATCTCATCTTCCCGAACACATCTCCTAATGATAAAATCTGGACCTGTTTTGTATAACTCATTAGCAACCCATGAATATTTTGCACTGTCATAAATGATCTTTCTTTTGTCTCTTGCATTCATCATTGAAGGAAATTTCTCTGAAACTAAATAATTAGCAATGTCAGCAAACCAAGGAGTTTGAGTAGAAATTGCAAAAAGATATTCATTAGGGAATTGATCTTCAACTGGAGTATTGTATTTGATGTTCTAGAGTCTAGATAGGAAATCAGCTACTGTGTTTTGTTTTCCAGGCCTATCTAGAATGGTAATGTTGAATTCTTGTAAAAGCAATAACCATCTTATGACTCTGCCATTAGTAATTGATTTTTTCATTAAATATCTAATTGCAGAGTGATCTGTGTGAACAAAAGTTTCATATCCTGTTATATAGTGTCTAAATTTGTTTATGGCATGAACAACAGCTAAAAACTCTTTTTCAGTTACAGTATAGTTTAACTCTGAAGGAGTCAAATTTTTACTGGTATAGTAGATGGCATAAGGAATCAGGTCTTTTTGTCCCAATAATGCTCCTAGAGCTGTATCCGAGGCATCTGTTGAAATATGAAAATGTAACTTCCAGTTAGGTCCCCTTAAAATAGGTGCTTCAGAAATTTTTTTTCTTCAGGGTCTCAAAGGCTAACTGGCAATCAGGATTCCACTTGAATTCACAATCTTTGGTAAGTAATTTGAAAAGTGGAGATGCTATCTTGGTGAAGTTTTATATAAACCTTCGATAATATCTTGTAAATCCTAGAAAAATCCTAACATCTTTTCGACAACTTGGAATAGATAAGTTAGAAATGACTTCAACTTTTGACTCATCAACTCTAATCCCATCCCCTGAAATGTGATGTCCCAAAACAATTCCTTCAGTAAACATCATAAAACACTTTTCATGACTTAGTGAAAGATTTGCTTCTTTACATCTCTTTAAGACTTTTTCCAAGTTTGCTAAGGCTTCTTCAAATGTTTTTCCATAAACTGTGAAATCATCCATATATACCTCTACACAATCATGTATTAGATCTGAAAAAATTCCTAGTACTGCCCTTTGAAATGTTGCTGGTGCATTACATAATCCAAATGACAATACTCGGTAAGCATAGGTACCCCAAGGATAGGTAAATGTGGTTTTTTCTTGATCTTCCAGTGCTACTTGGATTTGATTATAACCACTAAACCCATCTAAAAATGAGAAGTAATTTTTGCCAGCTAATGTATCTAACACCTGAGCTATGAAAGGCAAGGGAAAATGATCTTTAAGAGTAGCTTTGTTTAATTCCCGGTAGTCAATACATACCCTCCATTTACCATTTTTCTTTGGCACAATCACCAAAGGAGAAACCCACTGACTATCTGAAATGTGATAGCTGAAGTTGACATTCAATAATTTCTACAATTCTTCTTTAACAATCTCCCTAAGATTTGGATTCATCCTTCTCTAAGGTTGTCTAATTGGTTTACAATTTTCCTCTATGTAGATGTGATGAGTGCAAGTCTTGGGGCTTATCCCTTTCATATCAGTGTACTCCCATGCATATGCAGAAGAATGTCTCTGTAATATCTTGACTAGCTCTTCTTGTTGAGATTTCTCTAGGTTCTTGTTTATGTTTAAAGTTTTGCCTGGAAATATCTTAGTTGTAGAGCTTCCAAATTTATCCATGGAATAGAGAGACATATGCCTTGATGACAAAAACTCAATGTTGGATTCTTCTTGAAATTGTTCATGTTTATATTCCGAAGAGGATTCAAAGTTTTCCAAGGTATTCAGAATCTAGTTATCTTCACTAATTTCTGAAATGGTGAAGAGAGGTTGTAAATCTTCTCCATCCTCTATCCATTGAGTATCATATAATTCTATAATTGTTCTTGCTGGAGGATACAAGGTAAATTTCTTGGTTGAACTACCATTAGAGATTTACATATCACCGGATCTACAACTAATGAAAGCATCAGCTATAGCTAACCAAGGTCTTCCTAATATAACAGGGTGTCCTCCTAGATTATTCTTAGGAGTTAGGATCATAAAATCCATAGGATACTCCCAAGAGTCTAGGGACACTGGAATGTCTTCTATTACCCCATCAGGTTTGATCAGAGATCTATCCGCTAATTGTAATAAGGTGGGTGTAAAAAGAAGATTAGGAAGTTTTAGTTTATCCATGATTTGTCTACTCATAATATTGATTGCTGCTCCTAAATCAATGAGTGTGTTTTGGATCTCAATTCCATTGATGTGAATTTTAACAACTGGATTTCCTGGGTCTAGATAATTTGGAATAGAAATCTTACCCATCATGATATCTGTTATTTTTCTTTCTAGTTGAATTTTCTTTATCTCTCTTATTCTTTTTCCTGTTTTCTTCATGCTCAACTCCTTTATTGTCTTTGCTAAGATTGGGATTTCCTTGATGGCTTGCAATAATGGGATCTTAATACAAACATTTCTCAGCTCATCTAGGAAATCATAATTAGGCACCATAATTTGTTTTTCTACACCCCTATAAATTTGTAATCTTTCTGGGAAGGGAGGTGTAGAAGTGGATGTTGATGGCTGCTCTAATATAGGAGTTGAAATTATTGGTTCTTTTTGTTTTGATTTTTCAATGTTTGGGTCTTGAAAAGTTGTGTTCTCTTCAAGACTTTTATTTACCCGTAGAGAATATTCCTCAGAATTGTCTTGCTCTTGTATGATTACAGAAGGTTTCCTCTTTTCAAGTATTATTCCAGACCTAAGTTGAACATCACTAAGGTCTAAAGGAGTGATCAAATAAGTTGGAAACTGTTGGCCTTCTATCATGTATGTGTTCTGGGAATTTTTATTGTTGGGGTTTGGTATGGGTTGGGCAGGCAACTGATTTGTTTTCTGAGGAAATGGTAATGGAAGTGGTTGATTTTGATGTTGTGGATTTTTAGAATTTTGTTGAAAATTTTGTTGAGGAGGGAAATGTGGATATGGTGGATAGGATGGTGGATATTGGTAATACTGAGAGTATCTTCCATAGGGATTTTGTGCTCCTTGAGCCCATGTTTGAGATTGATTTTGAAATTGGGGTCAAGGCTGCTGCCAAGAATTCCAATTTGGTGGAGGTTGATTATACATCTGATCATGAAATCCTTGTGTTTGAGATCCTTGCCAAGGCCTCCTGGAAAAAAAGTTGAGAGATTCTGTGGAACTTGTAGGAATATCTTCTTGAAAGACAACTTTAAGACCAGGAAGTGAAGGACAACTCTTGGTCTCATGTTTTTATAAACAAATTACACAAGTCTCCACAACTTTGGCATCCAAAGGGCACTCTCTCAAGGCATGTTTCTTTCTACATTTGGGACAAAAGATTGCTAAGGCATCAGATTCAACTTTTTGCTTGTTTTTTAACTTAATGGTGTCTATCTATTCACTAAGACTCCCCAAGATATCAGATTTGAACTCATAAAGCATATGTCCTATTTCTGCCCTACTTACTGTCCCAGAAGCAGACTTACTTGCCCTTGCAAGAGCAGGGTCTCTTGGTCCTTTCACAGTTTTAGATTTCCCTCTTGAAAGGTTGATACATAATTCAGCTATCTCAGGTAATGTGAGCTGAGATATATCCCATTTTCCCATCATGTTAAGGATATCTAACCATTCATCCCTAATTTTTTTCAACAAGAGAGCTTTCAAAGTGTCTTGGTCTAAGTTTTCCATTTTTGCTCTTTTTATGTTGTAGTTAAATCTCTCCAACAAATCTTCCAGATTTTCATCTTCTTTTTGCAACATTTTAAACACTTCCTCCTTATGGTTGAATGGCATACATTAATCCAAATAACTCTCCAGAAATGCTTGTTTCATGTCTTCCCATGTCCTAATAGAACTATTGATCAAACTCATAAACCACTTCAATGCTGCTCCTTTCAATGTTTAAGGAAATAGTTTAAGTTTTTGAGCATCTTGTTAGTAGTCATAGGTTCTACATAGGACTTCAAATTAAAATAGGAAGGTTTCGAGATCTTCAGTTTTAAGTCCATAAAAGTTTGGAAGGACAGAGGGTGAAATATTTTTTCATAGTTGTATTGGTTTCTTCATCTACTATAGGAAACCCAAAAGAGCTTCCCATTTCTCTTCTTCCTCTTCCTCTGCCTCCTTCTGCACCTCTACCTCCTTCTCCTCTACCTCTACCTCTACCCCCTCCAAATAGTGTGTGTTCTCCATTAAAAACTCCTCCTCCCCCTTCTTCTGCCATAGTTTATTCTTTTGTAGAAGTTGAAAAGTTTATGTCCCTAGCAGGGGTTCCTGAATCTTCTTCTAAGACAGGTTTAGTGGGTAAAGTGGAAGGTATTTCTAATGGAATATCTGATTTTAAGTCCTATGGAATTCTAGGATTAGTAAAGGATGGAATGTGGGTTTGAGTTGGAGGTGTGATGGCTCTTGGTCTTGGTGAAACAAGTGGTGTTCTAGGAATCAAGCTTCTGCTTCTTATGAATCTACCCCTTGAGTCTCTTTCTCTACGCATATCATTTTTTTTGGATGGTAAGAAACAAGGCTACCTAGTTACACTTCCCCGACAACGACGCCAAAATGTAGTGCTCAACTTAGTGTTCCTAAATTGAGGTCATAAATTGTCAATCAGGGCTAGTAAACTGCTAAAGTGAGGTGCACTATATGTGCCTAGGTATCTGTTTCTCACTACGTTGTATTTAGTGTTTTTTTGATGTTTTTGGTTTTATGGTTTTATGTCAAAAAGGAAAAGAACTAAATGTTGGTAAAGAGAAGTGGATAGTTACACTAAAACAGAGCAAAAGCTATTCTAAACAGTGTAAGGCACTAAAGAGCAGAAAATGCAAAGCTTGATAATGGCTCATGGCAAAGAAATAGATCACAACATGAACTCAATAACTCACAACATAAACTCATCCAATTCATTCATTAGAAATATGTTGGAATAGCTTGAGGAAAGGACAAGTTTAGTGCAAATGAGGTTCTCCTAAGTAAACAATCATCTTACAATATTACAAAGAATCTCATCCATGTCTAGAAGTTTGTTGGAACACAATTGAAAGAGACTATTTGTAGCACAATAAGATTTCTACTCTAAATTAACTTGTAATGCTAAGATTAATCCATTCTGTAGCTCAGCTTGTCACTACTAAACCTCATTCGAAAGTTAGATATTTTCTAGAATAGTTTTGGGAAAAAGGCTTATTTGTGAAATTGCAAAAGATTGCAGAACAATCAAGGCCTTAAACTGATATCACTAATTCATTCCTGTCCATATGATGATGCATTAATAGAAAGTCAGAACAAGATTAGTTTGTAAACAATGAAGGCCGTGAAGTCTAATTTTGACAGTCAACACAACTTAAAGAACAATGAATGACACTGAACTAGAATGCAATTGATAAAACTTGAAACACAGTGACCACAACTAAACTAAAGTGTCATTAACCTAACTTGAAATAAAGTGAACTAGAACTGAACTAGAATGCCACTAATCTAACTTGAAATGTAGTGAATTAAAACTGAACTAGAGTGCCATTATCAAACTTGAAATATAGTGACAGAATTAAACTAGAATGACATCTACCTCTGGAGTGCTATGACTAGACTAAAGATGCAACTAATCACTGAAATGTTTCAGCTCTGTCTCATTCGGAATTAGTGGTATTTTGGAATATTTTGTAGAACAGGACTGGCTGCAACATGTTATGTAAATGAGCATGAAAGCATAAAATTCAACAAAACACAACAAAGCTCTAAAACACCACAGCTATGTCTCATCCAAAATTAGTGATATTTTGGAAGAGTTTATAAGATCATGACTAGCTGTAACAATTGATGTAATTGAGCATAAGAACGTAAAACTAACTCCTAAAATACTACAGTTACACCTCATTCGAAATTAGTGATATTTTGGAATAATACGTAAGAACGAGACTAAACTGTAGCATCCAATGCAAGTGAATATAAAATGCAAAGTTCAGAAAGTCAATTGAACTAGGAATGAAATGAGGCTAAGTTACTTATCTAAATCATATGAACAAAGCTTCTCAGGTAGCAGGGGCCCTCTACCACCGGAGTAGCACGCAAATCTACTCAAGATTGACTCAGCTCGTGCAATAAAATGATGTTTCTTTCATTAAAGGAGAAATTCTTCAAAACAGAGGATTACGTCTTCTGAGATCTAGCAACAAAAAAAAATCTAACTAATTGTTTCTCGATTTCCCGAGTCATACTTATAATGAAGTTACATAACTACTCTTGCGAAAAACAGGGATAAGTGTCTTTCCCACTTCTAATCAAATAAAAACTCTTATTAACAGTCATGTACTTTACTTCGGACATCTGTAGAGTCTGTGTCTTGATAGGAGACTGCTTCTCCTCTACGTGCATAACCGCTTGGAGACTTTAACTCAGACTTTGTGGGGAGCAAGAGATGATGGGGAAGTGTTGTGGATTTCACCCATGTGCCTTTTTCTTTGCAGTGACACCTGGAACCTATGTAAACATGATGATGGCTGTAGAACAGACGACTGGCTACGGAATGCCTGTATTCTGTAGCCGAGTCTTAGTCAAAAATTACTACACCAAAAAAATCATGAAAATATAACAAGTTAGTCATTATATAAATTCTTAAAGCAAACTCAATTAATATTATTGATCATTTAAGCCTGTAATTGATGAGGGACAAAGAAAATGAAGTAGAATGTGGTGAAAGAGAAGAACATCTTTGGGGCTCAACAGTTCACATTAAAGCTAACTCAATAGACAAACAATCCAGTAATCCACATAATTACTTTCAAAAAGGATGAAAACAAATAAGAGGAACGAAGTGCAACTTAAAATCAGATAAGATACTTTTAAATCTAGTCTGTTTTCAGCATACACTTAGGGAAACTTTTAGAATTACCTTTGGAGAAAGAAGCTAGAAAACAGGGCACACCGTCACTTTTCTAGTCTAACTTTACTAAGAAAATAATGAAAATAACATTCAAGAACAATGTTTAAAGTAAATAGTAGGACGACGGAATTCCAGCATTCGTAACTGCTTGAACTGTATTGAATTATTCTTAAATACACAATTTGGAGGAAAACATTGAGATAAAGCTTAATCAGTCAGAGAAGGGTACTGTAAACAGTAAATCCTAACTCTATGCTTGCTGTTCTTTCTCAGAGAATAATGGACAAAATGGCATACATGAAAGGAAAAAACAATAACACAGAAAGAAGCACTTCACCAGTGATATAGACCAAGATCCCAAGAATCAGCTTGTATATTGATGTCAATCCAGTTACATTCTTCAAGTCCAATGTTTCAGTTCAGCAATCATCTTCACTTCTCAGCCTAACTTATTTGACTACAAACAGAGCTTCAAGAGCCTTTGAACACTATTTACATGTAGAAGTTTCGAGCACAAGTATATTTCAAAGTTCTGCAACCAACACTTTACAATGAGCTCCTTAATAAGATTTTATAGGAAAATGAGGAGGTCGAAGAGAGAAAAGATCTATGGGTTCAATTAATACAGTTAATGCTTCTCGACCTTTGAGGGGCTCAATGGAGAAGTTTACAGATATTTCCCTATATTAATTGGTTTACATTAAATTTTAAGCTCGTTGGGAAGCTTTTGTTGACTTCAAGGCTCTGTGTCATCTTCGTAATAACTCTGCTGATAGTTTATATTAGTTTCTTTGATTCGTAATAAATATTCAGTTGTATTGGGGCAGATATGCTCTGTTCAGGTAATAACTCGGCCTCTTTTGAATGCTTTGAGGCAGCAGGTGGCATTCTGGTAGATGAGAGGATTCAATTAACCTCTGATGTGGCAGTGGAGGCATTCCTGGTCTGGTAGATATTTTTATTTTGACCTAAAACATGACTAATTGCTTCTGATCTGTGTGTTAGGCATAATTAGGCCTAAATCTTGTCTCCCTTTCTTTAAACTGGGTTTAATTTAGTGGATTAAGCTTTTAATTGTTGATCTTAGCCGTAATCCCTCAAAACTGGGTAAAATATCTTCAATTCTTCATCTCTTCTATGATTTGATCTTCAACACTGATACTCTCTGTTTTAATTATGTGTTGATGTGTCTTATCGATGTGTAGGAATTACAGGGCTTTTATAATTTTATCAGTGCTCATGAGGCACCGATAAAACGTGATTTTGAACCCTGTATATGGATACTTTTGGATGAATGAAAGCCTGGAGGATCGTCATCCTAGACTTTTATTTTTCTTTTAAAACACTTGAAAAGCCTTTGAAACCTGCACAAACCAGAAAATATTAAGAAAATCCTACGTAGTTTGGGTTAGACTTCTTTGGAGGCTGTGTTTAGGTCATAGCCATTGGATGAAAGCATCCAACGGCGGAGATTGCTTGCAAAGATTAAAAGGGAGGCAGTTGGAATCAAATGGTGGGAGATTAAGTCCGGGCCGTAGATCTGTGTTGATCGATGGTCAGGATCAATCAGGGAAATACAATGTGAAGGGGTCACATATATTATGAAATGGCGGAAAATACAAAGAAATGGGGTTAAAAATCCTTTGGGAAGGAAAAATGCATCGGAAGGAAATTCGGGGTTTTCGAATGATCGTGAGTCGTTGGATCAAATTTAGCCCCTGGGATCAATGGTTGTGGTTGATCTATGAAATCCCTTGGTGAAAGGCAGAGGGCGATAGTGTAGTGACAGGATCGAATGCTGGCCGTTGATTTGCAGAGATCAACAGCGGAAAACGAACACGATAAAACGCAATGAAAATGGGGAAAGTGGTTTCGGCTTGGGAAACCAGTGGTATTCGCACAACAAAAAGGCAGATGGGCGGTTTTAACTTTTCGAACGTGATATGCATTATTGGGCGATACGTGGCATTTAAAAACCACCCATATCGCGTGATTTAAAATCATTAACCTCCGAGCATGAATTTATGCGAAAATGTGCGTTAACTGTTAGATCTGGGACCTCAGATCGAACGGTGGGGAGTGAGCGTGATATTGATAAGATGCGCAGGTGGAACGAGGTGGGGGCAGGGAAAGGTGGTTTTAATCTAAGCCGTTGGATCAAAGATTGGACGGCTAAGATCAAATCTGAAGGAAGGCAGGACCCACAGGAGTCGGGCCTATCGCGCTTATTATGAGCCGTTGGATGAAACGAATCAACGGTGGAGATTTGATCTGGGGTTGAATAGAAAAGATACATGAGGCGGAGAAAGGGTTAATATGGGTCGTTGATCTGCAGATATCAACGGCAGAGATCGGCCAGAAAAACATTAAAAAGCAGGGCTGCATAATTTTAACAAATGTCAAGGGGTGGGATCTGGACCATCGGATCTTGACACGTGGACGGCCCAGATGCAATCGGAGGATTGCGATCGGCGGGGGCATAGATAGAGGAGTGCCAATGCGATTAGATGTGGACCATTGATCTGCAGATCAGATCGACGGTGGGAAATGAATTGGGATATCGCCAATCAGAGGTTGTGAAAAAAATATTAAGTGCGCCCAATGAAATCTCCCGATGCAAGATTGCACAGACTGTCTGATTGGTTAAAAATCAAAGGCGGAGGTTCGGTCCAACCAATGAACGGGCGGGTCCCTTTATAATATGAAAAATCAAAATTTTAATGGAATACAAAGGTTTTTGGCTTCGGGGTAGGGTTTTATATAAGGTTTGGCGCCCGATTGCGGGGCCTTTGGATATATGAACAAGCGAAAGGGACCGAGGTTTTATATTCAAGGGTGCCAATCAGAATCGGAAAAATGGAGGGGCCTTTTCAATCTACCCATTAGAAAATCTCCGATGCGAGATCCTGTTGACCATCGATCGGCCTTTTAGATCGACGGTCCTTTTTATTAAAAAAATTGAACCGACAGGTTTAATACAAACATAGGAAAAAGTGGGTTTTATGAATTTACAAAGGAAAATATGATCGGGAAAGGTTTATACAATGTTTTAAGCGCCCGATAAAACTCACGGCTATGCGAATAAAGAAAAGGATCGAGGCTTATATAAAAAGGGCCAATCACATCGGAGGTTTCATAAAAGCCAAAAGACTTGTGCTCTCTGATTGTTCCGATGCGATAAGCGCTCAGGACCATTAGTGCTTGGTTCCAGGGCGTGGGTTTATGGTGGGGAAGTGGTTTAGGGCTTAGCCCAAAGGGGCTTAGGCCCATAGTCAAAAAGACTATTTTTATGATTTTTTCAAGGTTTTTCAATGGATTTAGTGGTTTCGGTAAGGTTCAAAATTGGGTTTTAAAACTTATAAAAAGGGATTTTATGAAGGGAAGAAGGGAATACATGAAAAATAGAGGAATTTAATGGGAAGAAAGGGGATAAAAATGGAGGTTAATTTTGAAGTGAAAGGAGGGTTAAAATGAGGGAAAAATGGGAATTTTTGTAGCAGTCTATTCTTCATGAAAACAACAGAATTTCAAAATTAAGAGGGGAAACAACAGTGAAAATTTAACCAAAGGACATGATGTCTTCATAAGACTTCAAGAGATAAAAATTTCGGCAATAAAACTTGTTTCTTGAAGGCTTCAAAAATGATTTAGCCACCATTTGATATGACAAATTTTATAGGTGTCTAATAATGTATACAAGACTTGACATTTCACATGCAGATGAAGTTGTCAGTAGGTTCATGGAAAATCCATGAAAATAATATTGGTGAGCAATAAAATGTGTGCTTCAGTATTTAAGAGGCATAAGTGACCAGGAGGAGCTTGTAAATTATGTAGTACAAAAATGATGTCTACATACCATGGTGAGGTAGAAAAGGCTTATGATACTTTTGGAGTCGCCAACTCTTCCTGTTCATCAAGTGCAGCAATAAATTTGATCTCAAGGGCATGAAATTGGACTTGGCCATTAGTTTTTCCAATCCTTGATCACAACAATCCATTTCCCTCTCCTGCCATCTGGGTCATCTTCTGTGAGAATATCCTTTACCACTACACTTGGGATGTCAAATGCAATGATATGAGAATGTAAAATGTAAACTCTAAAGTCTTTTAATGCTTTTACCAAAGCAAAATCTTTCTTCTCCATGATTTTTTAATTTAGTGGTGCATCCCTTAAATCTCTACTAAAAATGGATATGGGTTGTTCATGGCCTTCACTATTTTTCTGCAATAAAACAACTGCAATAGTATGTTCAGAAGCAAAAGAAAAAATCATAAAATCCTTAGTAAAGTCAGGGCTTATCAAAACAGGAGAAGTAGATAAAGCTAACTTGACTTCACTAAAATATTTCTTGGCTTCAACATTCCATTTAATCTCAATATCCCTTTTCAACATGTTTGTAATTGTTCTTAATATTTCAACCAAGTTAGGAATAAATATCCTAAGAAAATTTATTCTGGCAATGAAGAATTGAACTTATTTCTTTTTTCTAGGAGGATTGATTTTTGTATGGCTTCGACTCTTCTAGGATCAATTCTAATTCCTTCTTTGGAAATGATATGACCTAAAAATTTTCCCTCCTCTAAACCAAAAAGAGTTTTCTTAGGGTTTAAAGAGATGCCAATTTTTCTACACTTTTCAAAAACTCTCTTCAAATGAAGCAAGTGTTCTTCATCTGTTTTTGAAAATACAGTAATATCATCTAGGTAGATTACAATTACCCTATCAATTTCATCAACAAACGTTATGTCCATTGCTCTTTGCAAAGAGACCCCAACATTCATAAGGCCAAAAGGAATTTTTACATACATAAAAGTGCCCCATGGTGTAGTAAATGTTGTTTTTTGTTGGTCATAAGGATGAACTAGAACCTGGTTGTATACTGAAAATCCATCCAACAAAGAGATCCTACTAGAACCAACTACCTATTGCAATATGTGATCCATTTTTGGCAGGGGATAGCTGTCTTTGAGTTAGAATTTTTTCAAATTCCTAAAGTCTACACAAAGTCTAATTTAACCTTTTTTTTTTCTAGATTCGAAACCCTTTTTGAGAACCTCAATGGTACTATGATTTTTGCATCGAACATTTTCTTCACTTCTTTCTGAATCAGTGGTAGTAACAATAGATTTACTCTTCTTCGTTTTTTCTTGAAGGGATTTTAACATTTTCTGGTAGGGATGGTGTGCTTAATGATAGAAGTATCATAAGATTTTAAGTCCTCATAACTCCGTGCAAACACATCAGATAATTCCTTAAGAAGTTTCATGTATTTTTGTTTTTCTTTCGGAGGCAAGGAATTAGAGAGTTTTACAATTTTGGGATTTTCTTGCGCTCTTATGTTATAGTCTTCTATTCCATTACCCACGGGTTCAATTTTTTATTTTTTGGCCACATCATTGACGTCAAAAATTTCTTCCAATGGTACCAATCCTCTTGGTCACACATTGTCCTTTAATTGAAAAACCTCCAGCTCTTCTTGGTTATCATCAGTTTCATTTAATTCCATTTCTGTTTTTTTGCTATTTACATCATTATCAATAGCGTTATCTATGTCAATATTTACACATTAAAATTCAACTTTCATCTGTAGAAAATTTTCAATTTGATCATCATTATCGAATAATTTCCAATATCTTACATTGTCAGGGACAACTAGCCTATGTTTTACCTCCACCACATATTTCCTATTGGGATGAAAAGGCATTTTACAAGTACTCACCAAAACAGCTAAGGCATCAGTTAAATATTCTGGCTTCTAGGGGTCACAGCCAAATCATATTTAGTGAAACATTGTATAAATTCTAAAATTGCATTGCTATAGGCTCTTAATCTAGGGTGTTTAGTAGAATATTCACCCTTAATTTTTTTTATGGTTAGCTTTGAATATCCATGTGCAGAAATTCATTTTTCTCCTCATCTCTTTAAAATTTTCAGCCCTAAGATCAAAGCTTCATATTCTGCTATGTTATTGGTGCACTGAAAATTTAGTTTATAGCCATGTCCCTTAGACATATTGGTTGATGAGTTCATAATATAAACACCAACTCCTGCACCATCCTTACACACAACCCCATCAAAATCCATATTCCAAAGAGCTTCTCCCTCTACATCCTATTTTTTAGTTTATGTTATTTGGTCCATTTTGTTGGGTTCAATCTCTAGTTGTGATACTTCCTTTTCAATTGGTTTCTCATTATCCATAATGAAGGAATCCAAGTTAGAGTGCACAGAGTACAAGGGGTAATTGTTTGTTTATCTTGGCTACTGACCATGTATTTCATTAAATTTTATTTGTATAACCTTCTTTGCTGACCAAAGACGGGAATAGTGGCATAGGTCATATTCATTTGCAAAGTACCTTGTAACTTTGCACCCCATGATCTTGAAAGTAGCATCCCATACTTGGGTGGTATGTCTACTACTAGAATGTCCATGACTAGCCTCTTAGGTGGTATTTAAACTAAAGTGACACACAGATATTTAATCAGACCTAAACAACTCACTTTGCTAGAATCAAAATAATATAAATATTTATAAGGTCTTATGATGTCTAGTCCTAGTTTTTCCATGATGGCTTTGGGCATCAAGTTATGGGAAGCACCAGAATCAAGCATTGAATTATGTGAGATTTTGTCATGAATATTCAAGCTAATGTAAAAAGGTGGAAAACTTCCATCCTGGGATTTTCCTTCAACCTCAAGTCCAAATAATAACTCAGGTCGATCATCATTTAAATTAATTGTGTCTGTTGTTTCTAATATTTTCAAATATTTCATGACTTGGGTCTTATATAAATTTTTAGGCACCAATTCAGTTAGAGGAATAGGAATTTTTACTTTGGCTAATTCAATTTCAATTCTAAAGGATCTTTGAGGTTTGTCAACTTCTTTGACATTTGCATCTAGTTTCTTAGAAATTTCCTTTTGAGGATCATTTTTTGGTTGACTAGTTGAAGGAGCATATTTTTGAGTTTTTTTAGGAGGATTTTCAAAAACTTTCTTGATTCTTAAGTTGTATTTTTTGTGTAACTGTTGGAGATGGGATCCCTCTGAAGAAAGCGGTAGAAAATACTCTGCAGATTAAGGAATGGAGCTCGCGACGTGGAGTCTATTTTTTAGTCTTGGGGGCTTTGGGGTGGGTTAAAGCCCCTTATTATGTAAATTTATGGGATTATTTTGTGAACTTTAGACCTCACCAATGGTTTTGGGACCATGGTATTGTAAATGCAAAACCTATATGAGGAGTCTAGATAGAAGTCATAGATAGGTTTGGATGATAGATCCAATGAGATGCATTTGGATGCAAGATTGTTTTGAGTCATTGTTTTTGTTTTGGTTAGAGGAAAGGCTCCTGCATCTAAGCACGCAGAGACCTTAGGAAGTCTGCAGTTTTGTGCACAGGGCCCTGCAGCTGTGTTCACAAGGCCATATAGCTGTGTGCGAAGGGTGGAAAGTGAATGTATGAGAAGGATCTGGCTATTAATGAAAGAACTATTGGATAGATCAGAGTTATCTTGTTGTGTTTTATTTTACTTACAGTTTATGAATATCTATGTTGAATAAGGGTTTTTATCTGTAACTGAATAGCGCAATCTTGTTTATGGTTGTTTACTTTTTTTAATGCATGAATACATAAGATCACACACGTTGTTAGTAAGTTCAACAAATGTGTTTAAAAAATCTTTTATTATTGATAGATATGACTCACGAAGCTCTGTAAAGAAGGAAAAGCCCTAAATCCACAGTCCACTATCCCTATAGATGCCGAAACCTAGTTCTAGCATCCCCCTATATTGCCTTGGGTGAGACTTCAATATGTAAAAATAGGTCGTTGTTGAAAGGATCGGTAATAGTGGGTTTTCTTGGTTTGTGCAACCACATTTGAACCTGGGTCTAGGCCCCATCAAGACAATAGTAATTCCATAATGCAATTTTGATATCCTTGTTTATATTCCTCTGATTCTAAAGGGACATACTCTGGTCGTGATAAAAAAAAATGGTCTCCCTCTTCTTTGGTCAATAATATTTGATCTATCTCATTTATTCCAAATAGGTTTATATGGTTTTCTTCTGGTTCTTCTGTTAACTCAGTTTCTTCACCAACATAATTTTATTGAAACGGAGGCCTAATTTTTTGTTCATCAGCAGGGCCTATTTTTTCTCTTTGTTTAATTTGCGGGGGATTTCTTCTGAAATTAGGATTTCTAATAGGAGGACCTCCTTAATTTTCTCTTGGGGGAGTTATGTTGGCTAAGCTTATTCTATCCATCATTCTCTCCATAGTTTTCTCTAAGGTATCCAACTTAGCATCTGAAGAAGAAGAAGTTGTTTCTTCTTTGCTTTGGACTTTTCATTCAGTTTTCAATATAGCTCTCTTTGCTAACAAGTTTTCTTTTACACTAACTGAATTTCTATGCATTTTTTCTAAGGTGGCAGAGTTTCTTTCCCTAAGTTGGTATGCCATATCAAGATCAAAACCATCTGGAAACTTCAGCAAGGCTAGTCCGAGAGGAGGTTGTATTGCAGTTGGAATGGAAATATAAACATTTTTGAAACTAGTATAGTAATCTTTGATCGATTATCCTGGAGCTCTTTTTATATTCTTATATTCAGCTTAGATCTGGAGAGGGTTATTCTTGACTTCCCACCTTCTAAGAAAACTTTCTTGAAATTGAGTTAATTATGGGATAGAGGCAACTTTTAATGATTTAAACCATTTTTTAACTTCTCATATGAAACTTTAGGCAAATAGCCTCATTTTAACATCATCTTCATCAAATTATTGTAAATAAAAATAATCATTCATTCGATCTATATGTTGTTGAGCACTAATTGGTACAGTGCCATCAAATTGAGGTATCTGAGTTTGATAACCTTGTGGAATGGGATTAAGTTGCCCTAGTCAAATAAGAGGAGCATAATGAGCATCCATGATGGGAATATGTGTTTGAGAGGAAGAGGTAATAGTAAAAAGTGTGGGTATAGTTGGTATGAAAGGTGGAGTTATAATACGTTGTCGTGTTGTAGTGGAAGTGGTAGGAATAATATATGGATTGGGTGTAGAACTAATTGAAATAAGCATAGAGATATTGGGAGGGACTAATGGAGGAACAAAATTAACATGTGAACCTGGTTGTGGAATGGGAGATGATCCAGTAGAGGGAGTTGATGATTTAGGTGATTGATGGCTTAGATATTTATGCACAGTTTGATCTAACTTATGAGGTTTTAGCATGTCCTTATCCACAACAGTTTTAGGTACAAAGCTATCAGATTTACTTCTAAAAAGTGATCTTTGAAAGCCAAATCAAATTCTATGTCCTCTAAAGTAACAAAATTCTCAGGAAGGGAATTAACTCTGGGTAGAGGACTTTCACTTGATTCACTCTTCGTTGCACTTTACTTCCTAATTATTTTCTTCCAGATTATCTACAATTTCCGGAGGATATGGATCTGGGTGTGCTCTAATGTATATCCTTTTAGAAGCTATATTTACTATATTATATTAACATATATTGAATATGTATGAATTTTTAGTGGAAAACAACCTTAAATCAGATCTATTTCTTAGCCACAAACCTAGAAATAGTTTTAAGTGCTGAAAGAAAGATTTCACCAGGGAAAATTGAATTTAAATGAAATTTTCCTGAGTCCCCAGTATGGTCACCAGAATGTTAGCACTCCATAATTCCTTAAGGCTATGAAAGAAACCCAGAGGTAACCACAGAACCTCTTTTAAGTTTAAAAGCTAGCCCTTCGAAACTTAGAGAGGGATCTCTTTGTCAGATTTAGCTTTGTTTGCTTTGTAGGATTTTAGGCTAGATGTGAAAGTTTAGAGTTTGGTTTTTAAAATGATTTGGTTGAAACATGGAAGAAAAATCATTGTGAAATGGATTCCATAGCTTTTAAGTTGACCAATTGCAGCAATGACATATAAGTTCAACTAGAAAGGTAGGCAGACTTATTATATCTTAAGAGCTTTGTGAGATGGTAAAGATGAAAATTTTAAGGATCCATTAAACATAGAACAATTAAGAATTATAGTGTTTAATTTCAATTGAAAATAAATTTTTTTAGGAGACAGAATTGAGTGTACTTAAACAAATTCAGATTCTTATGTTTCTTTGAACAAAATAGATAAGATAAACATATGAATTGACAAAGAAGAAAACATTAACAAGAAAAGATAACTTCACCAATAAAGTCTGACATAGGAATCCTAAAAAAGCTTTATGTATTACTGAAAATTTGTCCACTTGATCCTAGGGAACATATTTACATCAAAATTCTATTTCTTCATACAAGTCCCAACAATAATACTTCGAATTTTCAAGTATTTATGCAAAATTATCAAAAAATATCTCAAGTGAAAACCTCGAGATATTTTACAAAATATCCAAAACTGTTTTACAAAGATAGAAAAAAAATATAGGAGATCTGAAATTGTTGTGGCTACTGCCACTATTCTTGAGGATGGTTGGTTATGACTGGACCTGAAAAAGTGTTGCCCTATTGTCCTATTGTTGGAGGTGAAATTGTTTTGCCCAAGCAGTTAAGATAGTTTATCCCATCGATCTTCATAGAAAGCTTTATCAACTTCCTATAAGTCTCATCTACTTTGTATACTTCTGGAAGGTAGGTTTGATGACAAATAGGTGTTTTATCTCATGTCTCATGAATAATTCAAAATATATAGCCTCCATAAAATCCTTCCCTGTGATTTTCTCTTTTATGCCTGCAAACTTTGATTTATCTCGCGCAATAGTGATTAATTTGTGGTGATAATCTTCTAAGCTAACTATCTTATCTTCCATTCCTATTAGTCTTGGCAGTCCTTTTTTATTGAGTATATCAAACTTTTTATTAAAATTTTGAATGTTGGATTCCATTTTGTGACATTTTTTTCTCTAGGTGCGGCATAAGGTTCTTTTAAGTAATGACCCTTCTTACCTCCAAAATTATCTTTTCCTATATTGAATTCCAAACTCTTCCAATTCTTCCTTAGACTTAGAATTCAATATTATTATCAAAGTTGTTGCTTCGCAACACTTCTGCCCCAAATATGCTTTTATTTATTTCACCACTTCTTTGGATATTTGTATCAAATCTTCCTGCTAAAAAATGATTTGGATTTAGGGCCATATTTCAATCATGGCCTCATTTGTCTCTATCCATATATTTTCTTTTTCCTTTGCCAAAGTCTCTACCATTGTTGATTCACTTTCCAACTGTTCAATCCTCTATGTGAACCTATGAATTCTTTGCAATTATGCTACATAAGAATTATCTATTTTTAATTTTTTCTCTTGCAGAGTTTTAAGTTGGGTCTTCAACTTTTCAACTTCCTTCCCTTGATGGACAAGTCTTCTATGGCTCTGATCAGATCATTTGAAGAATCTGCAGTTTGTGCTTGTGGCACTGTCGATGCAGACATTCTTGATGTTGTTGTAATAGAAATGGGAACTATTGTTAATGGAACTATGGCTAGCTATGATGATTGCTCCTTTTCCTTGAGTAGTTTCTCCATTTTATTTCCATATCACTAATTTGGATTTTTTTCAATTATGATTTTGAACATGTCTTCCTTTTTTTTCCAGTTCCCCAACTTCCTTGGCCTGTGGGTCTTCTATAGAGGTCCGTTTAAGTCATTTATTCAATGCTACTATGTCTGCATTCTTTCTCCTCATGATCTCTTCTGCTACTTTTACATCACTAGGATTGTAGCCCAACTTGATCACAAAGTCTTCCAGTGGTTTGATTTTTGTATCCTCAACCAAAGATGAAATATTTTCCAGCTTCAATTGTATCTATATGTTTTTATTGAGGCCTGCAACTTGGAGGCTATTATGGCAGTGTTTGTCAAAGTAGAGTACATCATTTCACTATTTTTCTTGTGCATACCCATTTGGCCAATTGGGTGAATCTAGTTTGCATCAAAGGAAAATGTGGACTATTTATAATTAGTTGGTGCCTTTGGAAGTGGAACTTGTGCTTCAAGAAATGAAATTTGCATTTTTCCTTTCTCTATATCAAAGGATAAAAGAAACCTATGTTGCAAGGAGGTTGTTTGATTCTAGAATTGGGAGTATCTAGTGGTCTTAAGCATTTCATTTCTCTATTTAATTTCTTTGTACTTGGACAAAATGTTTGAATCATTTGTGTCCTGAGCCAATTCTATTTTCTGAGCTACATCTTAGGGATCTTGGGAGGTTGAAGAAGAGGGATATCCTATGAAAATATCTTCTTTCCTTGTAGAAAATTAAGGGCATGTGATCTAAAATGACTGTATCAGTTTTTTTGTGCTAAGCATCTTTTCAGTTTATAAACATGTGCATACTTGTCTCATTAGTTTGCATAGGGATTGAGGTGTTTGTCCATGAATTCAAGATGATTTTTAGTGAATTAGAAGCATCAAACAAGCTTAAATAACACTGAACGATAGTGTAAAATAGAGAAATAAGTCACCACATGATATTTACACAGCACGCATGATGAAGCAGTTCACCCCTTCTGGGCTACATCTGTTGGTCCAGCTCACAATGGCATGTCCATCTTTCATTATGCTAAAAATTTTGCAAATACATGTAGTTACAGTTCTCTAATGGTTTTTTTATCTACACCAATGGCTCTGTAATTCTCCAGTTAGTCAAAAATGACTCTCCATTCACTCAGAATGTGCGAATATTGAGTTTCCTACTCTTTTTCCCAGTTTCACCTAGAAAAGCTCCACTAGAAGTGGAGAACTCCACTTAACTGGAGCTAAAATAGCTTCTCCGCCAGAAATGGCGCGCTTTTCCAAACTATACATCATTTTAAACTATGGCATTAAACGTTGGTGGTTGGGGTGCACATGCGAACCCCAAAACCCGCGGCTAACACAACGGTTAGCAGACACCAAGGTGGAACTCCAATGGGAAGTTTGAACTGCGGTGAACTCCGTGGTAAGCGTTGTGGTTAAGTCTTATACGCGGAATAGATGGTAGCATTAAAATTAGGTTATATGACCATACCACACGGAATGCTAACGGAGTTGTGGGTTGAACTGTTGGTTAATGCAAACCGTGATGTTTTATGCCGCCATGTGACAATGCAATGTGGGGACTGCTGGTGGGTTGGGACCGTCGGCGGTTTCCAACCCCCAATACCATTTGCAATCAAACATAAATTCAAATTGCCACCAAATAGGTTAAGAACTAACATGTGGCTCGGACGGTATGTCGTGCACTTGCTTGGTAGGAGATCTTGCGGTCGATTCTTGTGGACTCCACAAAAATTTAACACTCCATTACAGGGACACGTGGTAGCCTCAAGGCTGGCCACGTGGCACCCTGTGATTGACCCTCCAAACTGCACTTTCAATGAATAGAATTGTGACACATGTCAACCCACAATTGGATTTGAGGAAAGAATATTCCTCAAAATATTCCCTTTTGTTGATTGTGCATCCCAGTAAACCCTAGTCAAACTGTCGTAATTTACCTATTTGGCATTTTGATCAGAATGTGATATCTCCCTCATACGACATCGGTTTTTTGAATCGTTCACGATGTCGAAATCAGGAAGACAAGATCTATGCAACCATCCTAGTTTAAACCCAATCCTGTAACTTTGAATTTTGAGAAAAAATTATGAACTCCTGATCACTGCTCCCCATTGGGAAGCTTTTGGATCCCAAAAGACTTGATTACCTATTCAGTAGATGAGGGTACAACTCCCTCACCTTTCCAACCTCCATCCATTTTTCCTTGCTTGGTTTAGTGCCTTTGAGGCCAACTCGAAGGTAGTCAACACTTCCCCTCTTGGATGATCTTGTCCTCTTGTTAAGAATTGTATCTTTTTTGAGCTCATCTAGAAATTCTGGTGAGAAATATTCAATAGAAGGTAGTTGAACATCACTTTCTTGATCATTGATCAAAGGTGGCACATACAAATGTAAGTTTTCAACATTAACAACTAAATACATTTGCATATAAGAAGGCAATTCAAGTTGGAATGTATTGTTACCAACTTGTTTTATGATCTTGAATGGACCATAGCGAATGGGTTTGAGCTTTTTACCTTCCCCTTGCATCCTTTCTTTGCTAATGTGCAACCATACCTCATCTCCCTCTTGAAACTTATGATCAACCTGATGTTTGTCATGCCTCTCTTTGTATTTTCTTTGAATTTTCTCAAGTTGTTCTTGAACTTGTCGATGTATAATCTGAATTTTCTCAATGAACTTTTGAGCCTTGTCAATATCACTTTGGCCATCAATTGCAACATCCTTCCCAAAGATGAAGTCTAATGGCGATTTTGGCAAGTACCCAAAGCATACTTCAAAAGGTGATGTTTGTGTAGAAGAGTGCTTTGCCCGGTTGTAAGTGTGTTGAATGTAATGCAGTTGTTCATCCCACAACTTAGGATGTTTTCTGCAATATCCTCTCAATAGATGCACAACGGTTTTGTTCACCACCTCATTTTTTCCATCTGTTTGTGGATGAAAAGCAGTACTCTTTTTCAACTTTGTGTCCATCATTTTCCATAGATTGGACCAGAAATTCCCAGTGAACCTGGAATCCATGTCACTAACAATAGAAGTTGGCAATCCAAAATAAACCCAAACATCTTGAAAATAAAGTTCAGCAGTTTGTTCAGCAGTAATGGTTTTCTTACATGGCATAAGTATACAAATTTTACTGAATCTATCCACAACTGCATAAAGATAATCATGTTATTTTCTTGACGTAGGTAGACCTCCAACAAATTCCATGGAGACATCTCCCATGCCATTGATGGTACCGGTAGTGGCGTGTGCAACCCAAGCTTCCTATTACAAGGCTTACTTATTGCACACATAGAACAACCTCTTATAAAACGTGACACACTATCTATAATGTGAGGCTAATAGAAATACCTCTATAGATGCACCATTGTTTTGCTTACCCCAAAGTGTCCAGAAATAAGAGATGAATGAGCTTCTCTCATGACACTTAGCCTCTCTCCTTGTGGAATACACAGCTTGCCCAAATGAAACAACAAATCTCTATGCATGTGATAATATTTTTCTTCAACTTGATTCCCTTCACTCAAACTAGCATAAACATCTTGAAAATCAATGTCATGTACATATTGTTCTATGTAACTCTCATGTATAATAGAATCATTTTTGAGTAAAGTAGATGCACTAATGATTGGTCTTGAAATAATATCAGCAAATTTATTGAAAATACCTTTCTTGTACCTCATAACCAAGTGAAACTGTTGAAGAGATCCCATCCACCTGAAATGTCTTGATTGCTGCAATTTTTTTGTGACTGAAAGTACTGTAATGGTTGGTGATCGATATGCACAATAGTCTCTTTACCCATCAAGTAGTGTTTCCCCTTCTTGACACTTTGTACCAACGCATATAGTTCTTTGTCACATGTAGGATAATTAGTCACAGCACCATTAAAAGTTTCATAATGAAAAGCGATAGGCTTACAATGCTGCAAAAGTATTGTGTCCATGGCATAATCACTAGCATCGATTTGAATCTCGAATGGTTGTCTCAAATTTGGTAATGCAATGAATGGAGCTGAACTGATCTTGTATTTTAAAGCTTCTAAAGCTTGTTGTTTTTTTCCTCCCCTTTGGAAGGCTTTCTTCACACTTGTCACTGCATGCATAGGAGTTGCGATGGCAGAAAAGTTAGCAATAAACTTTCTCCAATACTGAGTTGCACCAAAGAAAATTCTTACCTCGATTACTGTTTTGGGTGTGGGCCAATTCACAATGGATTCCACTTTAGAAGGATCAATTCTCAACTCTCCTCCTCCTACAATATTTCCCAAATAGACCAAAGAATTCTTTCCAAATTCACACTTTGACATCTTAAGAAACAATTTCTCTTTCTCCAAAATATCAAGCACTTTATTCACATGCAAGACATGATCTTCTCTTATTTTGCTGAAAATTAAAATCTCATCTAAGTAGACAATAAAAAAGTCATCAAGGAATGGATGTAAAACACTATCCATAACACGCATGAAATTTTTCGATACATTACACAAACCAAATGGCATAACTAGCCACTCTAAGAGTCCTTGTTTGGTTTTGAATGCAGTTTTCAATATATCACTTTCTTCAATTCTTACTTGATGATATCCACTTCATAAATGTAACTTAGTGAAAAAAATTTATTCTTTCAGCTGATCAATCAAATCATATATTCTTGGGAGTAGATAATTATTATTTACTGTAATCTTGTTCAAAGTTTTGAAATCTACACACATGCGCCAAGTCCCATATTTATTTGGTATTAATACTATGGGTGAACCACATGGCGAGGTACTTGGCCTTATGATTCCTTTGTCCAACATCTCTTTGATTTGCCTCTTTATTTTAGCATTCTCCATTATCGACATGTAATACATACCGATGTTTGGAAGAGGAAATCTTGCTGCAACTGAATCTCATGTTGAATCTCTCTTTTTGGAGGCAATCTTGTTGGCTCCTGAAACATCTCATGATGTGAATTAACTACATCATATAAATCTGATTTCAAATTAGGATCACATCCTTCAAATGATTCATGATTAACTTCAGCTTTATGCTTAATCATAAGAAGAACAAAATTCTTACTTGAATTTACCAACCTCTTTACTTGTCCATCATTTACCATAGCAATATTTGTCTTCTTGCGATGTGCTCTAACAATGAACTCATTTCCATATTTTAATAAATGATACTTGTTCTCATGGTGATGGAAGATCACTTTCCTATCATACAAGTAAGGAATCCCTAATACAATACCAGTGATATCAAGCGGAACCACATCTAATTCAACTGTGTCAACAAAATTTGCAGTGATTGCAAACCATAATATACATTTCTTTGAAACCTGTAAATTTGCATCCTTACAAATCCAACCCAATGGATATGGTTTTGGAAGTGGTATGGTCTCAAGGTTAAGTTTATTTACCAAATATTCAGAGATTAATTTCACTTGTGACCCATTTTCAAACAATGTGTCAATCTTGGTATGCTTGGATATGACCCTCACATGAAACAATTATATTCTTTCTTCTTCTTTTGGAGTATGTATGTGGCAGTTTGATGTACTATCAATGGGTTTAGTTTCAATTTCTTTTCCCTTCATGTTCTTCAATCCCATGGATGTAATCTTCGATTCATCACCCGAATCAGATCCTAAATCATGTTGGGTGCAACGTGATTTTGGTTGCCATTGCAGCAGCCTCATCTTTGGTGTAATTCCCACTGTGTAAGGGTACCATTATGACACTTCTTTTGAATAATGTTTACAAACCACTTTCTCTCTTTCTTAACGTTGCATTCTTTTGTTTTTACCTTTTGAAGTCGATAGTATGCTCTTACCCTTAAAGGAGTTTCTTTCTATATCTTAAAAAATGTGTAACACAGATGTGACCTAACCTGCTTCATCTATAAGCTGATAAGTTATATTGTAGAGAACAATGTCATTATCATTGAAAGTATGTAAGCCTCCTATGTACTTGAGGAAAGTATCTTGGCTCTGCAAATCTACCCCTAATAAGAGAGCTCTTCTCCTAAATTCTTAGGTGTATTCTTCACATTTTGTCCCTTTAATTGCCTAAAGTTCTTCTAGTTCATTATGGCTTTCTGCATATGAGCTAATGGATAAAACTGTTGTTTTATAGTAGTAATGAAATATGACCATGATAGAATAATCTTACCATGTTTCTTGATCTCCTCCTTTGTCTTGGCTTCCCACCAAACAAGTGTTGCACCTTCCATTCTCAATGAAGCTAATTGGATTTTGGTATCATCATCTTGAAGGTTATGGATTCTCAAATAAACCTCCAATTTCCTAATCCAATTATAAAGCTTTTTTGCATTGACTTCACCATTAAACATTGGCAATTCAAACTTAACATCAAGTTTTAAAAAATGACTTTTACCAGTGTTATTTGACTTGTGTGGCTGATGTACTGAAGAATAAGTAGAGGATGATGATGATGAGGGTGAGGACGATGGCTCTCCATTGCCTCCATTTACTCCATTTCTTTTCTTTGACTTATCTTCATCATTGTGACCTCCTGAAGAACCTTATACTTACTTGTAAAGTTTAGATCATTTTCCTTCTAGTCTTTCATTCCTTTCTTGATAAAGGATTCTAACCATCTCAGTGATGTCAAGAAATGCTTTCCTAAACACTCTTTCTTCCTCCTTGGGATCAACTTCTTCATGGATTTCTCCTTCCTTATGAAGCATACTTAATGTATCTTGTGCTTCTTTAGGGGGTGAACTAGGTGGTGGATATTGTGGAAATATTTCTCTCCTTTGCTTTGGCTCTTCTTGAGACCCTTCTGCTTCCACCAATTTTCCTTCTCCGCTCTTGAGCTTGAGCCTTGTAAGCATTTAAAACTTGCAAACAATTAAACAATTCTTTGCACTAAACAACACCAAAGAATAAACTTTAGCTCTGATGCTAATCTAATCTAAAATGACTATATCAGTTTTGTTGTGCTAAGTGTCTTTTCAATTTATAAACATGTGCATACTTGTCTCATTAGTTTGCATATGGATTGAGGTGTTTGTCCATGAATTAGAGATGATTTTTAGTGAGTTAGAAGCATCAAAAAAGCTTAAATAACACTGAACAGTAATGTAAAATAGAGAAATAAGTCACTATATGATATTTACAGAACAGGCATGCTGAAGTATTTCACCCCTCTTGGGCTACATCTGCTAGTCCAGCTCCCAATGGCATGTCCATATTTCATTATGCTCAAAATTTTACAAACAAATGTAGTTATAGTGCTCTAATGGTTGTTTTCTCTGCACCAACGGCTCCATAATGCTCCAGTTAGTCAAAAATGACTCTCCATTCACTCAAAATGGGAAAACATTGAGTCTCCTACTCTTTTGCCTAGTTTCACCTAGAAAAGCTCCAATAAAAGTGGAGAACTCCACTTAACTGGAGCTAAAATACCTTCTCTGCCAGAAATGGCACGCTTTGCCAAATTGTCTGTCGTTTTAAACTGTGGAATTAAACGTTGATGGTTCGGGTGGCCACATGCCAACCCCAAAACTCACGGCTAACACAACGGTTAGCGAAACCCAAGGTGGAACTCCGGTGGAAAGTTTGAACTACGGTGAACTCTATGGTAAGCGTCGTGGTTAATTCTTATCCATGAAATAGATAGTAGCATTAAAATGATGTTATGTGACCATACCACGCGGAATGCTGACGGAGTTGTGGTTGAACTGTCAGTTAACAAAAATTGCAATGTTTTATGCCGCCATGTGACAATGCACTGTGGGGACTGGTGGCGGGTTGGGAACGTCGATGGTTCCCAACCCCCAATACCATTTGCAATCAAACATAAATACAAACTGTCGAATAATAGGTTAAGAACTAACATGTAGCTCAGGCTGTATGTTGTGTGCTTGTTTGGTAGGAGGTCTCGCGTTCGATTCCTGCAGACTCCACAAAATTTTTAACCCTCCATTACAGGGACACATGGCAGCCTCAGGGCTGGCCACATGGCACCCTGTGATTGGCCCTCCAAACCGTACTTTCATCGAATAATAGTGTGACACATGTCAACCCATGATTGGATCTGAGGAAGGAATATTCCTTAGAATATTCCCTTTTGATGACTGTGCATCCACCCATTTCCTAACTGTGCATCCCAGTCAACACTAGTCAACCTGTCGCAATTTACCTGTTTGGCATTTCGATCAAAACATCATATCTCCCTCATACGACATCAGTTTTTCGAACCGTTTGAGGTGCTAAAATCAGGAAGACGAGATATACGCAACCATCTTGGTTTCAACCCAATATTGTAACTTTGAATTTTGAGAAAAAATTATGAACTATTGATCAACATGTTACGATTATGGTAGCATGTTCCTCATCTCCCTACAAAATCACTGGTGTTGAATTAGTATTTTTATTCTTCTTGTATATCATAAATGATTTGCTCCTAACCTCTATCACTGAAGGGGAATCCTCCTCCCTTAGAATTTTATCCTGGTTCTCTTAAGGTACTAGAGTTTGTGAAGTTGTTGTAGATATTACTTGTTCTTCTGCCTCCTGTAGTGTATTCTCCTCCCACTGACTCTGATTCATGAATTTTTCTATCTCTCGTCTTGGAGTGGGGTTGTACGGAGTGTTTTTATGTTCCACTCTTAACTTATAAATAATGCCAAATGGATCATACAACCAGGTGAAACTCAACTTGAAGTTTATTTTCTTGAGGAGAGAATATGCCACTTTACCTGTTATTCTGGTATTAAAAATAAATGATCTTACTATGCTTTAATCTTGGACTAATACTTTTACTTTTCCACAACAAAATGGAGGTAATCCATGTGTATCATGTACATTATATATTCCAATGATAAGATCCTCATAGGAAAAAAATTTGGGAGTTTTAAAGTTAAATTAACTGATAGTTTTGGTATAAATACAATCCGCTCCTTGGGGGAAGTATAGAATTATTTATATCTCTTATCATATATTGGGCTCTACATCACTATTTATTAAGTAGGAAACTGTATATAAGAACTGATCAACATAATCTAAGAAGGTGTATTCAATAGATTTTTTCCTCACCAAAGAGGTCCAATGGATAACTGACTGTGGATTACCCTGCTCATTTAATCTCTGTAAGGAAAATGAAATTTTTTATGGTTGATGATAAAGAAAAAAATAAACCAACATCGAACTATACTTGAAATTTCCCTCAGTAGAGAACTTAAGGAGCTGGTCATGAATTGACTTTGTAATGAACTTACTGTAATAGAAAATGGGGGGTTTTTCACTAGTTGTAAAAACTAATAAGAAACCAAAAATGGCCTCATCAACCCAATGATCATATTGATAGCTAATTATGCATGAAATAATTGCAATTACTTTTTTAGTCATCTCAGGGAACATAGAGGATGAGTATGTGGGGTTCTTCTTGGGTAATTTTTTATCCTCAGGGAGAAAAACCTCAAAAATATTGGCACTTTGTGGGAAGGTTAGGTTTTTGTAGAATTCTATGAGGGAATCTATTGAAAATGGCTTTAGGGAATCAAAATTTTGTAGCTGAAGCATAATGGAGATAGAATCAGCAATTATGGTGAAGAGAATGTCACATTTTTGAGTCACAATTTCCCTTTGGTTGGGGATGTATCAAAATTGGCTCCAAGACATGAAATCTGGAAAGTGATAGGTCTGTGGAAAAATGAATTGGGGTAGGGAGGGTTCCCATAGGCCTAATTCATCAATGTGGTCGAGATATTTTTACTTCAATTAATTGCAAAGCTCATACAAGTCAACATAGCAATTGGTGTTAGTGATCTTATATTGTTCGTCTACTAATGGTTGGTAATCTAAGCCTATGGTAGGGGGCAGCATAGGATTGACATAAGAGGCCCTATATTTTTTTTTAGGCATTTTCCTTTTAGGTGCCATTATAGAAAACGAAGAACAGGAAATTTAGAATTACCCAAGAAAAACAGGTGAAGAATCATAATTGGACACAAATTTTACGGCTAGGAGCTTGGTTGTAGCGACTTGTTATGTTGATTAGTCACAGCAATGGCGTGGACCACTCACTGAGTGTCGGGGAAGCTATGTTCGCCTGACTATGCACTTGAATTTTTTGATTATCCTGAAATAGAGAATAGAGGTGATGAAATGGGATTTTGGTGGCTTGTATGGGATAAATGGGTTTAAATTTGTTTATTTACCGTTAAACATAGCATATATGTTATCGCAAGAGCAGGAAACATTTATTCATATAACGGTTTGCTGATGTGGAGTCAGGCATGACAGATGGTGGTATGGTGTTGGGGGAGAAAGGTGACGAGAAGTTGTTTTTAGGGGAAGGGAAGTGGGGTCCGTAGGGGTGAGGTAGAGGACAGACAATGGAAGGGAAATGGATGACATAGGAGCAATGGCGGGGATAGGAAGTGCACATGATGGGAGGTTATTGGAGCGGGAGCGGAGGGATCAATGGTCAGCGCCATGGGGAGTGGGATGATGGCTTTCGTAGGGGGCGTAGAGTGGTGAGCGGATATAAGAGGGGGGTGCGAAGTAATGAGGATATGCCATGTAGCCGACCGACGATTATACAATGGATGGGCTTAGGGAGGCCAAAGGTTATCCTTCGTCGTTGATCTGGGCGAGGGGGGATCGTGCCTGTTGAATTGTGTGCCAAAATTATTACATAAAACAAAAATGTCATGTCGAAAAAATTTATTACAATTTTAACTAATCATGATTCAAATAAGCGATATAGCATGGCGATCCTAGTGAAAATTAAGCACCTACACTAGGTGGGGCCTAAAGGCTATTTTTAGGTGTATGTCTATTTTTAGAATGTTGAGAAAATTCTATTCATAGCTGGAGTCTATTTATAGATGGTTGAGAAAATTCTATTTATAGATGAGATTCTATTTTTACATGCATGGGCGAAGTCTATTTATAGATCACATGTCTAAAAATAGATCGGATGTCAATTATCATTAGAACTTAATAATAATTAGACAATAAATAATAATCTATTCTCTTGAAGCACTTGATTTCAGTTAAATTATTTTGCAAACCAGTTGACTGAATGAATTATGAGTTCTAAGGTTGGTTGGTGGGACATGCAAAGTGGTCTTTTTTGTAACTGAGTGATACAAAGTTGTAACAGAGTTGGATGTGTAGTTATGTGAGTTGTTATTTAGTTTAACTTAGTTAAGTGAGTTAAACTCAGTTGTGCTAGTTGTAACTGGTTGTAACTAAAGATAGACCAGTGAGAGATAAGTGAATTAATTATTTAATTAATTCAAAATCAGTAGTCTCACATGCAACTAAAGAAATACTATTTTTAACTACATGCATGTCAGATCTAGTGTAGACCCAGTTGAGAGATAGGTCAAAGGGCCTGTTTGACTATCAGTTGTGACTATAGTGGTGCATTCAATGCAACCAAGCACACATTGGAGATTCCAATGAGGATTGCACATTCAAGGCAAGGCAAGATCGAATTCATTCAGGGATCTTCATCAACAGGGATTGCACAGTGGAGGCAGGCTGTTAGGAGGCAGTAAATTGGTGCATGTGTGAGACAATTTTTGTATGATAGTGTGAGACAATTGTATATTGTACTGAGAGCTCTTGGAGTAGATATTTGTATGATATTGTTTCATGATCCATGATATACATAATATATGATAGTTGGGGTTTTTAGCTTTAATATTTCCTGGTAAAAACATCTGTGTAATGTGAAACTTATTTTTCTTCATGTGTTTGCAATTGACGATTAAATTTCCGCAAATAATTAAGTAGAAGGATTATGTATTTAACAGTGGATATAATTGTTAGATCAGGAGAGTCTGGTAATACATCATAGCTTAATTAAATTCCTACATGGTATTGAAGCATTGGAGATTGCAATATTTAAGCAGTAGCTGAGTTTTGTTGGTGGAAACAATTCAAATTTGCTGCAAGAATTTCTTGGTGCGACAGTTGAGTAAACATCGAAATGGATTTCAATGGTTTGTGGTCGGAGTATGCACTTGAGGGCAGCTCAAAATACATTGCATGGAAGGATAGGATGGAGGCGGTGCTTGAAGATAATGGCTTGAAGGAATTCATCGACAGTGATGTTCCTAAGCCCACTTCAACGGATGCTGCATTACTTGACGCATGGAAAAAGAAAGTAGCGAAGAAGAGAAGGATTCTGTTGGAAGGTGTGAGAGACCATATTGTCTCAAGCCTTCATGGGAAAGCCACTCCATTTTCAATGTGGAAGGCTTCGATAGATCTTTTAAAAAGTAGTAGCGACCATAGGAAATTGTCGCTGAAGGATAAACTCAGAAAAATCAAAATGGAAAAGGGCAACAATATTCCTAAGTATCTCACAAAGTTTTTCCAATGTTGGGATGAACTCGGGAGTGTGGGAATCATGGTTGATGATGATGATTTGATGAACTTGGCTCTCTTGGGACTTCCTAAGAGTTGGCATAGTTATCAAGACTCTGTCAACGGATGGGAAAAATTACCGGATTGCGAACGACTATGGTCGGATCTAGTGCAGGAGGAGTTCAGGTAGAACACCAAGGATAGCTCTTCATCAAAGCATGATGATGAAGAGGATTTTTCTTTGGCTGCCAAAGCAAGGAAATGGAAGGGGAATAAACTCCACTCAAAATCCTAGGCTAAAGGCTAGAAGCTAGATTTTTCCAAGGTGAAGTGCTTTCACTGTCACGAACATGGGCATCTTGCCACTAACTGCCCATAGAAAAAGAAGAACAAGAAGGTTTTTGGAGCTGCAACTGGTGAGGCCCTTGCCTCAAAATTTGAACTTGATTTCTCTTTGATCACATGCTTGGTTTCAAACATAACGGGATCGGTTTGGTATCTTGATAGTGGTGCTTCCTTCCACATGATGGGAGATAAGGAGCTTTTCAGTGACTTGGAGGAGAAATATCCCCAAATGCATATAAATATGGGAGACGATGGATGATACAGTGCGACCGGAATTGGTACCATTACCTTTGAGAGGGAGTCAAGTAAACCATTTTTGTTGAAAAATGTTATGCATGTTCTAGGTCTAAAGAAAAACTTGGTCTTAGTCACGATGTTGGAGGACAGAGGTTATGACGTTGGTTTCAGCGATGGAAAATATTTCCTGCGACATAAAAAAACGGGTCAAACCAAGAGGATAGGGATTCGATTCAAGAATCTCTACAAGTTGGAGGTAGATGGCTACGCTGCAATGGTGGGCAAAGAAGAAGAAGTGGCGAGCCGGGATGAGGGCAAATTATGGCACAAACGATTAGGCCATCTTCACCATGGCGCCCTGAAGATTTTGTAGCAAGTTTCTACTGGAATTCGCAAGGGTACACTTGCACATATAGATCAGTGCAAGGGATGTACTATGGGTAAGTTTGTGAAGACCACCTTTCATGAAAAGGAAAATCGTGCTTTGGTAATCCTGGAGAGAGTTCACACAAATGTGTGTGAACCATTCTCAGTTGCTTCAACAGAAAAACACAGGTATTATGTTTTTTTTTTTTTTATGACTATTCTTGTAGATGCTAGATCTTCTTTATGCAGAAGAAGGATAAAACATTCTCAAAGCTCTGTTAGTTTAATGAATTGGTGGAGAAAGAGTCGAGGAAGCAAGTGAAGGCTCTATGGAGTGATAATGGTGGTGAATATATCTCGAACGAATTCAAATAATTCTATAGCAAAGAAGGAATTCGAAGACAACTCATAGCGCCTCATAACCCATAGCAGAATGGGGTCGCGAAGAGGAAGAAAAGAACGATTGTGGGTGTTGCACAAGCTATGCTACATGATTAGGGCCTACCAATGCACTTGTGGGTGGAAGCATGCAACACTGTGGTTTATGTGCAAAACCGTTGTCCTCATAAAGTACTTGGCATGAGTACACCTGAAGAATATTTTATTGGTAAGAAACCAGATGTTTCTCACTTTAAGATTTTTGGCTCATCTGTTTATGTGCATGTGACCAAGAATGCTAGGAAGAAGCTGGAGCCGACTGCTAAAGTTGGGATATTTGTGGGGTACATAGAAACACCCCATAATTATCATGTGTATTTTCCAAATATTCGAATGACTGTGGTGCGACGGAATATAAAATTCAATGAGGAGATAGCCATGAAGTTGTCGCTTGAGAGGGAGCTAGACTTGCATGTAGAAGAGGAACTTTTGGTTCCCAAAGATGAGTCTCTAGATGTGGATCAGCCATAGGAAGAGGTTCATGGAGTGGAGGAGTATTACCAGACTCTCCTAATCTAATTAATCTGTGATGTATTACCGAACTCTCCTGATCTAAAAATTATAACCATTGTTAAATACAAAATCCTTCTACTTAATTCTTTGCGGAAATTTAATCGCCAATTGCAAACACATGAAGAAAAATAAATTGCACATAACACATATATTTTTACTGGGAAAGCTTAAATATAAAAAACCCAACTATCATATATTATGTATATCATGGATCATGAAACAATCTCATACAAAGCTCTACTCCAAGAGCTCTCAGTATAATATATAATCGTCTCACACTGTCATACAAAAATTGGCTCACACATGCACCAATTTACTGCCTCCTGACAGCCTGCCTCCACTATGCAATCCCTGAATGAATTCGATCTTGCCTTGCCTTGACTGCTTAATCCTCATTGGCATCTCCAATGTGTGTTTGGTTGCATTGAATGCACCACTATAGTCACAACTGACATTCAAACAGGCCCTTTCAGCTATCTCTCAACTAGGTATCCATTGGATCTTACATGCATGTAGTTAACATTAGTATTTCTTCAATTGCATGTGAGACCACAGATTGTGAATTAATTAAATAATTAATTCACTAATCTCTCACTAGCGCATCTTTAGTTACAACTAGTTACAACTAGCACAACTGAGTTTAACTCACTTAACTGAGTTAAACTAAATAACAACACATAACTACACATCCAACTCTATTATAACTTTGTATCACTCATTTACAACGAAGTTCGCTCTGCATGTCCCACCAACCAACCTTAGAACTTGTAATTCCTTCAGTGATCTAGTTTGCCACATCAGTTAACTGAAATCAAGTGCTTCAAGAGAATAGATTATTATTTATTGTCCAATTATTATTAAGGGTTAATAATAATTGACATATGATCTATTTTTAAACATGTGATCTATAAATAGACTTTGCCCATGCATATAAAAATATAATATCATCTATAAATATAATTTTCTCAACCATCTATAAATGACTCCCACTATAAATAGAATTTGTTCAACATTCTAGAAATAGACCTAAAAATAGCCTGCAGTCCCCACCTAGTGTAGGTGCTTAATTTTCACTAGGATCATCATCTTGTTGAATCTCAACACTCCCTCTCAATAAGAAAGGGATTATCCTTCACCCTGATCCTATCCCTATGGCATTCGAATTTTCTCCTGGTGAGCGCCTTTGTCAGAATATTTGCATCTTGATCTTCTGTAGGAATGTACTGAAGAAACATGATCTTCTACTACACACAATCTCTGATATGATGATACCGGATATCTATATGCTTAGATCTATCATGAAACACATGATTAATCAAGAGTTTAATGCAACTCTTATTATCACAATGAATCACTATAGGATCTAAATGAGAACCGAACAACCCAACCAGGATCTTACTCATCCAGATAGCCTCACATGCATCTTGAATTGTTACTATGTATTCTCCTTCCACTGAACTGAGTGCCACAGATCTTTGTTTCCTGCTGTACCAAGAAATAGTTGTAGATCCAATATTGAAAACCCCTTCTAATGTGCTCTTTCTGTCTGTTGGGCTGCCTGCCCAATCTGCATTCGTGAAGCCATGCAACTTCACCTCATTCGTATGTCTGTACCATAAGCCATACTCAGATGTGCCCCTGAGATATCTTAGGACATGATTTCCCGCCTTACAAAAGAGCTTGGTAGGCTTAACCATTGCTTGACTAAGCTGGTTCACCGCATAGCATATGTCCGGTCTTGTATTAACTAAATACATGAGTGAACCCACCAACTGTCACTAGACAGTAGCATCCACTACCTCTCCAGATGTAGCCTCCTCTTTCCTCTAGTTTCTTGGAAGAGGAGTATCCATGGGTTTGCAACCCTCCATGTGAAACTTACCGAGTATCTCCCTTGCATACTTGCCTTGAGACACAAATAGTTCACCTTATCGCTGCCATATTTCCAATCCAAGGAAATAGTGAAGAAGGCCCATATCCTTCATCTCGAACTCCTTTGCAAGATCCTCCTTGTGTGAGTGTATCAGCTGCTCATCACCAGTCAGTATTAAATCATCAACATAAAGAACAATGATTAAAATCTTACCCTCCACCACAATCTGGTATAGGTTTGCATCCGCCTCACTCTTGGTGAAGCCATGTCCAGTGAAATAGTTGTTGATCTGAGTGTACCAAGCACGGGGTGCTTGCTTCATCCCATACAATGCTCTTTTGAGTATGCACACATGCGACTCGCTGCTGAAGATCTCAAATCCTTCAGGCTACTCAATGTACACTTCTTCTTCAATGATCCCATTAAGGAACGCAGTCTTCACATCCATCTGATGAATGTGCCAACCCATCTGCGCTGAGAGAGCAAGGATGGTCCTTATGGAAGAATACCATGCGACAGGTGCAAAGGTTTCTTCATAATCAATCCCCTCGATCTGTGAGAAGCCCCGGGCCACAAATCTTGCCTTATACTTCTCAACACTCCCATCAGCAGCTTGCTTTACCTTGTATATCCATCTTGACCCTACCACTAATTTATCAACCGGCCTTGGAACAATTTCCCAAGCACTGTTTCTGACAATGGAGTCATACTCCTCCACCATTGTATCTATCCATGTGGGCTCCTGCACTGCTTCCTAAAAGGAATATGGCTCATTCACAATACATTTTCTCATGAGAGCCATGTATCCAGTGAATTGGTCAGGAGACTGTCTCTGTTTGCGCTGTGAAGTAGGGACTTCTACATTCTGTGCCGCATCAAGCTTCAGCCTCTCGGATTCTGTGGTATGCATTCTACCAGTTCTGATGTTTGGCTCTGCGTGAGTGGACTCATCCACTCCATGAACCTCCTCCTGTGGTTGATCCACATCTATAGACTCATCTTTTGAAACAAGCTGTTCCTCCTCTGCATGCAAGTCTAGCTCCCTCTTAAGCGACAACTTCATGGCACCACTTTCATTCGACTATATCCCGTCGCACCACAGTCATTCGACTATTTGGAAAATACACACGATAATTATGGGGTGTTTCTATGTGCCCCAAAAATATTCCAACTTCAGCAGTTGGCTCCAGCTTCTTCCTAGCGTTCTTGGTCACATACGCATAAACAGATGAGCCAAAAATCTTAAAGTGAGAAACATCTGGTTTCTTACCAGTAAAATATTCTTCAGGTGTACTCATGCCAAGTACAATGGTTTTGCACTTAAACCGCAGTGTTGCATGCCTCTGCCCATAAGTGCATTGGTAGGCCTTGATCTTGCAGCATAGCTCGTGCAACACCCATGATCATTCTATTCTTCCTCTTCACAAACCCATTCTGTTTTGGGTTATGAGGCACTGTGATTTCTCTTCGAATTCCTTCTTTGCTACAGAAGTCTTTGAATTTGTTCGAGATATATTCACCACCATTATCACTCTGCAGAGCCTTCACTTGCTTCCCCGATACTTTCTCCACCAATTTTTTAAACTCACAGAACTTTGAGAATGTTTGATCCTTCTTCTGCATGAAGAAGATCCAGCATCTACGAGAATATTCATCAACAAAAATAACATAATACCTCTGTTTTTTTGTTGAAACAACCAAGAATGGTCCACACACGTCTGTGTGAACTCTCTCCAGGATCACCGAAGCACAGTTCTCCTTTTCATGAAAGGTGGTCTTCACAAACATACCCATAGTACATCCCTTCCATTGATCTATCTGCACAAGTGTATCCTTGGGAAGTCCAGTAGAAATATGCTGCAAAATATACATGGCGCCATGGTGAAGATGCCGCAATCGCTTGTGCCATAATTCACCCTCATCCCAGCTCACCACTTCTTCTTCTTTACCCACCATTGCAGCACAACCATCTATCTCCAACTTGTAGAGATTATTTACTCGAATCCTTATCCTCTTGGTTTTACCCGTTGTTTTATGTCACAGGAAACCTTTTCCATCGCTGAAAACAACATCATAACCTCTGTCCTCCAACATCACGACTGAGACCAAGTTTTTCTTCATACCTGGAACATGCATAACATTTTTCAACATAAATAATTTACCTAACTCCATCTCAAAGGTAATGGTACTAATTCCGGTCACACTGTATCATCCATCACCGCCCATCTCTATTTGCATTTGGAGATCTTTCTCCTCCAAGTCACTGAAAAGCTCCTTATTTCCCGTCATGTGGAAGGAAGCAACACTATCAAGATACCACACCAATCCCATTGTGCTTGAAACCAAGCATGCGATCAAAGAGAAATCAAGTTCAAATTGCGAGGCAAGGACCTCACCAGCTACAACTCCAACGACCTTCTTGTTCTTCTTTTTCTGTGGAAAGTTAGTGGCGAGATGCCCATGTTTGTGCAATGAAATGACTCCACCTTGGAAAAATCCAGCTTATTGCCTTTAGCCTCAGATTTTGAGTGGAATTTCTTCCTGATGCAGGAGCATTAGGCTCAAAAGTTTCTTTGTACATAAGTAGACATAGGGGGTCCCATGTTCCTTGAATTTCTTGTAAATATTAATATTTTGAATACTTGGTAGAATATTTTAATTGTTCTCAAATCATTTTGAGAACATGAGAAGTGGGTGGAGATAGGAATACGAAGAGTCAGTTTAGGATTAATTCAGTTATTGAGTCTAGATTCAGGAATTGGAATACTAAGAGTTGCTGAACTGTTTGTATAAATGTAATCCTGAAGGGGTTAGATGGGGGCCCGAGAGAGAGAGAGCTGGAGAGAGGTAGAGAACCTCTTCAGCAACAGAATAGGAGAATAATGGCCACCGAGTTGAATATTTGGCCTGTCATGAAATTGTAAGAATTTTTTGAGGTTTATCCCCTGTATATGTAAGTATATATATATATATATATATATCTGTTTATGGAGAATTGTTATAAATCCCGTGTGTGACTTTAGGTATTATTGGTCTAATTATATGAGGAATTTATCTCAGTATAACTGTGCATTTGTTGCTTAAACTCTGCGAGAGGAATACCTTGTGTATTTGTGTGTTTGTTGATTTTCCTCTGTAATTATGTATAGTATGAGCCTCTGCATATGAAGTGGAACCCTGTTGAGAAATCATGGTGGATTTTAACTCTGGCTAACGAATACTGTGTGTCATTGAAGAAAGCGACTTTCTTGTCAGTGTTGTGTTTTGATTGTATGTGTGTTCTCGATGAGAGTAATTGGATCTATAATAGCCAAGGATCCGATGATATACCATGTCCAAGGCTTGCGAGCACTGTGAAATGTAGCCGCAAGGGTTATGCGTGGGCGGAACCCTGCGTCAGATTACATAGAAGAAAAGAACCTTTTTTATATGGAAGCGGGAGCCGAGCGGAACCTGGAGTGGAGAACGGAACCATGACCAAGAGGAACAGTGACGGCAGTTTGGAGCGAAACCGTGGGTTTCATCGCACCACCATCCGTCGGACAAGCAGTATTCCTGAATTCGCAGCGATTCCATAGAGCAACTGACACGCGTCCCTGAATGAATTGGAAAACCACCGTTTAACTTGCGCCATCGCGCGTTAACCTTCATACCAAGACATTGAGCGATATTGACGAGGGCCGTCGATATGGGAAAGGTCCATCGGATGGTGATCGCACGTTGGACTTGCCCGGAGTTTAACCAAGGTGCACGAATGATAATTAAAGGTATGTGTCGTATGTTGGTGTGGGCCCAGGCTCTAATGGCCGTTGGATCAACTGAAGAGAAGCGACGTGATGACAGCCGTCGAATGTGGAATGGCCATCGGCACTGGGACCACGCATATGTACGTATTGATCGTTGTTGAGATCTGCAGGTGTAATAAGGTATGCCGACCTTAGTCGGACTTCGTCGAATGTTTCAATGATTGAAGAAGGCCATATATATATATATATATGGATATATGGACGTGGTTTAATATATGTACCAGTCAAGGATTATATGAAGATGGACGGTCGGGTTATAGCTATAGAGTAATGTTGAATTAATATCTCAATTCTCTGAATTGAGATATTAAAAATGACTAGACTTATTTGCTTGAGTTTGCCAGCATAGAATAAGGGAAGAATGAGATTTCCCGGAGGTGAAGTTGATTGGGCATGAAAAATTGAATGCAGTTGTACACACGGCGTTGGTGGAAAAGGTAGTGCTAAACCGGGACTGTGGAGGTAAACCAGGGCCAAGAATGGGCCTCACTATCACTTCCCCCTCCCTTTCCTTGCTTTGGCAGCCAAAGCACAATCCTCTTCATCATCATGCTTTGATGAAGAGCCATCCCTGGTGTTCCGCCTAAACTCCTCCTGCACTAGATCCGACCATAGTCATTCCCAGTTCGGCAGTTTTTCCTGTCCATTGACAGAGTCTTGATAGTTGTTCCAACTCTTAGGAAGTCCCAAGAGAGCCAAGCTCACCAAATCATCATCAGCGACCATGATTCCCACACTCCCCAGTTCATCCCGACATTAGAAAAACTTTGTGATATACTTAGGAATATTGTCGCCCTTTTCCATTTTGATTTTTTTGAGTTTATCCTTCAGTGCCAATTTCCTATGGTCACTGATGCTTTGGAAAAGATCTATCAAAGTCTTCCGTATTGAAAATGGAGTGGATTTCCCATGAAGGCTTGATACAATATGATATCTCACACCTTCCAACAAAATCCTTCTCGTCTTCGCTACTTTCTTTTGCCAAGCGTCAAGTAATGCAGCATCCGTCGAAGTGGGCTTAGGAACATCACTGTCGATGAATTCCTTCAAGCCATTATTTTCAAGCACCATCTCCATCCTATCCTTCCATGCAATGTAGTTTGAGCTGCCCTCAAGTGCATACTCAAACCGCAAACCATTGAAAACCATTTCGATGTTTACTCAACTATCGCACCAAGAATTTCTTGCAGCAAATTCAAATTGTTTCCACCAACAAAACTTAGGTACTACTTCAATATTGCAATATTCTTTACTCCGATACCATGTAGGAATTTAATTAAGCTGTGATGTATTACCGGACTCTCCTGATCTAACAATTATAGCCACTGTTAAATACAAAATCCTTCTACTTAATTCTTTGTGGAAATTTAATCGCCAATTTCAAACATATGAAGAAAAATCAATTACACATAACATATATGTTTTTACCGGGAAAGCTTAAAGCTAAAAACCCCAACTATCATATATTATGTATATCATGGATCATGAAACAATCTCATACAAAGCTCTACTCCAAGAGCTCTCAGTACAATATATAATCGTCTCACAATGTCATACAAAATTGGCTCACACATGCACCAATTTACTACCTCCTAACAGCTTGCCTCCACTGCACAATCCCTACTGATGAAGATCCATGAATGAATTCGATCTTTCCTTTCCTTGATTGCGCAATCCTCATTGGCATCTTCAATGTGTGTTTGGTTGCATTGAATGCACCACTTGTTTGGCTCCAATTGATGATGTCAATTAGAGTTTAATTTAATGTCAACCTGGGAAGGTAAACTTAGAAGTGCTTATCTAAAATATATAGATCTAGAAAGATTCCTAATTTGTCCAAGATCTTAAAGTCCCCTTACAAGAAAATATTCATTAAGATCTCTTTCAATAACTAATCAAACCTAGATCTAACAATTGTTTGAGATCTATAGTTCTCTTACAAGAACATATTCTACAAGATCTCTTCCAACATTAGAACATCTAATAAGAACTTAAAAGCTGAAATGAAATAAACCTAGATCTAATAATTGTATGAGGTCTTACAATTCTCTTACAAGAACTCTTTCAAATAAGACTCTTCCAATATTAGAACATTTAACAAAACTTAAAAACTGAAATGAAACAAACCTAAATCTAATAATTGTATGAGATCTTATGGTTCTCTTACAAAAACACTTTCAAATAAGATCCTTCCAATATTAGAACATTGAACAAAACTTAAAAGCTGAAATAAAAAAATAACATAAAATAAATCATACCTAAAATAAACAAATAAGCATGCAAGTGAGGCCATGGGGGCCCTCCATAACTCCACAAGCACACCACTTTAATGGAGACTCAGATGTAGAGGCAAAATCAAAGTATGAATCCTTTTATTTCAAATTCTCCATTACAAACCAACTCTAAGGTTACAACTCTAAGCTTCTAAGATTGCATACTCCAAAATTCTAAGACTACAAAACTTCAAGATTCTAATATTACAAAAACTTCAACGTTACAAATGGAGGAGATTGTACTCCTATTTATACAATGGGATGAGTAACAAACTCATAATGATCATCCACTAATCTCTCATTTAGTTCCATACATCTCTCAACCATCTAGACACATAACCCCTTTTGTCCTTGATCTTCTCCATGAGATCATAATCTTCTCCATGAGGTTTATCTTCTCAAATTCGAATTTGATCCTTCAAGGCCACATAAAGGTATCTTGGAGGCTTCCTTGGCACCTACACATGTCACAAAAACAACCCACTTTCCATATATAATGTAAAATATATTATTTTCTAATATTTAATCAAGAATTTCTCTCAAAAATGCTTAAAAATAAATAATATTTGGAAAATATAAATTAGACCCATTAATGGTAAATAATAGGGAAAATGAAGTGACATGGTGGTGAATAATGGGTGATAAAATGGAAGCATAGGTAAAAAATGTATGGTAATGAGTGACATTTTGAAACCCAAACACCACTATAGTCACAACTGATAGTCAAACATGCCCTTTCACCTATCTCTCAATTGGGTCTCCACTAAATCTGACATGCATGTAGTTAGCAATAGTATTTCTTCATTTGCATGTAAGACCACTACTTATGAATTAATTAAATAATTAATTCACTAATTTCTCACTAGTGTATCGTTAGTTACAACTAGTTACAACTAGCACAACTGAGTTTAACTCACTTAACTGAGTTAAAATAAATAACAACTCACATAACTACACATCCAACTTTGTTACAACTTTGTATCACTCAGTTACAACGAAGTCCATTATGCATGTCCCACCAACCAACCTTAGAACTCATAATTCCTTCAATTAACTAGTTTGCCACATCAGTTTGAAATCAAGTGGTTCAAGAGAATATATTATTATTTATTGTCCAATTATTATTAAGGGCTAATAATAATTGACATCCGATCTATTTTTAGACATGCGATCTATAAATAGACTTCGCCCATGAATCTAAAAATATAATCTCATCTATAAATTGAATGTGCTCAACCATCTATAAATAGACCCTGCTATAATTAAATAGACTTTGCTCAACATTCTAAAAATAGACATACACCTAAAAATATCCGGTAGGCCCCACCTAATGTAGGTGCTTAATTTTCACTAGGATCATCATCTTATTGAATCTCAACACGAAGGTTATCCTCTGTCATTGATCTAGGCAGGGGGGGGGGGATCGTGCCCGTTGAACTGTGTGCCAAATTTATTACATAAAACAAAAATGTCATTTCAAAAAAATTTATTACAATTTTAACTAATCGTGATTAAAGGAAGCGATTGTTAACTTAAGCATACTTAATTAACTAAATCTATTTAATTAAGACTAATTCAATCACGATTATGCTATGTGATTGATTATTCACTAACCTAAACTAACTTTAATTACTTAAGCCTAATCATGTTTAAACAATGTGATTAAACTAACTAATCTACTTTTCTAATTCAATGTGGCATTTTAACTAGTAGCACATTATTCAAAAAACTTCTAAGTGTTACTGATGCATTTTTTCATTTTTTGAAAGGCATTTAGACTTGCTCACTTCTATAAACTTAATTTTTTTTATGGGGTATTTCATTCTTTTTCATTTTTCTTTTTTCTTTTTTGCTCTTCACACACACACACACACATATTATCCCCTTTTTGTTTCTATTTTCTTTTATTTTATTTTAGAAATAACTTTCAGAATGGAACATTGTTGAGATTCAACAAGAAGAGTTTAGTGAAAATTAAGCACCTACACTAGGATGGAGCCTCATACTATAGGTGGATGTCTATTTATAGATGCATGAGAAAATTCTATTTATATATGCATGTCTATTTATAGATGTATGTGCAAGTTCTATTTATAGATTGCATGTCTATTTACAAATGCATGTCGACTATTATTATCCCTTAATATTAGTTGGACAAAAAACAATAATTATTCTCAATGAGCACTTGGAAATAGTTAACTGAAGTGGAAAATTAGTTAGCTAAAGGAATTTCGAGTTAAGAGGTTGGTTGGTGGGACATGCAAGTGGACTTAGTTGTAACTGAGTGATTTGAAGTTGTAACAGCGTTGGAAGTGCAATTATGCAAGTTGTAAATTAGTTTAACTCAGTTAAGTGAGTTAAACTCAATTGTGCTAGTTGTAACTAAATATACACTAGTGAGAGATCAATTTTGAGATTGCAACAAGATGATGAGCTTAGTGGAAAGAATTCGCCTTCACTAAGTGGGCCCGCAGGCTATTTTTGGCGCTAGTCTATTTTTAAACTATGTCTATTTTTAGACATGTCGATCATATTCTATGAGTTGTAGGATGCTATTTGTGGATGGTTGGTCAAGTTGGAAAAAATAGATGGACTTCTATTTTTATACATATTGGGTGGAATCTATTTTTAGATTGCCAGTCTAAAAATAGATATGTTCGAATATTATTAGCTGTTAATAATATTTGGATTATAAACATTATCTTATTCTCTTGGAGCACTTCAGTTAAGGGTGTCGTATGTGGGTACAAGAGCCTAGCTGCATGAATTACGCGGCCTCTCGAGGGTTAAGTGGAGCTATTGCATGGAGACTTCAGTTAGAACTCATGTGACAAAGTTTGGTGGAGTTAGTAGAAGTAGTTAATGGAGTTGTGTTCAGTCTAACTCAGTTAGACATAGTTGAGCTAGTTGTATCTAGTCTAACTGATTGATACACTAGTGAGAGTGGTGTGAATTAATTAATAATTAATTCACAAATTATTAACTCATTAATCAACTAAAGAATACATCAGTTAACTACAGTGCATGGACAGTTTCAGTGGAGACCAGTGAAGAGGTAGGTGAAAGAGCACTGTGACTATCAGTTGTGACTATAGTGTTGCATGATTTGCAGCACACAGTGGTTGGAGATGCCAATGAGGATTGCGTGAGAAAGGCTGGACCAATTCGAGTTCATTTAGAGCCATTCTTCAGCAGTGATTGCGCAGTAGAGGCAGGCTAGCAGGTGGCAGAGATTGGTGCATTGGATTTGCTAGATCAGACCTGGTTAGTGTGTAGCAATTGGAGATTGTACTGAGATCTTGTGAGGAGCTTTGTATGATGAATATTACATGATCTCTATGACATATAATATACAGATAGTTGGGTGTTTTCAGCTTTAAGCTTTCCCATAAATTACTCTGTTCATATGTGTGAATTTTTATGGTTTTAATGTGTGCATGCAATTGATTTTATTTCCGCAATTAATGATCAATGGTAGAAGAGATTCTATATTTTGCATGAAGTCAAATAGTGTGTGATCAGGAGAATCTCGGATGTATAACATATCAGTTATATAATTTCTACATGGTATCAGAGGGATATTGATCATTGGATCAATTGCAAAGCATTGAAGTGGTTGAGTTTTGTGCTGGTCAAATTCGAATCTGCAGCAGTGTTTTCTTAGTGTCGAAGTTGAGATGTCTTTCAACGGATTGCGATTGGATTATGCCCTTGAGGGCAGCTCAAATTATATTGCATGGAAGGACAGGATGGAGACGGTGCTGGAGGATAATGGGTTGAAGGAGTTCATAGATGCAAAAATTCCAAAACCTGCTTCTAGCGATGCTGCCGCACTTGACGCATGGAAAAAGAAGACAACAAAATGTTGAAGGATTCTCTTGGAAGGTGTGAAGGATCACATAGTGTCTAGCCTTCATGGTAAATCTTCTCCATTCTTGATGTGGAAAGCTTTGACAGAATTGTTCCAAAGCAAGAGCGACCATAGGAAGTTGGCGCCCAAGGATAAGCTCAGGAATATAAAAATCGAGAAAGGCGAAAGTATACCCAAGTACCTCACAAAGTTCGTCCAGTGCAGGGATGAGCTGGGAAGTGTGGGGGTTACTGTAGATGAAGAGGACTTGGTGAGCTTGGCTCTCCTTGGGCTTCTGAAGAGTTGGAATTCTTATCAGGAATCTATCAATGGTTGGGATAAACTGCCAATATGGGAGCGAATTTGGTCGGATCTTGTGCAGGAGGAGATAAGGCGGAGTACCGGGGATGGATCTTCATCGAAGAATGCAGATAAAGAAAATTGCGCTTTGGCTGCCAAAGCAAGGAAGGGGAAGAGCAATAAAAATGCTTCTCAATCCGGTGCGAAAGGCAAGAAGCAGGACATGTCCAAGGTGAAGTGCTTTCACTATCACCAACATGGACATTACGCCACTAATTGTCCACAGAAGAAGAAAAATAAGCAGGCTGCTGGATCTACAGCTGGAGAGGCCTTAGCCTCGCAGTTTGAGCTAGATTTTTCACTGATTGCATGCTTGGTATCAAGTGTGATGGGTTTAGTGTGGTTTCTTAACAGTGGTGCGTCTTTTCATATGACCGGAGACAAATATTTGTTCAGTGATCTGGATGAGAAGGATCTTGGAGTGCACATCGAGATGGGCGATGATGGTAGATACAGTGCGACTGGTATCGGGACCATTTCCTTTGAGAGGAGTCTCGTAAACCCTTCATATTGAAGGATGTCATGCATGTTCTAGGATTGAAGAAGAATCTGATCTCGGTGGCCATGTTAGAAGACAAGGGATATGATGTTGTCTTTAGCGAGGGAAAGGCTTTCCTGCGCAGTAAGGCAACTGGTGAAACCTGGAGGATAGGGGTTCAAGTTAAGAAAATTTATCAATTGCAGGTAGATGGATGTGTAGCAATGGCAGGCAAGGCAGAAGGAGTGGTGAGCTGGGATGAGGGCGAGCTATGGCACAGGAGATTGGGCCATCTTCACCATGGTGCTTTGAAAATTTTACAGCAGATTTCTACCGGGCTTCCCAAAGGTACACTTGCGTAGTCAGATCAGTGCAAGGGATGTACTTTGGGAAAATTTGTGAAAGCCACCTTTCATGATGTAGAAATTTTCTGAATAATGATTAATTATCCACCGAGACTATCCTGATCACATATCAATTTGAATTCATATGCAACACATAATCTCTTCCACTCAGATCATCACACATGCGGAAATAAAACAAGCGAGACATCAAATCATCATACACATTAACACAAAGATGTATAGAAAGCTTATACCAAAACCTCAAGCAGTTTGGCTGTATATTATAATGGAGAGAACATGTAACAGTACATAGCACAATACTCCTCACAAGTACTCAGTACTATCTCATAAAGTTACACACAACTAGCTTGGTTTTGAACAAGTCACAGGTTCAAAACTCATCCACTAATTTTCTGCCTCTATTGCGCAATCAAGGCTGGTCTAATGAGAGATCCAAGGTTCGAATATCCTTGGCTTGACAACGCAATCCTCATGGGAAATTCCTCCAAGTGTGGTGCAACCTGCACAACCGATGTCACAACTAAATGTTACCACCCTTTCATCTACCTCTTCCAATCGGTCTCCACCGAACTGTCCATGCACTGTAGTGAACTGATGTGTTCTTGAGTTGAATAATGAGTTAATAATTAGTGAATTAAATAATCTTTAATTCACTCCACTCATTACTAGTGTATTAGCCAGTTAAACTAAACACAACTAGTTCAACTAAGTTAAACCGAACACAACTCCACCAACTGTCTCATCAACTCCACCAAACTTCGCCACTTGAGTTCTAACTGAAGTCAACCATGCATGAGCTCACCAAACCCCTAGGAATAGCGTAATTCCTTCTGTCAGATGCATGGGCCACTTCGTAGGCTCGAACTGAAGTTTAGAGTCCAAATATTATTAAGGGTAAATAATATTTGACTTCCCTATTTTTAGGATAGGTAGTCTAAAAATAGACTTCGACCTATAGGTCCAAAAATAGAGGTCCATCTATTTTTACCAACATGACCAATACTCCAAGAATAACATACTGCAACCCCTGGACCATGCTCCATATGTCTAAAAATAGACATAGTCTAAAAATAGACTTTGCGCCAAAATTTGTCTGCGGGCCCACTTAGTGAAGGCGACTTCATTTCACTAAGCTCCATCATCTTGCTGCATTTTCAACACTCCCTCTCAGCAAGATATGGATTATCTGCAACCCCTATCCTGCCTCTGTGGAATTCGAACTTGCTCTGGTGAGCGCCTTTGTCAGGATGTCGACATCCTGATCCTCCGTGGGAACATATGAAAGCATCATGATTCTCCGCTGAACACAATCTCTGATATGATGGTACCTGATGTCGATGTGTTTGGACCTATCATGAAATACTGGATTAGCCGAGAGTTTAATGCAACTCTGGTTATCGATAATCACTTTGTGAGCTCCAAATACAGCCGAACAATCAACGAGGGATCCTCATCCGAAATAACTCGCCGCTGCGGCCAAGCCAGCACTACCAGCAGCCACTCGGCCTCTTTCTTTGAAGTAGAACACGGATCTGCTGCTTCCTGCCACGAAGCTGCCGACCCAATGTGAAAACTCCTAAGATGTGTCTTGGGTCAGTTGGGCTCCACCTTTTGTCTTGCATCGGTGAACGAGGAAAACCGCTCCATCCTCTGTCTGCACCACGTGTCCATATCCCCAGATGTGCCTCTTATATAGCACTTGATACATGCATTTGCACGACTTCCAAAAGATCTTGGGCGGCTTAACCATCTATAGAAGTTGGTTATGACACTCAATATATATCGAGGTCATCGCATTGACCGGATACATGGCGACCCCACCAGCGTAATCGATGAACGTTGGCATCCACTACCTCCGCTGAAGTAGCATCCTCCTTCCTCCAACCACCAGGAAGAGGAGTGTCAACAGGCTTGTAGCCTTGCATGTTGAACCTCTCCAGAATCTCCCAGGCATACTTTCCCTAAGAAACAAACAGTCCTCCACTGCGCTGCCAAATCTCCAATCCCAGGAAATAATGAAGGATACCCAGGTCCTTCATCTCAAACTCTCGTGCAAGATCCTCCTTGCATGAAAGTATCAACTTCTCATCGCCCGTCAAAATCAGATCATCTAAAGCTTCCCCTCCACCACAATCTTGTACAGGTTAGGATCCGCCTCACTCTTGGAGAATCCAAGCTCGGTGAAGTAGATGTCTATGCGAGTGTACCAAGCACGAGGTGCTTGCTTCAGCCGTACAGTTCTCTCTTGAGTCGACACACATGCGACTCACTGTTGAAGATCCCGAAACCTTCAGGCTGCTCTATGTACACTTCCTCCTCAATGACTCCATTGAGGAACACAGTCTTCACATCCATCTGATGGATGTGCCATCCCATCTGCGCTGAGAGAGCAAGGATCGTCTGTATGGAAGAGTACCTTGCGACAGGTGCAAAAGTCTCCTCATAATCGATCCCCTCGATCTGTGAAAAGCCACGGGCGACAAATCTCGCCTTGTACTTCTCCACACTCCTATCAGCCGCCTGCTTCACTTTGTACATCCATCGCGAACCTACCACTGATTTCCCCTCCGGTCTTGGGACAATCTCCCATGCACTGTTTCTGACGATCGAATCATTCTTCGATCATGGCATCTACCAATGCGGGTTCCTCCACAGCTTCCTCAAAAGAGGATGGCTCCGTCACGACACATTAACTCACAAGAGCCATGTATCCAGTGTACCGATCCGGTGACTGCCTCTGTCTGCGCTATGCTGTAGGTGGTCCTACAACCTTCTCTGCATCTCGAGCCAGTTGCTCAGCTTCTGTAGTGCGCATGCGCCCTCTGATGGTTGGCGCTGCATGGGTGGTTTCTTCCACCTCCTTAACTTCTTCTTGTGGCTGATCCACATCCGAAAGCTCCTCCTTAGGAACTAACAGCTCCTCATCTGCATGCAAGTGTAGTTCCCTCTCAAGCAAACACTGCATGGATTTCTCCTCCTGAAATTTTATATCCCGTCGCACAACAGTCTTGCGACTGTCTGAAAAATACACCCGATAGTTGTGAGGTGTATTAGTGTACCCCACAAATATTCCAACCTTAGCGGTTGGATCCAGTTTCCTTCTTGCATCCTTTGTTACATGCATGTAGACAGGAGAACCAAAGATCCGCAAATGGGAAATATCAGGCCTCTTGCTAGAATAAGCCTCCTCCGGTGTACTCATGCCAAGAACCTTGTGAGGACAACGGTTCTGCACATACACTGTTGTTTTGCATGCCTCAGCCCACAAGTGAAGGGGCAGGCCCTGATCATGCAACATCGCCCGTGTAGCACCCACGATCGTTCTGTTCTTTCGCTCAGCCACCCCGTTCTGCTGTGGGTTATGGGGTGCGATGAGCTCTCTCCGAATCCCTTCTGCGCTGCAGAACTCCTTGAATTCAGTCGAGATGAATTCACCACCATTATCGCTCCTTAGAGCAATCACCTTCTTCCCCGACTCCTTCTCGACCAGTGCTTTAAACTCACAGAACTTCGCGAATGTATCGCTCTTCTTCTGCATGAAGAAGATCCAGCACTTTCGAGAGAAATCATCAATAAAGATCACATAATACTTGTGCTTTGCTGTCGAAGCAACTGAGAAAGGACCACACACGTCTGTGTGAACTCTCTCAAGGATCGTCGTGGCGCGACTATCCTTCTCGTGAAAGTTGGCTTTCACATACTTCCCTAAAGTACACCCCTTGCACTGATCTGACTGCGCAAGAGTGCCCTTAGGAAGCCCAGTAGAAATCTGCTGCAGAATCTTCAAAGCTCCATGGTGAAGGTGGCCCAATCTCCTGTGCCACAGTTCGCCCTCATCATCCCGACTCACCACTTCTCCCGCTTTGCATGCCATAGCTGCGCAGCCATCTACCTGCAACTGATAAAGGTTCTTGGTCCGAACCCCTATCTTCCGGGTCTCTCCAGTAGTCTTACTGCGCAAGAAGGCTTTTCCTTCGCTGAAGACCACATCATACCCCTTATCCTCCAACATCGCCACGGAGATCAAGTTCTTCTTCAATCCAGGTACATGCATGACATCCTTCAATACAAAGGGTTTACCAGACTCCCTCTGAAAGGATATGGTACCGATACCAGTCGCACTGTATCTACCATCATCGCCCATCTCGATGTGCACACCCAAATCTTTGTCCTCAAGATCTGAGAACAAATCCCGATCTCCCGTCATATGAAATGACGCACTGCTGTCCAAGAACCACACCGATCCCATCACACTTGAAACCAAGCATGCGATCAGTGAAAAGTCAAGCTCGAACTGTGAAGCCAAAGCTTCTCCATCTGCAGATCTTCCCGCTTGCTTGTTTTTCTTCTTCTTTGGATAATTGGTAGCATAATGTCCGTGATCATGGCAGTGAAAACACTTCACTTTCGCCATATCCTGCTTCTTGCCCTTTGCACCAGAATGAGAAGTTTTCTTACCCTTCCCCTTCTTTGCTTTGGAAACCAAAGCGCAATTTTCTTCATCAACTCCCTTTGATGAAGATCCATCCCGAGTAGTCCTCCTTATCTCCTCCTGCATGAGATCCGCCCAAAGGCGCTCCCATCCCGGCAGCTTCTCCCGACCATTGACACTATCTTGATATGAGTGCCAAGCCTTCGGAAGACCAAGGAGAGCCAGGTCGACCATGTCCTCATCTTCGACGGTCACCCCCACACTTCCCAGCTCATCTCTGCATTGAGTGAACTTCGTGAGGTATTTGGCGATACTGTCGCCTTTCTCCATCTTGATGTTCCTGAGCTTATCTTTGAGCGCTAGCTTCCTTTGGTCGCTCTTACTCTGGAATAGATCCGTCAAAGCTTTCCACATTAAATATGGAGAAGCCTTTCCATGCAGTCTGGATACAATATGATCCTTGACGCCCTCCAACAGGATCCTTCGACATTTCGCCATCTTCTTTTGCCATGCTTCGACTTCAGCAGGATCAGTGGGCCTTTGGACATCCGTATCCACGAACTCCTTCAATCCATTATCTTCTAATACTGCCTCCATGCGATCCTTCCATGCAACATAATTCGAACTGCCTTCAAGAGCATATTCGAGTCGCAAACCGTTGAAAGACATTTTGAACTCCGGCACCAAGAAAACAAAACTGCTGCAAAATTCGAATTCCAACTCAAAGCTCAACCGCCCTTGATCTGTGAGAACAAATTATTTCTAGCACAGAGATCGACTGCAGGGGCATTTACTGGATATATCACCTTTCAAAGAAAAGGATGGATCCAGAGGCTACCTGGCCCGTATGCAGACTCTGTCTACCGAAATAAGTTTGTAATCACTGTGATGATCAATCTCTGCTTCAATAGCTCCGATACCATGTAGAAATTTGCTGAATAATGATCAATTATCCACCAAGACTATCCTGATCACATATCAATTCGAATTCATATGCAACACATAATCTCTTCCACTCAGATCATCACACATGCGGAAATAAAACAAGCGATAGCACATCAAATCATCATACACATTAACACAGTATGTATGGGGAAAGCTTATAGCTGAAAACCCCGCTACTATTGTGTATATTATAATGGAGAAAACATGTAACAAACTCAGTACAATACTCCTCACAAGTACTCAGTACTGTCTCATGAAGTTACACACAAACTAGCTTGGTTTTGAACAAGTCACAGGTTCAAAACACATCCACTAATTGCCTGCCTCTATTGCGCAATCATGGCCTATCTAAATAGAGATCCAAGGTTCGAATCTCCTTGGCTTGACAATGCAATCATCATGGGCAATTCCTCCAAGTGTGGTGCAAATCTCATGCACAACTGATGTCGCCACTGATAGCTAACTCCACCCTTTCATCTACCTCTTTCACTGGTCTCCACTGAACTGTCCATGCATTGTAGTGAACTTATGTGTTCTTGAGTTGAATAATGAGTTACTAATTAATGAATTAAATAATATTTAATTCACTCCACTCATTACTAGTTGATTAACTAGTTAAACTAATCTCAACTAGTTCAACTAAGTTAAACCGAACACAACTCCACTAGCTGTCTCATTAACTCCACCAAACTTCTGCCACTGAAGTCCTAACTGAAGTCAACCATGCATGTGCTCACCAAACCCTTGGGAATAGCGTAATTCCTCTATCAGATGCATGAGCCACTTCCAAGGCTCGAACTGAAGTGCTCCAAGAGAGTAAACTGAAGTTTATAGTCCAAATATTATTAAGGGTAAATAATATTTGACTTCCCTATTTTAGGATAGGCAGTCTAAATATAGACTTCGACCTATAGGTCAAAAAATAGAGGTCCATCTATTTTTACCAACATGACCAATACTCCAAGAATAACATACTGCAACCCCTGGACCATGCTCCATATGTCTAAAAATAGACTTTGCGCCAGAATTTTCTTGCGGGCCCACTTAGTGAAGGCGACTTCATTTCACTAAGCTCCATCATCTTGCTACATTTTCAACACACGAGAAGGATAGTTGCACCACGAAGATCCTTGAGAGAATTCACACAAACGTGTGTGGACCTTTCTCAGTAGCTTCGACAACAAAGCACAGGTATTATGTGATCTTTGTTGATGACTTTTCTCGGAACTGCTGGATCTTCTTCATGCAGAAGAAGAGCGAGACATTCTCTAAGTTCTGTGAGTTTAAGGCACTGGTGAAGAAAGAGTCGGGGAAGCAGGTGAACGCTCTTAGGAGCGAAAATGTTGGTGAATTCATCTCTGACAAATTCAAGGACTTTTGCAGTGCAGAAGTAATTCGAGGAGAGCTCATAACACCTCATAACCCACAGCAGAATGGGGTCACGAAGCAAAAGAACAGAACGATCGTGGGTGCTACACGGGCGATGTTGCATGATCATGGCCTTCCCATACACTTGTGGGCTGAGGCATGCAATACTGCGGTTTATGTGCAAAACCGTTGTCCTCATAGGATACTTGGCATGAGTACACCCGAGGAGGCGTTTTTTGGTGAGAAGCCTGATATTTCTCATTTGAAGATTTTTGGCTCACCTATTTACATTCATGTGACGAAGGATGCCAGGAAGAAGCTAGAGCCGACCGCAGAGGTTGGGATATTTGTGGGGTACACCGATACACCCCACAACTATCGTGTGTATTTTCCAGACAGTCGGAAGATTTTTGTGCGACGGGATATCAAATTTCATGAGGAGAAAGCCATGAAGTGTTAGCTTGAGAGGGAGCCGCACTTGCATGCAAATGAGGAGCTATTAGTTCCTAAGGATGAGCCTCAGGATGTGGATCAGCCACAAGAGGAGGTTCATGGAGTGGAAGAAACCACTCATGCAATGCCAACCATCAGAGGGCGGAAGCGCACTACAGAAGCTGAGCGACTGAATCAGGATGTAGAGAAGATTGTAAGAGCACCTACATCACAGCGCAGACAAAGACAGCCACCTGGCCGATATACTGGATACATGGCTCTGATGAGCAAGTGTATCATGACAAAACCATCCTGTTTCGAGGAAGTTGTGGAGGACCCTGCATGGGTAGATGCCATGGTGGAAGAGTATGATTCGATTGTCAGAAACAGTGCATGGGAAATTGTCCCAAGGCCAAAAGGGAAATCAGTGGTAGGTTCGAGATGGATCTACAAAGTGAAGCAAGCAGCTGACGAGAGCGTCGAGAAGTACAAGGCAAGATTTGTTTCTCCGGGCTTCTCATAGATTGAGGGGATCGACTATGAGGAAACCTTTGCACCTGTCGCAAGGTATTCTTCCATACGGAGCATCCTAGCTCTCTCAGCGCAGATAGGGTGGCACATTCATAAGATGGATGTGAAGACTGCATTCCTCAATGGAGTGATTGAGGAGGAGGTGTACATAGATCAACCCGAAGGTTTCGAGATCTTCAGTAGCGAGTCGCATGTGTGCAGGCTCAAAAGAGCGTTGTATGGGTTGAAACAAGCACCTCGTGCTTGGTACACACAGATAGACAGTTATTTCACCGGACTTGGTTTTACCAAGAGTGAGGCGAATCCCAACCTGTACCAGATAGTGGTTGAGGGTAAGTTGCTGATAATTGTACTTTATGTAGATGATTTGATACTGACCGGTGATGAACAGTTGATACTCTCATGCAACGCTGATCTTGCAAAAGAGTTTGAGATGAAGGACTTGGGCCTCCTTCATTATTTCCTGGGATTGGAAATTTGGCAGCACAGTGATGGATTGTTTGTGTCTCAAGGAAAGTATGCCCAGGAGATACTGGAGAAGTTCAACATGCATGGCTACAAGCCTATCGACACTCCTCTTCCTGGTGGTTGGAGGAAAGAGGATGCTACATTGGCAGAGGTAGTGGATGCCACTGTTTATCGACAATTGGTGGGGTTTCTCATGTATCTGGTCAATACACGACCCGACATATGCTATGCAGTTAACCAAATTTCACAAGCTATGGTTAAGCCTACCAAGCTCTTTTGGAAGGCAGGGAAGCATGTATTGAGATATCTCAGAGGTACATTGGGATATGGACTTTGGTACAGACAGTCGGATGAGGTGAAGCTGTGTGGCTTCACGGATGCAGATTGGGCAGGGAGCCCAACAAACAGAAAGAGCACATCTGGAGGGATTTTCAGTATCGGGTCAACAGTAGTTTCTTGGTACAGCAAGAAGCAGAGATCCGTGGCAGTCAATTCAGCGGAGGCTGATTATATGGTAGCTAGTTTGGCTGCATGCAAAGCTATATGGATGAGAAAGATCCTGGTCGGGTTGTTTGGTTCACACTTAGATCATGCTGTGATATATTGTGATAATCAGAGTTGCATCAAACTCTCGGTTAATTCAATATTTCATGATAGATCTAAACACATTGACATCTGCTATCATCATATCAGAGATTGTGTGCAGCGGAAGATCATGTTACTTTCTTACATTCCTACGGAGGATCAGGCTGATGATATCTTGACGAAGGTGCTCACTAGGAGCAAATTCGAATACCATAGAGGCAGGATCAGGGTGGCAGATAATCCCTATCTTGTTGAGAGGGAGTGTTGAGATTGCAACAAGATGATGAGCTTAGTGGAAAGAAGTCACCTTCACTAAGTGGGCCCGCAAAGGCTTTGGCGCAAGTCTATTTTTAGACTATGTCTATTTTTAGACATGTCAATCATATTCTAGTACAGAGCTGCGCATTAGTTTGTGGATGGTTGGTTTGCTGTGGAAAAAATAGGATGGAATTCCTATTTTTAGACATATTAGCTTTAATCTATTTTTAGATTGGGAGTAGGTTCTGAAAATAGATATGTCGAATATTATTAGCTCTGGTTGTTATTTGGACTCTAAACATTATCTTATTCTCTTGGAGCACTTCAGTTAAGTGCACAAATGTGGCACAGGAGCTAACAGAAGGAATTACGCTATTCCTGAGGGTTAAGTGGAGCTATTGCATGGATACTTCAGTTAGAACTCATGTGACAGAGTTTGGTGGAGTTAGTAGAAGTAGTTAATGGAGTTGTGTTCAGTCTAACTCAGTTAGACACAGTTGAGCTAGTTGTATCTAGTCTAATTGATTGATACACTAGTGAGAGTGGTGTGAATTAATTAATAATTAATTCACAAATTATTAACTCATTAATCAACTAAAGAATACATCAGTTAACTACAATCCATGGACAGTTTCAGTGGAGACCATTGAAGAGGTAGGTGAAAGAGCAGTGTGACTATCAGTTGTGACTATAGTGTTGCATGATTTGCAACACACAGTGGTTGGAGATGCCAATGAGGATTGCGTGAGCAAGGCTGGACCAATTCGAGTTCATTCAGAGCCATTCTTCAACAGTGATTGTGAAGTAGAGACAGGCTAGCAGGTGGCAGAGATCGGTGCATGGATTTGCTAGATTGGACCTAATTAGCGTGTAGCAATTGGAGATTGTACTAAGAGCTTGTGAGGAGCTTTGTATGATGATTGTTACATGATCTCTATGACATATCTCTATGACATATAATATACAGATAGTTGGGGGTTTTCAGCTTTAGTCTTTCCCATAAATTATTGTTTTCATATGTGTGAATTTTTATGGTTTTAATGTGTCCATGCAATTGATTTTATTTCCGCAATTAATGATCAATGGTAGAAGAGATTTTGTATCGTGCATGAAGTCAAATAGTGTGTGATCAGGAGAATCTCGTATGTATAAAATATCAGTTATATAATTTCTACAATCAAGTGAATTAATTATTAATTAATTCATAATCAGTGGTCTCAAATGCAACTGAATATTTACTACTATTAACTGCATGCATGTCAGATCCAGTGGAGACCCAGTTGAGTTTCTAGGTGAAATGGAAGTAAACTATCAGTTGTGATGTTATCAGGTTGCACACATGCAACCACACACACATTGGATGTGCCCATGAGGATTGCGCAGTCAAGGCAGGCAGGATTGCACTCAATCAAGGATTTCTATCAGCTGGGATTGCGCAGTGGAGGCAGGTTGTTTGGAGACAGTAAATAGGCTAAGGAACTTGCCAATTTTTGCATGACAGTGTGAGACAGTTAGCTCATGTACTGAGAGCTCTTGGATTGGAGCTTTGTATGTAACTTTTTCATGATCCATGATATAATACATAATAGACGATAGTGGGGTTTTTAGCTATAAGCTTTCCCCGGGTAAATTATCTGTGTTATGTGTGATTAATCTTTCTTCATGATATTGCTATTGGCGATTGTGTTCAAAATTTTCGCAAAGATAAGTAGAAGTGATTATGTATTTAACAATAGAATATTGTTAGATCAGGAGAATCCTGTATATACATGCATTTTGTATTAAATTTATACAAACATTATTTACAACATCTCTTATACAAAATTACAGTTACAATCAAGTGATCCTATAAAATATAGGACCCTAACACCTAGTTGTGGAGATGATTCCTGGGAGGACATTCTTAGTTGGGGACATAATATAGTTAGAGCCATGGAACATAGGCTATGAAGTTGGGTTATAATGGAATTGGGATATACGAGGATCTATTGATGGAAAATTGAGTCACAATTGGATTGGGATCCAGGTGGAAGTTCACACACTAGTGGATCAATTGATGGGAAATGGACTCAGAGGTTGATATTGGATCAAAGCATCAGGAGAAGTTTCCTTGATTGGGTGATACAATGGCGTATTGTGATGATTCGATGGTTCATATGGGACCCCAATATTGGTACTCAACTACTTCAAACAACCTTACTAATAGACAACTATGAATTGCTTGAGGGAAAACAATCTCGTGGCATGAGCATTTGTAATATTCCTTTTTTTATATAGTCAAGATGGATAGCATTTTAGCGTGGTATTTTCCCATGGTATTTGCCTTCCTTTTTTGGGGAAAATAATAAAATAAAGGCTTCTAGAGAGTCCATCAAACCTATAAAAGGGGAGATGAGCAAGGTATTTCAACATCTTGAGTTTTTCTATCTTATTGTGTTTTGTTGAGAACTTGGTGTGGCTAAGTCCAGTTTGATCCTACAATGAAAAATTCATAGTGAATTTATCTAGTGGATTCAACAAGGATTCACAAGTGTGCTTCGATGTCTTAGATTAGTATTTTGATGATCAATCATGCATGTCATTGTCAAGGGCTCCTAGATATTATTTGCATGGGCATATATCATTTTTACCGTTATTAATATAAATAAGTGGCTGCATTTTTTTTTCAAATCCCTTTATGTTTTTTGTTATTTTTAATTAGAACACTACACTATACCAGATCTATTGAAAATTTTGTCTTTTGAACTTTTACATTTTACATTTCGGTCCACACATTTACATAAAAACCAATAAAACAATAACCAATAATAAATGAGAGTAATTATATGCTTTAATTCATAACAGGGGTGTAAGCATTACATACGACTCATTGGGCAAAAAGAGACTTATATTAAATGGAATTAGAATAATATTTTCTTCATATTATATATGTCTAAGAGTAAGGGAATATTAATAATTAGGAATAGAAAACAAACTTTATATTAGTTTACTCAACATGTAGGGATTTCATATCTGTTAAGGAGCATATGTTTCAATCATAAATTTTTCAATGTATACTCTGTAAATTAGTGTGTTTGACATGCTCAGATTCATATACCTGTCAGGATATGCTCCAATAATTAGATATATTTTTGGTTCAACCTATGTTTTCATTTGCAGCTACCCTAATATTTATAATATTTTCATAGCTTAATTTTAATTTGATCCTAAGATTGGCATTGTCACCCATGAACAAACTGTATAAATTGATATGCCTTATTGCAATCGCTTTGGAATGAAAACCAACTAATCGACACAATTGTGAATTGATAACTACTCTAATGTGTAGAAACTCGGGTAGATAACAACATGTGTTTATTTATATATAGACAAAATTTCCAAAGTGTTCCCTGCAACCTTGCAATATCAAACAACATTCATTTAACCATACAGTATCAAGAAGTAATTTCACTTTAATATCTAGTGACTTTCATATTCAAATCATTTTCAGATGAAGGGATTCCTTAAAATTTCCAGTAAATTTTTGTAAGATCCCAAACAACAAAAAATTTAATAGATCAGACACATTTAAGTTTTCTAATTAGAGATGCTTACAATCAAACACTGAACACAAAGGATTTGAAAAGAAAGAAACCACTTATTCGATTAGTAATCAGAAAATATTACATGCCAATGTGATTGACCGTGAATTCCTTATTAATGACATGCATGACTTCTGATCTACTATAAAATTCCAAGACACTAAAATACAATAGTGGACCCTAGATGGATCCACCAAGCATATTATCCACGGGGTTTTGGTCCTAGGATCCAACTAGAATTGGCCAAGCTGAGTTCTCAACAAAACACATAAGATTGACAAACTCAAGCTGACATAAATGCCTAGCTCCTATCCCCTTTAATAGGCTTGAGGGACTCTCTAGAAAACTTATTTAATTATTCCTCAGAAAACAAAGACAAATACTATGGGCAGATCCTATGGGAAAATACTATGGTAAGCACCATAGGTAAATTCCATCCATTTTGACTAGATCAACAAAAGGGAATATTACAAATACTCCAGCACAAATATTGTTTTCCCTTGATCAATCCACTTATAACCAAAGCCAAAGCCTCCGTATATTGATACCTGGATCCCATACAAACCAATGTGTCCTTCCATGCCTCCATGATAAATGATCTTGAATGGATCCTTCGATAACAGGATCCCAAACAATCCTCTGACCAATCCTACCCTTAATAGATTCACCTGGATCCCAATGCCACCTGAGTCCTGGGACCTAAGGGTTATTATACCATTTCATCCCTCCATCACTACCCATGCCTAAGGGCCCAAGTTGAAATACACCCTTGGCTAAGGGTATCCTCCTATGAATCATCCCATCAATAGAGTTCCAACTCATAATCTCTCGCCAATCCATCCCATGGGAAGGATCTAATGCAGGAATTCTTGCACATGGAATAAGTCTACTATGTTGATGTTGTATGATACTCAACTCCTTCTACTCCACTCGATCACCCAACATGATCCATTTGAATAAATTTTCCTTGGTCTCCCCAATGTATAAAGGCCGGTTGGTAGTGTTGCAAGCCTTGTATATGTACTCCTGTAGAGGGTTGCTCTAGAACTCCCAATTGTACTCCTATTTCTGCCTTGTGAGGGACTTGAGTCATTCCTCAACACTAGACAACTTGGCCATTGATTCAACACTTACCCCTATGAGCTCTTCAATTTTCCTATTCTCCTGTAAGACAATGTCTCAGACTATCCAAACTCTGCTTCAAAACCATAAGAGGTGTCTTGAAATGCATGATATTTTCTCGAAATACCTTTACTGGAAATTATGGTGCCCTATTGAATGCCTTTGTATTTTTCTGTGCTGGATGTGCAACTATCATAGCTCCAACTTGAACCTTTGACCGACTCTCCAAAAATGGCTCATCCTCTATGTCATGTTGCCCCTCGTGATCATGCTCATCATGTCGGTTTATTAATATTGGCTCCTCACTTGAGTCTCCTTGAATGTCTTCATCCTGGCCTTTTGGACATGTGGGGACAATCTATTATTCACACTCTCTAGTTGTCAAACATGGATGTACTGGTGGAATTTTATCTCCTAATTGCTCATACTCTTCATGGAAGTCCTCCTGGACATTTATGGACTCAACTACACAAGATTCTACCACATTGTTAGGAGGCATTGCCTCCTTCCTTTCCCCATTTACTATGTCAATCTGACTGATTATCATCAAATTTTCTTGCAAGTCTCTCTGAAAAATATTTTGTTGTTGCTTATTGTTTATACTTGACTACTTTGCTCCTTCATGGGTGCTCTCCTGAAAACCGATGAACCCAGCTATGGATGAGTCCCCGTGATCTGAAGGAGTCTCCAATTATTCTTCCCTTGTTGCCTCCTTATCAGTTGGACATGAATGGTTAAGTTCCCAAGGTCCCTTGTAGATAAAACATAGTCCTCTCAGTCTTAGTTCATTCTTGCTACAAGTTATACTACCTTTGTTCTTGCTTCCTCCATCAATCGTTTTAAGCTCCTTCTTAGTCAACACCCTTCTGAGCAATTTTATGTGTTGCATGACCAACTTCTCAACTCGATCATAAAAGATTGGTGATACAATTATTTCCTTTCTCCAAATGGTCAACAGTTTGGATCTTAGTGTCTTTAATATGTCGCGTCTCCTTCTAAGAGCAAGGACATAATATTTTTCATGCCTTTTTTGACACTATCTGAATGACCTGATGTAATGCTAGTGTAAAAGTTCTGGAATGCCTGAAAGATTAAGTCTTCACATTCCAGATTCAGCATGAATGTGTCAAAGTTGAAATTCGCCATGAGTTCTAAGATTCTACGTTGCTTCTGAAAGGTAGGAAGCATGATGTTGTTCAACCCTTGAAGGGCTTCTATTATCAGCCACAACATCTCCCTCGTGATATCATTATTGTAAGGTAGTATTGGTGATGTTAAAGCTATGATCCTGCTGACACAAGAAGAAACTATGAGTCTGCCCTCTTCACAAGGATGTTCCCAAAATTTTGTTTGTATCAATGCAAGCATGGATGATTCAAGAGCCCAACTCAGTTTCTTCCATTCTGGCTACCCCACCCTGGACATACATGTGTCTAATTCGTCCAACTTATGAAGGTCTATGTTTGACTTTGTTTGTTGCAATTCAAATCCAAGTGTAAAGAGCTTAGCTCCTCTTCTCTATCCTTCATTCACTTCCCATGGGTTCTTCGATTGAAAAATGACATGGAATTTTTTTGAGAATGGTCTGCTGCTTTGACTGTCATTTTGGTCTAAGGAAGTATTGTTGCCTAAAGGACCATATATTTTCACCAGTTCATCAAGAAGTTTATGGGTGTTTTCTAGGGTCTCTTCAAGACGATCCATATTCTCCCATACTAATTCTTCATAGGAAGATTCTGTCAATCATCCCTTCCCAAATATTTTCAACAAATTTGACCCATGGAGTTGAAAATGAATCTCTCTTCACTCTTTTTTTTTGAAAAAGTTATATTTTATTGTCGTAGTCTAACTAGACTGCTTTTTTTGCCCTGAAAATCATGGAAATTTCAGTGAGATTTTAAGAAAATCTGGTAGGAATTTTTGTAAATCCACTTTATAACTATCAAACTTTAATATTTTGGGTGCCCTAGAGGTTTTTGATGCTGCTGAATCCATTTCCACCAGCAAAATCAGATTCAAACACTGTTGCTGTAAGATTTCTTTAAAAAAATTGACCCAAATTCCGACCAATTTTGACCGTCCAAGCAATTACTCTGTCTCGTTAGACAACTCCTATTTTATTCATTTAAGTCTTGACAGAAAGATACAAGCACAATGAAACTTAGGGACATGATTCATCTCCACAATACAAACAATGATGCTCTAGATGCATAAATGTTATGTCAGCCTCCATAATTACTGTCCTCTCAGCCCCAACAAGGGTAATGGTGTGTTTCACAGGTGTAACCCAACAATAAGCTCTCGACCTTCCAACTCTAGATGTTCGATCTGCCAAATCAATAGAGAATAATGGCTAGCTACTCTTTCTAATAATTATTATCCAACCTCCAAGTATGCGAGTATTAATTGATAGAGAAGGGTTCGTGTCAAAGTGAATAACATTGTCTCTAGTATGTCAACAATTTCCAATCTATTACTGTGATTCATCCGCCAGTAAATTATTTTCCCAGAGAGTTTTTTCCTACTCAAAATTGATCTGATAATGAATTTCAAATGGCTGGCTTCTAATCGTATCACACCCATATCTAAGCAAAACCTTCTATCTGCAAGTGCGCGCAAGAAAAGGAGAAATATACCTATCCAGGGAATAAATGACTTCGCTCCTCTGATTCTCCAAGATCGATGGATCAATGAGAGATCTGCCTAGACAATCATAGATCTCGCTCTTCCAATTATGAAGGAATAACCCAGAAATAATTAATGTGCTAACAAGAAAAATTTCGACCATATCACAAGGAAACTGTGTCTAAATTTGTATCCACAAAGTAATGGAATTGAGCCACTCTTAATTTTCCAAACCTCTATTTACTAGATGAAGAATCACGCCCCCATAATTTAGAGCAATGATGATCTACTAGTGTGCATAGGAAAAGGGAGCAATAAGAAATTTGATCTTCTTCAATTTATATTCATACTATGGTTTTAAACTTTGACCCTGGCATTCTTGTTCTAAGGAAATTGACCCTCGATCTCCTTTGTATTGGAGCTTGCCTCTAAAAACAGGAATCTCGACCTTGAACTGTGGCAAAAATGCACAGGAGTTCTCTGTAATCAATTTTATAACCCTTATTGCTTTCCACGGTAGCCAATCCGTTCCCTAAGGTACCCGGTCCTTGGAGAAGGACTTAAAATGCATATATATGTTATTACTTTCGTTGAATCAGACAGATGGTAAGAATCAAACCAAGTATAACGTGTTTGTGGACAACTGATCCTGACAGCTCTCTTATTGGTAGATGATCTCTCATACGACGGCCCAAAAACACTCAATCAGCGACTCTGCAAATGAACGCTGACAAAACCAGGCAGCAGTGGCTTGCTTAAAGATTTTTAACCCTCAGATCTGCTTCAACATTCAAACATTCATATCTTCTGATTTTTTTTGCTATTCGTTCTGAAAAGGGTTAAGTCAACTTCTAACTTTCTATTCGTGTTCTTTACAATCAGCTTTCCAACATTCGTCCAGAAGCACTATCAAGAATGACGAAGGAGCTGCGAGAATGAGCCTACAACGACAATTTCAGAGGCGTCTCAGTCCTTTCTACATATGGATTCAGACGCTCAGTGCACCAAGCTCCCCCGTCTCAATTTCCTAGTCCTAACCACACCTATTGTTCCGTAAATCAAAGGATCGACCTTGCCTAAGTGATTGGGATGGCCTCTCGATCTGCAGAGTTAATAAGACCTTTCCTTTCGATTACAGATCTTATCTTCACTATTTCTCCTCCATATTAAGCTTATTCAAACAATTGTGTGATGAATTATGGCCAATTGTACAAAGGCTTAGTGATTTGTGTTCCCAGCTGAATAGAGCTCGGTCTTGAATACTGCGGTATCACATGGAATAAACCCAAGGGAAAATTCGTCCCTTAATTAACCATGCGATGATGACTGCAACAATGCCAACAAATTTAATAGATCAGTTCATGGATCGGCCTTGTATTTCCTACGACATTGAAGATACTACTGGAAATGGTGAACTCCAACACCTGGTCCAACTTTTTCCTACCGAATCCTATGCCCACGGCCCGTGAAAGTGTTGGCCCGACCAAGTGAACACGCCCTACGGCTCCCATGCGGCCTGAAATCTCCCGATCCACACCTTGCTTACCTGACGAGGCTCCCTTCAATGACTTGCAATATTTTTGGTTTATTTTTCAATATTCCACTGTTACCCAACGGTGTCGCTCTATTGCGTTCTCAGAAATGCTCTGTTGAAGACAACAATGCACCCACACTATTTCCAATCCTTATTGATATTCACACGCATATATCTTTTGGCTTGAAGTGCAGCAATTGGCCAGCTTTTCGTCAATGATTAGCGTGCAACCGTTCTTAATAATTGGCCCTTTGACACTGTTGAGAATGGTGTCTCAACTCCAACATGATGACCGGTTGAACTTGGGAACTTGTAATATATCAAACCTTAAAAATTTTGTTAGATGTAGCGCATTTTAGTGTTTTCAATAAAAAATATTTCAGTAAAAACATGAGATGTTGAGATGCAGCTTTATTTATATTAATAATTGAAGAAAAATTGTACATGCTTATACGAAGTATCGGAGTCTCTACAATGATATGTACGGCCGCTCATTAAAAGAGAAAAATAAAGACTGAAGTAGAATCGTAGACCCTAGATGGATTCACCAGAAAAAATAACACCCATGAGGTTTTCGTCCCTAGGATCAATTGGAAGTCACGTCAAGTTCTCCAAAAAAACACAATAATATAGATAAATCCAAATGTTTTCCAATTCCTAGATTCTATCCTCTTTTATAGACTTGATGGACTCTCGAGAGACCTTATTTTATTATTTTCCCTCGAAAATCGAAGGCAAATACCATGGGAGAGTACCACGGTAAATATCATAGACAGATTTCATCCATTTTGACCGAATCAAGAAAGGGAATATTACAAATCCTCCCGCCCAAAGATTGCTTGCCCTCAATCAATTCACTGTTATCCATAATAGGAGCATTGATACTAGGATCCCATATAACTAAGTGTGATATTCCATACCTCCATGCTAAAATATCCTCAATGGATCCCTTGTAATATTCCCTTTCTTGATCCGGTCAAAGTGGATAGAATCAATCCATGGTACTTACCGTGGTATTTTCCCATGGTATTGACCCATGGTATTTCTTGTATTGAACCATGGTATTTCTTGTTGGTGTTGACCGATCAACCTATAAAAGGGGAAGAAGCTAGGCATTTAGGGCATTCGGCAGATTTGGAAAATTATGTTTGGGTTGAGAACTTGGCCTAGCCGATTCTTTTATTGATCCGGGACGAAAACCCACGGTGATGTTTATGTGGTGGATCCATCCAAGATTCACAAGTGGGCTTCAATTTCTTATATTTGTGTTTTTGTGTTTTTATCACAATTATTTTTTAGTTGGAATACTTAGATGTGTTGATTTATTTAAAATTCTTGATCCTCGGGATATTACAGTGGTATCAGAGCTGTGCATCCTGCCACACTCAGGGTTTATCACAAAATAATTCTGAGACTAGTTTTCGGTGATCTTCCTTAAATCACCATAGCTAGAAATCCATCTATTTCAGTGGTTTATTCACATCCATCCTAATTGATATTTGTAGAAATATTGTCATATCCATCAATTAGTTTATGTGGCTTAACGTTAGAATATTTTTGCAGGCTTACAAGGCAGATCTATTGATTGAAGGTCGAGATCTATTGTTCCCCATCAAGAAATCAAGCCTATTTTCAGTCAATGAGATCCTGTAGATTGAAGTCTTAGAGAGGACGATTTACGCCAGATCTGAAGTTAGTTAAATTGTTCAAAACCTCAGAGCTCCAATATTAATGTAGAAATGGCTTGATTCACCGTGCAAAACCAAGCCGAGGGACCATAAAATTAAACTATGAGCATAAGCAGGTCGACTCCTTATATGATTGGTTGCAGGTCACGTTGTAGTGTTCTTGGGCATTTATGGTTGCAAACCACACATTCTCACGATTGAAGCGCATGTGTAAATAGCAGTAGATCATTGGGCACATGTGAGTTTCTCTCTCAAGGGTTTCGAGGTTGGATTTGAGTCTATAGATCTATCCATTCTCAGATTTGTCCATTCAAATTATGGAGACTAAAGTCTAGATCTTCTAGCAAAGATCAAGCCATTTTTTTTTTTGAAGATTTGGAGAACCGATCCATTGGTATTATCTTCTCACCATTTAAAAGCCAACCCCACAGAAACCATTCTTCTCGGCGTTGATTGGTTTGATACAGAGCATGACACGACATTATCAGAAGTTGCAGGAGTAAACCCTCTTAGTAGAAGGTAGGTCGAGGACCATTCATACACGGACAGGCCATACAAGCCGCATATCTATTGCACAACACACAAAACAGAGGGCAACGTACGATTTCATCTGTAGCGGATTGGGCAAGGGAACACACCTACTTCCCTTTGTCTCAGCAGTTCAAATAGAGTTGTTGGTTTAACATGGAATCCGTCGAAGGAAAAAATCATGGGTTGTCTCGAGTACCTGGACGGAAATTTGGGCCAATCGTTGGCCTAGCACATTACGCCAAGGAGGAAGACAGAGTTGCTGGAGACTGAGCCACGAAGCTGCCAACCTCTCCCCAGCATGCAACGAGATCTTCTCTGAGCCGCTGAAGACATCAGCCGTAACCTACGGTTCCATGGTGGATAGTTGGGGCCGTAGATTTTCTGAGCATCGAATTCGAACTCCGGGGAGTGAGAATCATGAAATTGACAGCATTAAAGGAGGAGAAATAACCATATGATGCAAGAGGGCTGATTTAAGGTGGTCGATTTTGAGGCCTTGGGAAATTTCTTCTACACTAGCTATTGTTTCATTGTGTTATTATTTTCTTTGCTATTATTTGTAGGTGTTCAATTTCTTTATGGGGGCTGAAGATTTATCACTTGTTTTCTTTCAAGTCTAGTATAGATTGATTTCTGAAAAGGGTGTAAATCAGTTTTATTGAAGAAAGTTGAAGAGAGAAGAAAAAGTATTGAGATCCATTAATGCCAAACCACAATGTCATCATTTTATTTTTGGAAATGCCACAAGAATCAACATAATGATAAATCAGTCGATACTCTGGGCTACAATACTTCTGTGGATCAAAGATGGAAACAACATAAAAATCAGAAGCAAGAACAGAGTGACAGGCCTTTCTCTCGAAAGGTCCATGTTATCCTTCAGCAGTCAAAAGATATCCGGGAAGAAGATGTAACAAGCAAGTGTCTCTTCGAACTTGGATCCAAATTACTGGGTACAAAGTCAAAAGATGTTCTCCTACAACTAGACACATTAAATATGGCTTTGAGCTTGATAGAGAAATCAAAATGGGAAGGGTCAAGTTGGGCCTTGAAGCCATCCATGCTTGCTTTGATACAACCTAGGTTCTTGGAGCATTCTTGTGAAAATGTTAGACTCACCGTCGCTTCTTGTCTCAGTAAAATCATAGCCTTAACAGCACCGCTATTGCCCTACAATGATGACATCATGAGGAGGACTTTCCGGGTAATGGTAGAAGCACTCCAAGGGTTGGACAACACAACACCACCATTCTTACTTTTTTTCCAGAAGCGCACAATTTTGGAACGCATGGCAAAATTCAGATTTGGTATGCTTATGCTGGATCTAGAGTGTGATGATTTAATCCTTCAGATGCTCCAATACTTCTGCAATGGAATTACAACGTCTCATCCAAACTACATCAAAACAGAAATGAAAAAGATCATGTCTCCGATCTTAGGAGAAGATAGGGCCATCTGCGAACAATTGAGATCCAAATTGTTGGCCATTTGGAGGAAGGAGCTAATTGCATCACCTGCTGCTTATGAACTAGTTGAGGGGTTGATCAAACAAAGCATCAAACTACTTAGAAAGAAGTTAACCAAGGAGGAACTAACAAAGATTTGCGGAGACAGCAAGAATGAACTAAGGAGGAAAGGCTTATGCTTTGTATGCAAGGGAGTTTGGGCACTTGACCATTCATGTCCAAACAATAAGGAGGCAACAAGGATAGCAAAATTAGAGACTTCTTCAGATCATGGGAATTCATCCATTGATGGGTTCGCTGGTTTTCAGGAGAGGACCTATGAAGGATCTGAGCAGTCAAGTACAAATGGTGAGCAGCAACACCATGCTCTTCAGAGAAACTTGTAAGACAAGTTGAGAAGTCAGCTTGACAAAGTACATGACGAAAGGAAAGATGCAATTCCTCCTGATGATGTGGTAGTTGAATCTATAAATACAACAAAGGACATCCATAAAGAGTATGGGCAATCGGGTATAGACAACACTCCACCAGCACATCCATGTTTGACAACCAGAGAGGAAGGAAAACTGATCCTCAAATGTGAAGAGGTCCAGGATGAATACACCGAAGGAGAATCAAATGAGGAGAGGATCATGCATTTTCCGGAAAGGATCATGCATTTCAAGACAGATCTGATGTTGTTGAAGAAAAGAGTCTGGACAATCCGAGACACTATCTTACAGGAGAACAAAAAAATTGAGGAACTCATAGGGAAATGTGCCAAATCATCGACCAAGCTTTCTAGTATTGAGGAACAACTCAAGTCCCTCACAAGGCCGCATGAGGAGTACAATTGGGAGTCGCATAGCAGCGCTTTACAGGAATACATAGAAAAGGCTTGCAACACCAACAACCCACCTTTATACATTGAGAAGAGCAAGGCAGAGTTCTCCAAATACATCATGTTGGGTAACCAAGTAGAGCAACATGAATCGAGCATCGAACAACATCCACATAGTATATTTGCAGATATTCATTCTTTCCCATGTATGGATTGGCGAGAGATTATGAGTTGGTATTCTATCGATAGTTTGATTCTCATAGCTGAGGGCATATTGTAGCTTGGGCCCTTTGGTGCGGGTAGTGATGGAGGGCTGAAATGGTATCATAACCCACAGGTCCCAGGATTTAGGTGGCATTGGGATCCGAGATAATCCATTGGGGAAAGGATTGTTTGGGATCCAGGTATTAGAGGATCCATTCATAACCATTCAACACAGAGGATGCATCGGATTGTATGGGATCCTGGTATTAATGTACAAATGCTTCTGATGTGGATAGAAGTGGATTACTTGAGGACAAACAATCTTTGGGCGGGAGGATTTGTAATATTCCCTTTGTTGATCTGGTCAAAGTGGATAGAATCAATCCATGGTACTTACTATGGTATTTTCCCATGGTATTTCTTGTTGGTATTGACCCATGGTATTTCTTGTTGGTATTAACCGATCAAGCCTATAAAAGGGGAGAGAAGCTAGGCATTTAGGGCATTTATTATGTTTGGGTTGAAAACCTGGTCTGGCCAGTTCTTTATTGATCCCGGGACGAAAACCTCGCGGTGATGTTTATGTGGTGGATCCATCCAGGATTCACAAGTGGGCTTCAATTTCTTATATTTGTGTTCTGTGTTTTTATCACAATTTAATTTTTAGTTGGAATACCTAGATGTGTTGATTTATTTAAATTTTGATCCTCGGGATATTACATCCCTCTCGTCTGGATCCCAAACAATCCTACGACGATCGTGGCCCAATCTCTTGGATCCCAATGCCACTGAAAATCTGGACTATGGATCTGTTTTATCTCAACTTCTGGATCACTACCCATGCCAAAAGGCCCAAGTTAAGGCTGCAGTGGCAATGTCTCTTGAGGTGGCCACATCAGCCAAGTGCCAGCTCTCTCGACGGAAATCACCGAGAAGTTGATGGCTGTGACCCACTCCACTCGGTCACCCAACATGATGCATTTGGAGAACTCTGCCCTACTCTTTCGAATGTATAAAGGTGGGTTGGTAGTGTTACAAGCCTTATCTATGTACTCCTGTAGAGGGTTGCTCTGTAACTCCCAATGATACTCCTCTTGCTGCCTCGTGAGGGACTTGAGTCGTTCCTCAACACTAGACAACTTGGTCGTTGATTCGACACATACCCCTATGAGCTCCTCAATTTTTCTATTCTCTTGTAAGAAAAAGTCTGAGACTGTCCAGACTCTTTGATTTAACATCATAAGATCTATCTTGAAATGCATGATCTTTTCCCGAAAGTCCTCTTCTGGCAATTCTAGTGCCCTGTTGAATGTCTCTGTATCTGTCTACACCGGATGCCCCATGACCACAACTTCAACTTGAACCTTTGACTGACCCTCCAAAAATGGCACATCATGCATACTATATTTTTCATGTTGTCCCAGATGATCATTCTCATCATATCGGTTTCTTACTACTGCCTCCTCATTTGATACTCCATGAATGTCTTCTTCCTAGCCTTCTCCACAAGTAGGAATAAGTTGTTAGCCCTCTCTTGTTGTCAAACATGGATGTACTAGTGGACTGTTATCTACACCCGATTTCCTATACTCTTTATAGATTTTCTCTAGGATATATATAGACGCAATTACTACATCATCAGGAGGAATTACGTCTTTCCTTTCACCATGTACTTTTTCAAGCTAACTGATTATCAGCAACTTATATTGCAAGTTTCTCTGAAAAGCATGGTGTTCTTGCTCACCATATGTTCCTGAATTCTTGGATCCTTCATAGGCTCTCTTCTAAAAACTGGTGAACCCAACTATGGATGAATCCCCATGATCTGAAGAGGTATCTAATTCTCCAACCCTTATTTCCTCTTTATCACCTGGACATGAATGGTCAAGTGCCCAAACTCCCTTGCATACAAAGCACAAGCCTTTCCTCCTTAATTCATTTTTGTTATCTCCACAATTCTTTGTTAGTTCCTCCTTGGTTAAATTCTTTCTAATTAGTTTGATGTTCTATTTGACCAATCCCCTAGATATTCCATAAGCAACATGTGATACAATTAGCTCCTTCGTCCAAATGGCCAACAATTTGGATCTCAATTGTTCACGGATGGACTTATCTTCTCCTAAGATCAGGGACATGATCTTTTCCATGTCTATTTTGATGAAGTTTGGATGAGATGTTGTAATTCTAGTGTAGAAGTATTGGAGCATATGAAGGATTAAGTCTCTAGATTCAACACAAGTATACCAAATATGAATTTTGCCATGTGTTCCAAAAATTTGCACCTCTGAAAAAAAGTAAGAAGGGTGGTGTTGTCCAACCTTGGGAGTGCTTCTACCATTACCTGAAAAACCCTCCTCGTGATATCATCATTGTAGGGCCATAGCGGTGTTGTTAAGGTTATGATTTTAGTGAGACAAGAGGCGACTCTGAGTGAAACATTTTCACAAAAATGTTCCAAGAACCTAGGTTGTATCAAAGCAAGCATGGATGGCTTCAAGGCCCAACTTGACCCTTTCCATTATGATTTCTCTACCAAGCTCAGATCCATATCTAATATGTCCAATCGTAGGAGGACATCTTCTAACTTTGTACCATCCAATTTGGATCAAAGTTCAAAGAGACACTTGATTTTTTCATCTTCCTTCTAGATAGCCTTTTATTGTTGAAGGATAACATGGACCTTTCAAAAGTAAAGCCCATTGTTTTGCTCTTGCTTCTATATGTATGTTTTTTCCATTTGTGATCCATAGAAGTATTGTAGCCCAAAGAATCGACTGATGTATCATTATGCTAATTCCTATGGAATTTCCAAAAGTAAAATGATGACATTGTGGTTTGGCATCAATGGATCCCAATACTTAATCATTCTTCTCTCTCCTCGGATTTCTTTAATAAAATTGATTTTCCTTCTTTGAGAAATTGATATATTATGGGCTTGAATCTTCAACCTCCATAAAGAAATTGAATACGTTCAAGTAATAATAATGGATGAAAATAATAACCCAATTCAACAACCCCTGGGGTAGAAGAAATCAATTCCCCCAAAGCACAATAATTATTCAAAATATTTCTCCATTCACCTTTTCTTTCTTTTTCTTTTTTTTTAATAACAACCCCTTCATAATAAACCCTCATATCTCCCAATACAAATAAATATCTAACCTTCCAACTCCAAATAAATATCCCAAAATACATTTCATAAAAAAAATCTCCAAAGAGCTTTCCTCCTATCATCTCCATTCTACCTTTCTATTTTGAATAGAAGTGTTAGTACTTTGCACCATATGGCTACTTGACGTACGTCTTATTGACCTGCAATGGAAACCCATCAAATAGATGCAAAAATATGGTAGAATGTTGCCTACTATGACAAATTTCTTTGTGGCTTCATACTGCCTACTTGAGAAATTTCTCTGCAGCTTCAGACTACCAAATCCTACCATGTGAAAGAGGATACCAAACGACCTTCTGTGCAAGATGCAATTTTTATTCCAAAATTAGTTCCTTCTGGAACAATGATGATCCACCCAAAATGGTTCTCTCTAGATATATTGAAGAAATTGCTCGATCTAGAAAGTAGAAAATTGGATTTCCTTTAATATTCAAAGGCAAAATTGATTAGCAGTAATGACTGAGAATTTAACTTCCAATAATCCTGAGAGAGTAACGAAGCAATCAGCCCCTCTAATGGTTTAATAAAAATCTTCAGAGTTTGGATCAAAAAATATCCTGGTGTAAGGAACACAAGAATGTACCTCAATAAATCGATCTATGCGTCTAAATTCACCAATGCAAATGGGACAATAATTTTCAAATAATATTTGGCTATTAAATGTTTATGTCGTCGTCAGGAGCCTAGCTCAACAATGATCCTCCAAGCACAATTTACCTTTGCAATTGATCTCTATTGTAAATGAATCGACACCCATCACGACCTTTGAAAGATTGTCCTGTCCATCTTATGGTTTCGATGAAATTCCATTTCTCGTCGAAGTCGTTGCAAATTCCGTAGCTTCTCGGTTGACCCCAAAGGCTGGGCCACCTGGAGGAGTCGAATACCTGGCTTGAACAAGGTCAATGATGTGAGAGTGTGATGAATCATGTTCCTTCCATGTAATTTCTTGCAACTTCATTTTGGTTCCGCAATGCAGTGGGGATTTGGATCCGGTGAAGCACATACGCAATTGTGAAATCTCATGGACGACGTAGAGTGTTCCTAGCTTAAGACCCAGTGCACGCTTGGCTATGCCCAATGGAATCGATCTGAGGACGTCGTCCCTTTCCAGTGCATAGAGGCTCTGTTGATTTTCCTTGTGATCACACCAACTCCTTTTCCAACCATGAGGACGTGTACCAACCCTGGGATCAATCCTCCTATTCAATTAACCAAGTGAATAATCAACCATGCCAGATCATGTGAATGGCTCCCATGCTCAAGCTCTGACTAGTGGTGCGGTTGATTAGCTGAATAAGGACCCTCAGCAGTGGCAGGAATAACCTCTCAGTCCTTACCTTGGGTGTCTAACCCTCCTTCCGTTATCTTCTATCCACTAAAATATACTTGTGGCAATGATGTGCCTTCAGCGGAATTCCAAACCTTACTGTATGGCTCTCTCGTGCCTTTTGACTGTCGACGATATGGTCTTAGCGCACTTAGCACAATATCACAGAATTGACCCTACATGGTGTTATAAATAATGCCACATCCTTACAATGATGCGCAACCAAGGTTGATTCGAGCAACTATTATATTCTTCCCGTCTCTTGCAAGCCAATAAATGGGCCTCGGCTTGTGGCTGACCATCGAACGAGCTACTTGGAAGTGCAATGGCACAATTTGTTCCTTAAATTAATTCATCTCTGGTAGAGCCTTTACAATAATACTCTTTGGGTCGCCTTATTTTTTCACGACCCCATTTATTCTACAATAAAATAATAACAAATGCAGAAAACTTTCATTTCAATCAACATAATGTAATATCCCATTCTATACAATTATCATAGATAAATAAAAAACTATAAGTAATAAACAAAAACACAAACAGTATCTGAAACTGCAACACTTTATTTATATTATTAACTGAAAAAAAAAAAAATACATGTCCATACAATAAGACAGGAGCTCCTGCAAATGGCATGCATGACAGCTCATTAAAAGACTACTCTAAGACACCTAATCTCAATTTTGGGCCATGGATGGCTCCACCAGACAAATTCACCACCAGTTTTTTGTCCCGGGATCAATGCTAGAATTGGCCATGCCAAGTTTTCAATGAAGATACAATAAGATAGATAAACCTGAATGATCCCCAATGTCTAGCTTATATCCCCTTTTATAGGCTTGGTGCACTCTCCAGAGACCTTATTTTATTATTTTCCCTTGAAAACCGAAGGCAATTACCATGGGATCATACCACGGTAAATACCATGGTCAAATGTCATCCATTTTGACCAGATCAAGAAAGGGAATATTACAAGTACTCCCACCCAAAGATTGCTTGCCCTCAAGAAATTAACTTCTATCCACAATAGAAGCATTGATACTAGGATCGCATACAACCCAGTGTGTTATTACATATATCCCTGCTAAAAGAGCATGAATGGGTCCTTCGATGCTGTTAGTGTCAGAATATGCATTCTGCCATTAGTGATCAAAATCACTCTTTGCATATTTATTTTAGGTGTCCCACTCAGAAAATTTTTAATCATTCCACTAGGTCATGTAAAAAATTAATTCACTGATGGTATCCCTAGTCTCAAAATCTCACTCTCCCTCACAAATTCTCATTTTTTGGCTCACCTTCATGTCTTGCTGAGCATAAAAACACTTATGAAAAGCTCATTTCACCATGTCTTATCTCAGTCAAATTCAATCATGGAAATCAGGTCATTCAAGGTCCCATTAGGTCATTAGGTTTTGTTTTTCAAGGTCTAAAAATGCACCATTTCATCTCAATAAAGTCAGCAAAATGTGTGAGAGTGACTCAATAAACATTTTATTTTCACTTGCGGAAGATCATCAACATGTAAATATCATATTTTTAAATTTGCAATTTTTATTTTTTATGTTTTTCATATCAAAATGTCATTTTTATATGAAAACAGAGATGTAATTTATTTTTAATTTCCTATGTAATTTTATGTTTTCTATATGTAATATTTTCAATCCCTATCTACCAACTCAAAACACTCATGCCAAACTGAAGGAGATAAATGAAAAACTCCAACAAGATCAACCTGCAAAACAAAAAGTCAGAAGTCAAAGAGCATTAGTATGAAAATTTGAAAGGTGAAATGAAACATTAGAAAAGTGGGTTTTCAAAACATAAATCAAACCCACTCAAGTATAAAAGCCCTCAAAGACATCAATTCAAAGTTCATTTGCTTCCTACACCCTCAAGCATACTCAACAAAGGAGAAATTTTTGAGTTTTTAGGTGAAATTGTGCAAAACAGGGGCAGAGGGCGCATTTTGAACTGGCATTGCGTGTTTTGCACTGGCACTGCTCGTTTGCCTGAAAACATTGTGCATTTGTTAAAGGCACTGCATGCCTATCAAGAGGAGGGCACGCTTAACCTGGGAGCTACATGTTTGCCTGAAAACCCTCAGGGATTGCCAAAAGACAACTACAACTCTCTCAAGCTTCAAAAAGGGTTTCCTACACTTTCCAGCAAGCAAGTAGGTCACAAATTCATCAGTCCTCTTCTCCTTAATGAGTTTATGTGATGTTTAATTTGGTTTTGGTGCCATCTTAAGTTCAAAACACTACTATCATTCTACTAGCATCCCACTACCATTCCCACATTTCAATTTACCCTATCCCAACTTCCCATATCATAAAACACTTTCCCATAACCCCTACATAACTATCTCCTTCCCTAAACTTTCATCTCCTTCAAAACCCTAAACCCTAAGTATTCATTTTCCTAGGCTCCATATACCCTACCTATAATTAAATCACCTATTCTAAAACCCCTCATCATCACTACCCCCTGTCACCTCTCTCATATCACAAATCCCTATTCCCACCTCCTCAAATTTCCTCACACCAACCCACATTTCTTACACCCTCATTCCATTCCATCATCTCCCTAGGGTTTTGACACCAAATACATCATGGCAGAATAAGAGAACAAAATTCATAGTGAGGAGGAAGAAAGAAAGGAAATAAGGCCATCTAAAAAAGAAGGGAGAATCATTACACATCAGCCAACAAATACCAGAGAACTCATGGCATCTCCCATCACTGTGACATGATTTTAGCATGTAGGTTGTTTTGAGTTCTGTGAGAAAGTACAAAGGGTCTAATACCATCCTATGTTGACCAAATTATTCATTTCCAACCTCCATGAATTAGGGGAATTTTGAGGTCTAAAATGGGCCTCCTAAGGAAATTATAAAATAATAAAATAATATTAGATTACATCATCAAATTTTAGAGGGAAAAAAGGAAAAACTATTTTTTCAACTTGTATTTTCAACTTATCTCCCTATGGGTTTACTCAAATTTCGAGCAGAAAAACTCATTGGATTCGGAATTTGATTCCTCATCCAAGGAGTACCCACGTTGCATAATTTCTATGAACCCTTCTACATGAAAAATGACAAATACATGAAAAACGTGATTGCAATCATGCTTTTTCATGTAATTCTCATTTTTCGTGTAGTAGGGTCCATTGAAAGTATGCAACATGGGTACTCCTTGGATGAGGAATTAAATTTTTCATCCAACGAGTACTCACACTCAGAATTTGAGTAAACCCTTAGGGAGATAAGTTAAAAATCGGAGTTGAAAAAGTAGTTTTATTATTTTATTATTTTTTAATCTTTTTACATTTTTACTCCAAAAATGGTGAATCATCCCCCATGGTTGACATCATCATCTTGAATCCTATTGGTTCTTGTAAATTTTATTTTGGTAGTACATTTTTTTAGGAGGCCCATTTTAGACCTTCAAAATTCCCCTAACAACAACTAGGTAATCTTTGTTGGTGTCACTTTCACTGTGTCCCCTACCATCATATCAGTTGCCACTAGGATCCCAAATATTGGGGAAAAATGGTTCAAACAAGGAGAATTGAGTCATTTTTATTATGAGACATATATTAAACCAAGGTACAGGAATGAGAGAAAGAGATTTTTTCCTTTCTCTTACCTCTTGGATAGATATGTCCCCATGATGAAAATCATTATGAGGTACTTTACTTATGAGGGTAAGTTTTCTAGACTCTACTCCTATCATGTCTGGCTACGCATGCACTTCGCAAGGGTCAGAATGCTCAATATACGTTACTATCTCTACTAGAGCAATGACAAGATGGAATTTATTGCCCAAAAGAGAGATTATGATCATCAAATGCAAAGTGTCTTTCACCACTCTCTCATTAAGATGATGGTCCTCCATCACCTTCATCGATGAAGTGAAATGCATCAAAGCACAAAGAGAGGAAGAGAAGGCTAAAGCCTTGCTTGAAGAGACACTAGAGAAGTATGGTGAACCTGATGATGGGAAGGACCAACCTCCAAGACAGAGACCTAGGACTAGAGGGCTGAAAAGAACTCTAGAAATAGAGAGGAAAAGAGAAGTCGAGCTTGCTAAAGAGCTCACTGTTGATGAACAAATGGAAATCATGGTTAAACCAACACTTGGAGAAGCTCTTGGCCAAGGCTCAAAAGGACAATAATATTCAAAGAAGGATGGCAAAGCATTATGCCATGAGGAACAAAATTGCAAGGGCCAAGCTCAAAAGAGCCAATGCAAAAATTGAAGCCTTGACCAAGCAAGAGGAGAAAATGAGGTTAGAAATACTTGCCGAGGTAACACTCCATGCCTCAAACACATGATCAACATTCATCCCACCAATTTTGACAATTTTTTGGCAAATTTTGCAAGTTTGTAAATTTTTGTGTTTTTAGGGACATTTTTAGCACAACAAAAATGTCAAACGCGTAGCACCTAGAGTGTTGTGCTCTTTTTTGGGGCATAAAATGAGAAAATGGTCACCACCATTGAATTCAGAATGATGAGGACATGCACCCTGTACATTTTCTAAGCATTTGGAAGCAAACTGGTCAGTGAAAAGAGAAAAAAACCACCAAAAACCCATGTTTCTGCCTCATTTTTGGCCTTGGCGTTGCGTGTTTACCAGTCTTGGGAAAATGAGTTTTTGATTGGGAAAATGAGTTTTTGATGGGGAAAATGATCTTCATTTTGCAAACTGAAGGCATGTCTAGAAACTAGACTTGAAGGGTTTTCCAACAACCCATCTTGGAGCAAATGTAGACATCGGGAAGGCACCCAAAAGAAGCCTTGAACAGAGAGAGCGTGTTTGACATAGATAGGGCGCGTTCGACAAGGAGATGGCGAGTTTGGAAATCTTCTGAAATTTTCTGAGTTTCACTCCTGTTTTGATTTTCATCTTGGGAAATGATGATTTTACCTATGTAAACGATGAAAATAAATGTAATTATAATGTTTTTACTATTCAAAACAACCCTGTGCACTCTATACCTAGCCTAAAAACCCTAATTTTTCCAGCCCTCTTTTTTGTGACCCTTTTGGAGAGAGCCCTCTCTGGCTTGATAGGGTTAGCTATCAAGTCAAAAGCTTGGTTTTTGGTTACCTCTGTTGGTATTCCTTCCTCAGCCTTGGGAATCTGGCGGAGTGATAACAAATACCTGGGTCCCAAACAATCCTTCAACCATTCCTTCCTTTGATATATTTAGCTGGATCCCAAACAACCCTCCACCCAATCATGGCCCCAATGGATTGATCTCTTGGATCACACTGCAACCTAAGTCTTGGGACCTGCGGGTTATGGTACCATCTCAGTCCTCCATCACTGCCCATGACAAAGGGCTCAGGCTGCAATATTCCCTTGGTTGTGTGTATCCTCCTAGGACTCAACCCATCAATAGAGTAGAAGCTTATAATCTCTCGTCAATCCAGTCCTTGGGAAGGCTGAATATATGCAAATCTACTATGTTGATGCCGCTCCACTTGGTCACCCAATATGATGCATTTGGAGAACTATTCCATGTTCTTCCCAATGTATAAAGGTGGCTTGGTAGTGTTGCAAGCCTTATCTATGTACTCATGTAGCGGGCTATTATGGAACTCCCAACTGTACTCCTCTTGTTGCCTTGTGATGGACTTGAGTCGTTCCTCAACTATGGACAACTAGGTTGTTGATTCACATACCCCTATGAGCTCCTCAATTTTTCTATTCTCCTGTAAGACAGTGTCTCAGACTATCCAGAATCTTTGCTTTAACTTCATAATATCTATCTTGAAATGCATGATCTTTTCCTAAATGTCCTCTTCTGGAAATTCTAGTGCCCTGCTGAATATCTTTGTATTTGTCTGCACCAAATTCCCCATGACCACAGCTTTAACTTGAACCTTTGACTAGCCCTCTAGAAATGGCTCATCCTTCATGCTATATTATTCATGTTTCCCCACATGATCATGCTCATCATGTCGGTTTATTACAACTGAATCCTTATTTGATTCTCCTTGAATGTTTTCTTCCTGGCCCTCTCCACATGTTAGGATAAGTTGTCCATCTTATCTAGTTGTCAAACATGGATGGACTGGTGGGCTGTTATCTACACCTAATTTCCCATACTCTTTATGGATTTTCTCTGAGATATCTATAGACTCAACTGCCACATCATCGGGAAGAATTACCTCCTTCCTTTCACCATGTACTTTGTCAAGTTGATTGATTATCATTGACTTATCCTGCAAGTTTCTATGAAAATCATGGTGTTGTTGCTCATCATTTGTACTTGACTGCTTGGATCCTTCATAGGTTCTCTCCTAAAAACCGGTGAACCCAACTATGGACAAATCCCCATGATCTGAAGAAGTCTCTAACTTTTCTTCCCTTGTGTTTATTGAAAATTTTCATCCTGACATTCTGTTATGTGTATGAGCTCATTATTACTCATACTTCTCCCTTTGCAAGTCTAATATATCAGTTCCTCATGTCAAGCCTTGAAAATCAGAGAAATGTTCCTAAAAATCTCCTAAACTTTGGTGTCGCACTTTCTCTCTATTTTGCCTGCGGTCCCGCACCTAATGTTCATCTCTCTTGCATACCTGAACGCACTTTATCTGTGTTAAAGGTGTGTGTTAGAAAATTATATATTATGGAGCAATGCAACACATAAAATATACGGAAAATACAAGCACACAAAACACATAAAACCAGAGAGACACAGATATACGTGGTTCACCCAGTTTGGGCTACGTCCACCCCGAACAGCCAGTCCTTCCTTTATATTATCCAACAAAATGAAGAGATAAAACCTACAGCAGATCCGCTGTAATATCCTCTGTTCTCTCTCATAGTCTCCCTCTCTGTTTCTCGCTCCGAGAATACACACATAATACACAGCCGCAATACAATACCCTCATATATACAAGGGGGTTGCCTTCTAGGGCAAAAAAGCCTAATCTAAACATAACTTCTACCGTCAGATCATTTGCCTAATGAACGGCCCAGATTGACTAGAAATTACTATACTTTTACAAGGAAATTTTACATCTGTTTTTGGCAGTAGCGCCCCAGAACCTGCCAGGGGAGCTCATGGCCTTTACTGGACCCATTTGACGATTAAATTTCGAGGCGGCGTTGCTGCCCTTTTTAGTGTGGGGTCCAATCTTTGTGATACAAAGTAAACAAGATAATCAGGGCTCCACACCCCACATAACAATCTCCCACTTGGAGGCTGATTGTAGCAACTCCATCGGCCCCGCTTCATTTTAGCCGTATGCCCAACCAGTGTGTGGACCCCTGTAATATCAAAAAGGCGCAAGTAAATTCCAAAAAGCTCAATAAAATTGAATTCTAGAAGCTTCCAGAAAATATCTTGCGGTGATAGAACCGCTCTTATGAGGTGCATGTATCCCTTACCTTATGGAGCTAACCCCTTGATGTGAGGAGCTTATCCCTTTGAAGGAGGATTCTATCCCTTCATAGTTGGAACAAGAAACCTCCTCTATTCTACTATAAAAGGAGGCATTGGGTAGCCTCAAGGGGAGTTGAAGCTTTAGAATATTTGAAGTTAAGTGTTATTGAGATTCAGACTCAGTTGATTAAGACTTTTGTGAGGAAAGATTACATACCTCTATTCGTCTTGGTTGGAGGAGTGCATAGCTTATCAAAGTAAAGGAGATTCCCGCTTCGAACCCCGGAAAGTCCTGTGAAACATCAAGGCTCAGGTTGTAAGGATTTTATTCTTTTGAAATTAATACAAATATACTCATTTTTCTCAATAAGCTTTCAATCAATGGTTTATTTCATAGATTCCTTGATCACTATGATAAACATGGTTTATGATGATTTCTATACAGGTGCTATGTAATATTTTTCTTGTTTGTGACTGCAGGTTTACGAGGAAAACTCCTTCAAGCGCGCGAGGGACAATAACGACTTCAAACAAGCACTGGACAAACGGTAAGTCCTTAACACCTCTATAGAGCTTTTCGTAGATCGTATATGCTTAGAGAAAGATTAGTCTATTTGGCTGTTTGTTGCTAGATACTTTTAGTACTAGGGAGATCGGTCTTGTCCACAAGATGGATTAATCCTCCAACAAATTGGCGACTCCACTGGGGAAAGAACTTGTTGTTTTTGGTTCTCTTTTATTTTGATTTGAGGAAACGTTTTCCTAGTTTTTGATTGATAGACATCTGCCTGGGTAGCTTAGGTTTTCTCTGTTTTTGAAAATTTTGAGATCTTTTATGTTTTTCTCTAATTTTTCTTGGGACCGCACTTTGCCTTCTTTGCACAGTGCGGGCAGTTTCGCATTTTTTCTTTAGTAAACAGTGCGGTATCGCACCTGTTACTCCTGCAAGCATGCAGACCCTGTTAAAATTTTGAAAAATTTTAGATTTCTTTCTTCAGTTTATCTTTATTTTGATTTAGAGTTTTGGTTTCTGTCCAGATTAATGATTGTTTCTGTCAAAGGCTTTCTGTGAATGAATCTTAGCAGTATTGGTGTTTTGATGATTTTCTAGAAGTTTTGCGTTTCAGATTGTTTTTCACTTGGTCTTTGTAGCGATTCAAAGCATTGACTGTTTGAAGTACCTGAGATTACATTGGTATTTTGTCTTTTTGCTGAATCTGACCTGATTGTGAAATCATCCTTTATTAAGAAATATAGCTACCTGTTTCTTTGCAAATATTCGAAAAGAAACTTTGTTATTGGTTTTTGAATTTCATTTTTTATAAAAAACATATTTGAGTGTTTTTGATCCATTTGTTATTCTGAACGAATAGATCCTTAGTTTGTTGAATAACTAAGTAAAACATTCTTCAAAAAAAAAAACTTAAAGCTTTTATTCAATTAGATTATTAAAGTTTGTAGATCTCAGAATTAGTTTTGTAGTTTTGAGTGCTTTTAAAAGTTTGTAGATCTCTTTTGAAGGAAACTTGTTTTGTAGCTTCAAGTTTTTGAAAGTGAAAGGATTTTCTTATGAGCTTTGATAATTTGTTTCATTTTGAATTATTGCTGAAAAGACAAAAATATTTTCTTTCAATTGTTCTTTATGTTTAAAGAAGGAATTGTTTATTAAAAGAATTACATTCTCCAACTCTTTCCTAAATAGAATTTCATTGAAAGGAAACGATCTCATCATCATTTTTAGGTGCATTTTTAGTGTTTTTGGAAGTCGAGTCTTCACACCATCAGAGTTTCATGTCCGCACCCATTGACTTAAGAAACAACTCTTAAAAGTAACGCTTAATTAAAATTCATCTAGCAATCTTTTTATTTTCTAGGGCTCTTATCACCAACATAGCTTAGGCTAGTATCTTGGAGTAGGGAGTAATTAACTCTCCAAGGTAGTAAAAACAAACAAGTAGACAAATCTTGCGGTAGGAAATAAATCCAATTGTAATTTGTATAATCTGGGAAGCTTCTCTTAAAGAAGTCAATCACGAGATCATGTCCGAACCTTTGAGACAATCAATTCTATTTCATTGGGGAAGATAGAAGATTTTGCGCGTATTACAAACGGTAAACCTCAGATTAACCATTGTCGAGGAGCCTGGGGTCACTTGTCGGTAAACCTCAGATTAACCATGTCGAGGAACCTTCAAGGGGATTGAGCTTTGTTACTCTACCCTTGTGCGTGAGATCGGATCGTAGACTGTTCCCCCAGTTATATTTGTTACTATTGGTAACCTTAGTGTCCACAAACTTAAGATTATTTCCTAAGGTGACAGTGAAGGAAAGATCTCACTGTACCTGGAGCAGACGTCGACTAGACTCACTTGGACTCTCTGGGGGGTTCTCTTCACACGAGATGGTTTTGTGAGGAAACTTGTGCCAGTCTGTTTCATTAAGCAGGTTGTCGGGGTAACTATTCCAACTGCCCTTTTTGTATTAAATTTCTACTAAGTTGGATTTCATCACCAACTAGTGTTTTTAGTACGGGAAGTTATTGTTTGTGTGTGGTTTGAACTCTTAGATTTTTAAGCGTGTGATTCAACTGTTTGTTTCTTTAGAGACTTTAGGTGTTTTCATTGAAATTTTCTTTGTTTGCGTGTGATTAGTTAAATATTTAATCGTGGCGGAATTGCCGAGACAATCCCGGAGACTACAAGGGAAACCCCCTGAATATACACCAAGTCAGCTTGAAGGGCTTCGTGCTCTGGTATCATCTAGTAGCGGTAGGATTAAATCAACAGAAGTTGGGACTTCATCTATAGTTGTTCATCCCGATTATCAAACACCCATAACAGAACACATTCAAGAGCCGATTTCAGTTTCTGAAGTTACTGGTAGTATTTCTCCTACCAGTGAACTAGCTGACGAACCTGAAATCTCTGAACCTGAAACTGAACCTTCTGTTTTGGAAACATCTTCAGGATTTATTACACCAACTTCTAGCGATCCTGGTTCACCTAGGCTAAGAAATATTTTCACTGACGATCTTCCATCTGGACTAATTTCTATTGAAGAACTTACTAATCCAGACGAAGAGTTATCTCTTCCCGATTCCCCTCAGTCTTTAAATCTTAGGGAACGTGAATCAATTTTCTACAGCCCTATTCGAACTTCTGCTTGGTATTTATCCTTAACAAATTTTTTAGAGAATCTGGGTCTTTCTTTTTCTCCACCTCGAGTTCCATTTCATCCAACACCCAGAGGTTACTATCCGTCATCCATTATGGCAGGAGAGTCATCCATGTTTTCCCAGACACCGGAAGCATTTTTACACGGTGGTCCTTCTGTTCCTTCGGGATATCAGGCTTTGTCTGGTACTTTCTCGGGAGTAGCTCCTCAACCAATTAAACAAGTGTTATCATCTGGTTTAAGTGGAATTAAAATTGAAACGTCGAACGCAGAGAAAATCTTTATGATGTCTGGTAATATTCTGAATCCGCAACCTCAAGGCAGTCAGTTACTGCCCGGAGGGCAATCTCAAGGAAATCCGTTACCGCCTGGAGGGAAACCCCAAGGTAGTCAGTTACCACCTGGGGGGCAACCTTCAGGAAGTCAGTTACCACCTGGGGATCCACCTCAAGGTAGCTTATTCCCAAGACAAACTGTGGAATCATATTATTTTGGGGGACAACCTCAAGGACAATACACACCTCAAGGATATCAACCTTCAGGACAATACATACCCCAGGGTCAACCCCAAGCTCAATATGCTCCTCAGGGTCCATATCAACCCCAGCTTCAGTACGCGCCTCAGGGTTATCAACCTTAAGGTCAGTACCCAATTCAAGGTTACCAACAGCCTTCTGGTCAGTCATCTATTCAAGGAGCCGGAAATTTACCACTTACTTATCAGCCCTACATTCAACCAGGTTATGGTCCTTACGTTCAACCTTCTACGAGACAATACCCCGGAATGAATATGGTGTAGAATCCATCCCAGTATCAACAGCCTATGCAGCCTAATGTGCAGTTTCCTTTTCAACCTGGACAGGCTTTGGTTTCTGGTCCAACCCAGCAACCTGTCCAGCCTACTATTCAAACTCCTGCACCTAGTTCTGTTCAGTAGTCTGTGCCTAGTACACCTCAGAATCCGCCTCAAACTGCTACAACTGCTACAACGTCTGTTCAACCTGTAACACCTATTTCTGGAGTATCTGTAACTCTGAGTTCGGTTATCCCTGCATCCGTGCAAATCCCTCAATTCTTTGTACCCCAGTCAGGACCTTCAGTTCAGACTTCGGTTCAGATGCCTGCAGGACAAGCCGGTACAAGTACAGTTGTCACAATTCAACTGCAATTCACGTATCAACCGTACCAGGGATATCCTCAATTCGGTCCCGGTTCACAAAATCCAAGTTATCAGTATCAACTGTACCTTGGCTATACTTATCAGCAGCCTCAACAACCCCATTTTGGTCTGGTTAATCCTGCTTTTCCGGGAGGGTACACAATTCCTATCGCAACTCCGATTCCCAGTTATCCTGGGTATCCACCTCCTGGAACTACTTTGGCTACTCAAGGTTTTCGTGACCCCAACCGTCAGTTACCATTTATTGCAACTTTGGATTTACCTGATTTGACGCACCTTACGAATGATCTGATTTTCTATTATCCGTACTGGCCGCCAATGCCGCATAAGTTTCCCAGTGATATACCAAAATTCGAAGGTAAGTCAAGAGAGGATCCATCAAATCACGTCATCACTTATCACCTCTGGTGTGCGTCTAATTCAATCATTGATGATTTGATTCGCTTACGTCTTTTCCAAAGAACTCTTATTGGTCTTGCAGCCAAATGGTACATTGAGTTACCACGAGGCTCGTTTAATAATTTCAGTCAGTTAGCAACTGCCTTCTTGACTCATTTTCAGTTGCCTGTCAGATACAAAAATGGCACAGAATTATTAACTTCACTAAAACAATCTACGTCTACATATATTTCTGATCATATTCATGAATGGCGACGTAGAAGGCGTTTGGTGAAAGTTTACATTCCGGATCAAATTTTGGCATAATGGTTTGTTAAATCATTGCTGCCCAAGATCACTAAAGATGTAGCTAAAGTTGGTGTTGTTACTAAAGAGCAAGTAATTTTTCAAGCTTAGTACCTTGACCTTGTTTATACGCAGTCAGGTACTTTACACGAAAAAATCCCCGACCTTCCAAAACAAGGTCAAATAGCTGCTGCTCCTTCAGGGTCTCATGCCACTAATGGTATGATTGGTAAAGTCAATACTAAAAGCAAGAAAAATTCTTCAAAGAATTCTTCTCCTATTATAACTTTACCAGATTCCCCGAAAGGAGAATCTTCCCCCGAAATTTCTGCCGAAATTCATGTCGTAGAGACATCTATGGATAAATCTAAATCCGGTGGTAAAAAGAAAGGGAAGAATAAAAGCAAAAAGAATTCAAAAGAGAAAAATGATAAAAATGAATCCAATGATGAAAAGCACAAATCTCGTTATCCTTGTTACATTTGTGACAAGGATCATTTTACTAAGGAATGCCCACATCAAGCAGAGGTTGCAAAATTCGTTAAAGGTTCACAACAACCTGTTGTCTTGAAGGATCCTTTTCCGACTCAAGATAGAAATATGGTTGGTTCCTCCTTGACTACTTCAGAAGAACCTATTTTGATGATGTCTCATGTAAGGATTGCGACGTGATCACAAGATTATGGTACTAAGAATCCTGTTGATGGTAAAGAAGCAGAATATTCTAGTGAAAATACATCAACTACACCTCCTCCTGTTTCTGGTTTGCTACAAATCGAGAAACAAAATCCAGACTTAATAATCAAACCGCCTGCTAAAGGTGTTCTTTGTAAATCAGCTTTCAATCCACATGCGAGAGCTACTCATAATTACAACATTGTTGAAGACTTAGCTATTTCCCCTTCAACAATGTCGTCTTTGGAAGTGCTGCAATCATGCCCAGCACAACGTAAATTGCTTTTGTCTGCTATAGGAGCTGTAGATATTCAGGATTCTAATATTATAATCTTCGATTTATAAAATAGTATGCCTTGCTTACCTCACCAAATGGCTTTCCAAATTTCAGTGTTAGTAAAAAATAGACCAATCTATCGGACTGTGATTGATGAGGGAGATTCAACATGTATTATGCCGATTTAGTGTTGGAAATCGCTTGGTTCTCCTACACTCAACCAATCTCCAACGATTCTTAAGGCTTTTGATGGTCGAGGTTTCCATCCTTTTGGTATTTTGTAGGATCTACCCATAGGGGTCGAAGGTAAAATTGTAAATCTAGATGTGGAAGTGGTTGATGCCCCTCTAGATTACAACCTTCTTCTAGGTCGTAGTTGGACTTATGCTATGACTGATGTTGTTTCTTCGGTCTTCCAACTCATAAAATTTCCATATCAAGGAAATATCGTTACAATAGATCAGTTAACTCATTTCTCTTCTGACCCAGCCTCTACAGAAACAATCTAGCACGTTGGTAAAGCGGCTATCCCGTATAAGGATGTTGGAGTAGGTTTGATTAAAGATTCTGGTTTACTAGGAACTTTTTCCTTTCCTCCTCCTAACGTATCACCTTCTGTTGCAAATGTTCACATGATTTTGTCAGACACTATTATGTTTGATGATCCTTGGATCGTACCTTCCGACTCTGAGTTAGATTCAATTGATGGCATGATGCCTTTGAGTCCATTTTAAGTTGCATACCAGGCTATACAGTCACTTTCCAACCCCTCTTCAACTGAAATTGATCCAATGAATGGGATCCATGAGGAATCACTTTCTATATCCAGATCAACCACAACGACATTTCCTAATTTTGTTCATACTGATGAGCAAATTTGTGAATTTTTGTCCGTTGATGATTTACCATGGGAAGATCTTCATCATCGATCTTCATTTTTCCCTGAACTAGATCACTTTGAAGATGATTTCGCTTCAATTTTCACTGTTGAATATGTCAAAGAACCCCAGAATCCATTGCAAAATATTGATTCTGAGTTAAATTTGGAAAACATTTCTCGAACAGTTCCAATTGACATTTCAGTAAAACCAGGAATAATTGAAAACATTCATATAGGTGCTTGTTGTACTGAAGATGAAATTCAAACTTATAAAGCCCTATTTCAAGAATTCTGTGATGTTTTTGCCTGGTCCTATAAAGAAATGCCAGGAATTGATTTGTCAATTGTCGTACATGAAATTAAGACTTACCCGGATGTCAAACCTGTTCGTTAACGTCTACGTGAAATGCATCCTAGGAAAGCTGCTGCTATCAAAGAAGAAGTTGAAAAGTTACTTCGTGAAGGTTTCATTTATCCAATCCCCTTAACGGATTGGGTATCAAATATTGTTCCTGTGACTAAAAAACAAGGAACGATACGAGTATGTATCGATTATAGGGATATTAATCGAGCTTGTCCCAAAGACAATTATCCAACTCCCTATATCGACCATATAATCGATGATTGTGCCGGCAGTGAAATGTTTTCCTTTATGGATGGCTTCTCCGGGTATAATCAAATAAACATACTCCCTGCTGATCAGCCAAAAACAACTTTTATTTGTCCATGGGGGATGTTTGCTTATTGCAAGCTACCTTTTGGATTAAAGAACGCTAGAGAAACTTTTCAAAGGGAAATTTCTTACGCATTTCATGAAATTAAGCACATTGTGTAGCCGTATCTCAATGATTTACTCGCTCATTAATCTCACAGGGCTGACCATCTCACTCACTTACGAGCCATTTTTATGCGATGTCAGCATTATCGAATTAGGCTGAATCCACACAAATGTGTTTTTTTTGTAGATTCGGGTCATTTACTGGGATTTTTTGTTTCAAAGGTAGGTATTTGCGTCGATCCGTCGAAGGTCGAAGCTATTGTTAAATTACCTCCTCCTTCGAATTTACGCCAACTCCAAAGTTTGCAGGGGAAAGAAAATTTTTTACGTCGATTCATTCCTAACTATGCCGAGATTACAAAGGGTTTTACCCCGTTGCTGAAACATAACATTCCATTCTTTTGGGATGAGATCGTTGATCGATATTTTGATGCACTTAAACACGTGTTGACCCATGCACCGTTATTGCATCCTCCCAACTACAACCAGGATTACATTTTGTACCTCACTGCTTCTCATTCCACTGTTGGGATGGTTTTAGTTCAGGAAGACTAGTCTAACACTGAACATGTGATTTACTATCTTATTCAGAATCTGCATCCGACCGAGATCAAATACACACATGTGGAGAAATTGGCATTGGAAACTGTACAAGCTGTCCAAAGATTTAGACACTACATCTTGTTACGTAAAACCACAGTAATTTCTAATTGCAACCCTATGATGTACATTTTAACCAAACAATTGTAGGAATTTGACTTGGAATTTGAAAAATCCAAGGCAAAGAAATCTTTGGTATTTTCGGAGCTGATATGTGATTTCCCCTCTACTGATACTGAAACTATGGCAGAAGAACCCATTGCTGATGAATCTTTGTTTCTTATCAGTACTCTAGATCCATGGTATGGAGATATTATTGTTTATCTCCAAACCCAATCTTTTCGGCCTGAAATCTCACAATCTCAGCGACGGAAAATACGCTTCCAATCCCAACAGTATAATATTATTGGTGAAACACTCTATCTTCGTGGAGTGGATTCTGTTTTCAGACGTTGTCTTGTTCATGAAGAAGCTAAAAAGGTGTTAAATGATTTCCATTCTGGAGCATGTGGCGGTCATATGTCTGGGTATGCCACAACCCAAAATATATTGCGCGCTGGTTATTTATGGCCGTCATTATTCAAAGATTGTATTTATGCAGTCCGGAAATGCCACAATTGTCAACTTTTTGATCGTAAGATGCGCGCGCCACCCGCTCCTCTTCATCCCATAATTGCTGTTGGTCCTTTCGCGAAATGGGGTATCGATTTTATTACATGTAACCCTCACTCGGCCGGGGGGCATGCATATATTATCTTAGCAGTAGATTATTTTACTAAGTGGGACGAGGCGATGCCTACATTTTCGGCTAACAGCAAGACTACTGCAACTTTTTTATTTAATCACATAATTGCTAGGTTCGGTGTTCCTCAAGCCATTATTACATATCATGGAAGTCATTTTCGCAATGTCATGATGACTGAACTGACATATCAACTTGGCCTGTGTCACGATAGTTCCACTCCATAGTATCCACAAGCCAGTGGTCTGGTTGAAGCCATAAATAAAGTTTTGGTCACCATGATTAGACGAATTATTGGTATTCACAAAACGAATTGGCATTCCATGTTATTTTCAGCACTTTGGGCATATCGAACCTCAGTAAAAACATCAACTGGTTTCACTCCCTTTCAACTCGTTTACGGTTTGGAAGTTGTGTTTCCGATTGAATGCGAAATTCCGTCACTGAAATTAGCCATAGAATTACTCTCAGCTACGTCTGAGGAGGAGAAACGTTTCTTGTACTTAGCTCAGCTGGATGAGAATCGACGAAATGTTGTAATAGAAAACGAGGCTCATGTTAAACGAATAAAAGCTCAGTATGATAGAAGTGTTACCCCTCAAAATTTTTCAGAAGGAGACCTAGTCTTAGTTTATGATCAAGCCAACGATAAGCTAGGAGCTGGGAAATTCGTGCCCATGTGGCATGGTCCTTTCATTGTTAAGCGAAAGCTAGCAAAAGGGGCCTATGAGCTGATAGATTTTGACGGTGTCCCTTTAGATAAACCCAAAAATGGACTTTATCTGAAGCGATATCATGCTTAAACTTGGCGTGGATATTTTTTATTAGATTAGATTTCTTTACTGCCGGTGTGTCTTAGATTAGAAAAGCATGCCTAGTTTAGAAGTGTGTTTTTTATCACTATTCCTGCTTATCTGAGTTTTACTCCTGATATTGCAGATGTCGACATCTCTTCAAACCTACATTGGTTTTGCTGATGGTGCTTGTCGTAGTACACGAAACATTTCTTCCGCAGCTTGGGTTATCTATTCACCCTCTGACGAGTTAGTATCCATGCATGGGGTAAGCCTTGGTCAAACAACGAATAACATTGCCGAGTATAGTGCAGTGATTGAGTTATTATCCGAATCCATATCATTTGGAATTCGGAGTTTGATTGTTAGGTTGGATTCTGAACTTGTTGTATTACAATTGAACCGAGTTTATGCCATTAGAAATCCAGTGTTATTACAGTTATTTTTAAGAGTTCGTCTCTTGGAACGTGAATTCGATTACATTGAATATCAACATATTCCAAGACATTTAAATACATTAGCAGATGCAGTTGCTTCTAGTATGATAAATCGACATTTGCAATGATCAAAACAGTAAAACAAACAACATCCATAATATGTACACAGATAGTCGGTAAATAGTGATATATCATAGTATAGAAGTGTTTTCAAAAAATATACATCGTCTTCGATCATAGGTTGGAAACACCTTATGATCGGCAAAATGATAACACAAAAGTCAAAAATATGAGTCTACAACACGATCATCCCATCACTGATGGTGATCACGATAAGAAACCACTGCCCGGGGCACCCTACACAAGAACCTCCTAAAAGGTCCTAGAACACCAATCACGTATCTCTGCAATCTGAGTAGGATCTCATCTATGTCCATCTCTAGAATATCTAGAGTCAGACACTCTAGATGATGCTCTAAATCAGACAAGATTTCTGTTGAATGGCCTACTGGGGCTGGTGCGACTGCAATTGGTTGTCTTCTATCATAGGGCTAGAGATGGTCTGGTCGCCGTGGGCCCACATTTGCATTCAAAAAAAATTTGGTTATTAATTGTCAAGACGATCAAAAATAAAAAAAATAGAATTTAAAACTTGTTGAAAATGATTTTCCTGATTCATCCCACTGTTCCCCTGCTGGGAGTGTCATCTCCCGGTCGCCGCGAAAATCTATCCCGGCATATGGAAAGTCCTCGATGAAAAAAATTTGGCGGTCCAGCCAACAAAAATATGAAGGAGGAAATCGAACAATCTCAGCGCCCTCAATACCATGACGGGCCATCAATGCAACCCAACGAACCATCCTAGGTTCTCGGGGTCGACCAGCATCAACAAGAATACTTTGCGGAGCTAGCATGGGTACCCTCTCTAGAGAAAAAGTGACCACGATGGATCCATATCCAAAGTTATTTAGTTTGCCATTTTTCGCTCTAGTCAGTTGGCCTTTTACATTGGCCAACACAGCTTCGCACCAGTTGAAAATGGTGCCTCGAAAACAGTCCACAGCAATACGCATCTGGGAACCGGTAGCCACATGCAGTGCAGCACTCTGACACAGTCTGGTAACAGTAAATGCAATCACTTTTAGCTCAGGACGGATGATAGTTTTTATATCAATCCGTTTGTCCCTGGGGTCTGCCTCATCATTACAGAACTCTTGTCGAAGACTAGCGACAGTTTGGCCACCTGGCCTAGTCCCAAACAAGGAAAGTTGTTCGCCCCTCTTGGACAAACCAGTCAGAAAATAAATATCCTCCAGCTCAATTTCGAGCCGGTGGCCGCCAATAATGAAACACTGGTCCTGCACGTTCCACCTGTTTACCAGCCATGTCAGGAGGTCTACCTGTGCCCTTATGCCCTGGATGGCCCAGAATTTATACAAACCGCATGCTCTTAATGCCTGCATTGTGGGAAAATGGAGCATTGCGGCTTCATCCACGTCCTCATGATCACGTTCTCTCCAAATCAACATCTTGTTAATCCTACAATGCATAAAAAGATATGTTAGAACAATCTAATTTGAAAATTTTTGAGCGAAAAATGAGAAATTTGATTTTAAAATTTAAAAACGCGGGGACCGCACTTTTCCTTTGTACATAGTGCGTAGGAATGCATGCGCTCTGTGGGAAAAGTGTGGACCCATGAATTTTTTCTACATAGGAAAAAGTCGAGTTCCGCAGGGCCCATGTGTGGCGCCTGCGGACCTCCGCGTGCGATTTCTTAAAATATATTTCTCCCTTAAAAATAAAATCTAAAGCCTAAAAATGAATTGTAAACGGATTAAATGCAAGATTAAGAGGTTGTGGATTACCTGGGACTGACGGTTCTTTATTTTTTCAGAAGGATTTTCCATAATCTTCACAGGAACTTTTTTACCCAAAAGCTTCTACTTTTCACTCTGAACTTGAATGGTAAAAATGAAGTTGAAAAAGTCCTTTTTATAAGTTTTTTCGAATAGATGAATTTTTAATTTATTTATTTTTCACTTTAAAAAGGGTATTTTTGAAGCATTTTTACTCATCTTAAACAGGTATGTGTAATGTTTCAAGTTTTTGTGCAAAAATTGGATTTTTCAGGAGAGTTGATCATTTTTCAACAAAGAGCATACTTTTATTACTTTTTCGAACTCTTTCAAAAATTCGCGAAAAAGCGAAACATTGGAGTCCTCTTTTAAGCCCTTTTTAGACTCTCTAAACATGAAAATATCTCCGAGTACTTGATTGTTCGAACTCGTTAATGTAAATGAATAATCGTCCCTTCAGTATAAGTTTACCCCTTTTACGGACTGAAATGGACTATTTACGAAAAAGGTATACGTTGACTAAATACGGTCAATAGAGTTCTCTCCCGCATTATTTTATCCTTTTTTGGGCTCGAGAGACTAAATTTACGAAAAAGTACACCCATGGAGTTTTCTTAAGTTTTTTCTTCTGACTCCCTAAAATTGAAAAACACCGAGTTTCTCCTATACTGGACTCGTTAAAACTTAACAGTAAAGGACCTATTCAATTTTAAACAGGAACGAACCACTCCTTCTTAGGGTTCGAATCTTAAACTAAGTTGGACTCATATGAAGGATGAGCTTATAAACAAGCAAATGTTATCCTCCTCAAGCTTGTCAAAAATAAAGAGGTACTTGCCAGAAATGGTGGGGGAAAAGAGAGAAAAATGACTTGTTTGTTGTATTTTGATTTTTCGAAAATCTAGTTAACCACTCTTGAACACGACACTTTCAATCACCTGGGTTGGGAAATCCTTTGCCTAACAGTTAATCGAACCTCATTTGAAAGTCTTCATCTGGTTTTTGGGTATTAGCTTTGGGTCAATTGCTACCAAGCCATCTGCAGTGTCGTTATGTGTTCAAGAGGACAGTTCAAATAAACCATTCATCTACAAAATATCTGTCATCCATTTTGACCATCCCTGAGTCAGTCCTTGCCAATATATTTCTTCAAAACTTGATCTATGATTTCGTGTTGTGGGCTTGCCTACGACAGATCACTTTCTATCGACGACAGCTCATTATCTAGGAATTTGATCTAGAAATCGTCAGTACCTTGAAATCTGCATGCCTCAATGGCAGGTTTCTCGCCTTCGACGACAGGTTGCATCATTGACCTTCGATCGAATGATTCCATGACATGTTCGACTTCAGCTCATTCATTCACATTTCATGGATTGTACTGAGTACTTTGAGAGCCATTGACATTACTGGTGGTTACTCTCACACTTGTTAACATTTTACATCATTGACTGGTAATCAAGTGGTTTCTACCATGTTCGACTTCGACACATTCATTCACATGGATAGAATCGTACTAGTTTGAGATGCGGAAATCAAGACCCTGGATCTAGTTTCTACCATCCAGGCTGCGAGGAATTTTGTTATCTTACAGTAGACTATTTACAAACAGATGGCTGCATCCATACTGTGTCTACACATGTCTATACTGTGATGTACTCAAAATCATTCCTGTATCAGAACAATTTGAATTAGTTAAGTTTTGATCTAAGTATGGGAATGCCTACCTCAGCGATGATATATATATATATATATATATATATATATATATATATATATATATATATATATATATATATATATATATATATATATATATATATATATATATATATTTCATTGAATGCTTTTACAAGTTCCGACTAGGGGTCCACAGATGATCCTCAAGTGATAGTACCGCACTCATATATGCATGCATTTATGACTGTATCTATTCCAGACTTTTCACTTTAGGGGGCAATCTCTTACACTAAAAATTGTCATCCTGACATTCTGCTATGTGTATGAGCTCATTATAACTCATAATTATCCCTTTTCAAGTCTAACATATCAGTTCCTCATGTCAAGCCTTGAAAATCAGAGAAATGTTCCTAAAAATCTCCTAAACTTTGGTGTCGCACTTTCTCTCTATCTTGCCTGCGGTCCCGCACCTAATGTTCAGCTCTCTTGCGTACCTAAATGCACTTTATCTGTGTTAAAGGTGCGGATCCCTGTAAGATCAAAAAGGCGCAAGTAAATTCCAAAAATCTCAATAAAAGTGAATTCTAGAAGCTTCCAGAAAATATCTTGCGGTGATAGAACCGCTCTTATGAGGTGCATGTATCCCTTACCTTATGGAGCTAACCCCTTGATGTGAGGAGCTTATCCCTTTGAAGGAGGATTATATCCCTTCATAGTTGGAACAAGAAACCTCCTCTATTCTACTATAAAAAGAGGCATTGGGTAGCCTCAAAGGGAGTTGAAGCTTTAGAATATTTGAAGTTAAGTGTTGTTGAGATTC